>JAOVYV010000040.1:19549680-19576455 GCA_025674545.1 Hassar affinis | reverse complement strand
CATGGCCACAGGTGTATAAAATCAAGCACCTAGGCATGCAGACTGCTTCTACAAACATTTGTGAAAGAATGGGTCAGTAGCTCAGTGAATTCCAGTGTGGTATTGTGATAGGATGCCATCTGTGCAATAACAATAAAGTGTAGTCGTGAAATTTCCTTGCCAACTTTCTGCAGAGTCAAGCCTAACATCACCAAGCGCAATGCAAAGTGTCAGATGCAGTGGTGTAAAGCTAAAGCACCACTCTAGAGCAGTGGAGACATGTTCTCTGGAGTGATGAATCATGCTCCTCCATCTGGCAATCTGGTGGATGAGGCTGGGTTTGGCAGTTGCAAGGAATATGGTACTTGTCTGACTGCATTGTGCCAAGTGTAAAGTTTGGTGGAGGTGGGATTATGGTGTGGGGTTGTTTTTCAGGAATTGGGCTCGGCCTCTTAGTTCCTATGAAAGGAACACTTAATGCTTCAGCACACCAAGAGGTTTTCTCAACTTTGTGGGAACAGTTGGGGATGGCCCCTTCCTGTTCCAACATGACTGCACACCAGTGCACAAAGCAAGGTCCATAAATTCAATTCAATTTTATTTATAAAGAGCTTTTAGCAATGAAGATTGTCTCAAAGCAGCTTTACAAAGACATGAAATTAGGACATTGCTTATAGGTTTTGTCCCTAACTGTTATCCCTAATGAGCAAGTTGGTGGCGATGGTGCGCAAGGAAAAACTCCCTCAGATGATAAGAGGAAGAAACTTTGAGAGGAACTAGACTCAAAAGGGAACCCATCCTCATTTGGGTGACACTGGATAGTGCAATAATAAATAATCCCTTATATAACTGAGTACTATATATATATATATATATAAACTGCAATTTTAACCTGTAAACTGATTAAAAGACATGGATGAGCGAGTTTGGTGTAGAAGAACTTGACCAGCCTGCACAGTCCTGACCTCAACCCAATAGAACACTTTTGGGATGAATTAGGAGAGCCAGGCCTTCTGGCCAACCTGTGTCTGACCTCACAAATGCGATTCTGGAAGAATGGAATATTGTGAAAAAGCCTTCCCAGAACAGTTGAAGCTATTATAGCTACAAACGGAGGGTGACATCATATTAAACACTCTGGTTTAAAAATGGGATGTCACTCAAGTTCATGTGTGTGTGAACTTTTGGCAGTATAGTGTAGCTAGAAAGTGGGAATTGACAAACTGCCAAACTAGGGAGGATATTTTGGGGGCTGATTTGAACAATCTTACTTTAGTACAGTGAATCCATTTGTCTAAGTCTCCACCAGTGTTCTTTAGCCACAGGTAGGCTTCTCTTATATTTTGAGTTCTTGACATCAGCATTCATGCCTCCTGGCTTGTCAGTGACACTTTGATTTTGAACATAATATAAGGAAGATCTGAAATCATTTATATGCATTTTTCATACAAGGTACAAGCTAGAGATGAGAGGTCATCCTTAAAGGTCCTGTAACAGATTAAGTGCCTTTCCCTCATGCTTTAATAAATTCATATCAGAAATGGTGTGCTCTTTTTGTCAGAGGCATCAAATCGAACTGCTGAGAATTGCAGAAAGTGTGCTGTCAGTTAGTAACAAGTGATTGTGCTGATGAAGTGCCCCTGGTGAAATGTGCTACTCGATGCCCACAGGCAAGATGAAGGGCTACACCCGTCACTGTTCCCAGTTTTTGTGAACATTATGAATGTGATAGACATAGAGTATATGCCTTTGTTGTGGTTGGTGAAATGCACACCAGAAAGTGTAGAATGAATATTTTATTTCTCATTTAGCTTCTATATATATCTGTATTATTTGTAAACCCAACCCATGGTTTAGAGCAGGAAAAACCCCGGTTTCACACAACACACCACTGTTAAGTTACATATCATATAAAAGTCGCATTCAGTAGTGACAGGTGGAAGATGCACTGCGTAAATTATTGGCACATTCAAAATGTTTATAATTTTACAGTGTTTGAAATTCTCACTTATTAATATGCAATTTCTTCTGAAGTTTCTGAGTTGTTCCAACTGGAGATGTTGAAAATTTCACATTAATAGTAATGTGTGTGTGTGTGTGTGTGTGTGTGTGTGTGTGTGCGTGTGTGTGAGTGAGTGTGTGTTTGGAGTTTGATGCTATGCCTCACTGCTTTGCAAATAGCATCTGAGACTTAGAAACATTTTCTTTTCTACTGCCTGTGGCTGAAGATATAGAGAGGGCTGCTGAGGAAAAAGGCAAATTAAATCAGAGGAAATTATTTCTCTTTGCAGCTGACAAGCACATTGGGCTTTGAAAAGTTAAATTAACTCATATGGGATTCTCATCATTTCCTGTATCCATTCAACTGTGGTATGTGTGTGTGTGTCTGCCTCTCTTTCTGTCTTTACAGAATTCAAGGCTTATTTATTTTTACTAGTGCTGTCAAATTAACACCTTTACGAATACTTCAACGTGTTAAAAAATTGACCGCGATTTAAAAAATTAATACCACTAACCATTATAATGCAGATTAAAAATGAGTTAAATTATGCAATACAGCAGTGCCATCACTGAACACAAAGATTCCGAAACTGCCCGTTACGTTACTTGTTTTAGGCTGCATTCCGGTCGCAAGGGTCCCTAAGCTGTATCCCTGCTCTCTACACACTGCACAGGGTACAGAATCCCAAGGGCTCTTCATAGGGAACTCATAGGGGTCTCTAAAACTGGAACGCCCTGTAACGTCATCAACAGCGGACAGAATCGGGGTCGCACCTTCATTACAGCACACAAGTTGTATTTAGCACGATAAATCAAACAACACTGTTCAGACTAATTTTGTATGCAGTTGGCCCTTTTGAAACAAATGTGATGAAACGTCTATGTACTGTGGGTGTGTATTTTAACTTTTTTATGTATGTTTTGGTTGTTGTTTCTCATAAACTTCTCATGCACAGTGCTCTGCTCTCTTGTGTTCAGTGTTAGGATCTCCGAGCTCGTTAGCTATCATAAACATTGCTAGGAAGATTAAAAGGAACAATGGAGAACAAAGAAGTTGTAGCTGGTTTTGGGTTGCTATATTTTTCTATGTTACATCAGTTTCGTTTCGACAGAGATGACAAAGGTGACAGATCGGCATAACACATATGCAAAATCCTGTGTACTTTTTTTATATATTGTTATTATTTTTGATATTTTTATATTATCTTTACTTGAACTGTTGAATTCTCATTGTAAACTATCATTATACTGTTACTCTGTCCCTGATAAATACTTATTCTTCTGGCAATTAATAAAATTAAAAAAAAAAAAAACCCTAAACTCCTTCGCTTCCATTGTGGCGGTGGGTCTCTGAGGTAAAATTGAATCAGCCGATCATGCAGCAGCAGCACAACAAAACTTCCAGCAAAGTGATATACCCATGTTCCCTAGCTCCCTACACACTGTGCAGTTCCCTTACAATTAAAAAAATGAAACATTCAACAGTCTTTTCTCTTAAAATAGAGAGCACAACGGTAACGCATTTGCTCAACTGACCATACGGGTGCACTTGGTAGTTTTATGGGTTTATAGTATTATTATTTTATTTCCTTAATTTTCTTGTAACTAAAATCACAGCTTTGGCTTCATTGTAAATTTCAGTTGTTGCCATTGCTGTTAATGTATCTGTTTCAGCCACTCAGTTGTTGATCACCCTCCTTTTGAATTGTACACCACAGGTACTGTAGATCTCCTCTTGTAAATGCTCCTGATACAACTTTAAATTCACTGGGCGATGATGAGAATTTATCCATCCACCCCTGAGGCAATACAGCAGTACAGTTCCGCTCCATTATGCCCCCACCTTCACGCTGGACTGTGGACGATGGAATATAAAGAGCCAGTGGACAAAACAGCTGCCAAAAGGATGATTTATTCAGTGAAATACAAAATCTAGTTTCTTCAGTACACACTGGATGTGACCTTAAAACAATCTTTAAAATGTCCCCTGGGTTTAGGGTCACAAATTGAGAAAAGATCATTTCACATTACAAGGGTATTTACAGATCAGATATAAATCCGTTGGCTTTCCACAGTAATATTTTCTATTACTGTGATATAGAATTTCAGCAAAGTGAATGTCACGGCTATACCGCTTTATGGAGCATCATTTTGAAAATGCTGTTTGGGCTGACTTTCTGGATTACCATGATGTGATTTAACACTTGCATTTGCAGTCTGGTGATGTCCTGTAATCAAACACTAGTTAACCTTTATTTCCCAGATTGCATGCAAATGTTACAATAAAATAAACTTGTAACATCAAAAAGGATCAATATTATGTCGAGCACAAGTTCCAGCAGGAATTTAGCCAGGCCTTTTCTTTTTTTATAACAGCAGTGATTCTAGGATAAAAACGAATGAAAAAATGAATGCATGATTCTGTTATGGTAACATTAAATGAACTAAAAAAAAAAGCATGGGATATTTTTTTTTGCATTATTCAAAGACCATTACCATAGAATTATCTATTATATTTGCTGAATATTTATGTAAGTAAGTAGTGCATAGTGTAAATAATGTTAGCTGTGCTAATGAGCACCTCTTTCGTTCTTGGTTGACCTCTTACTCACTCACTCTCACACCCAAAAAATAAAAATTTCTGGGATATTGTATATACAGTAATTCGCAGGCATCATGGAGCCGCTATAAGTTGCAGGAGTCTCCCGGAACTTCCAGGAGGAATGGGTTGTCTGATTGCTTCCAAAAATAGTTAATTTACAAAATGCAAAGTGAGTGAACAAAAGAATAATAAAATCCAATGCGTATTTGGTGTTACTACACTTTGCCTTTAAACCAGTATCAATTCTTATAAGTACACTTGCACACAGTCAGGGATTTTGTAGGATTATAGTCAGGTGTATGATAAACCAGATAAACCAAACAGGTGCTAATGATCATCAATTTCACATGTAGGTTGAAACACAGTTATTAACTGAAACATAAACAGCTGTGTAGGAGGTTTAAAACTGGGTGAGGAACAGCCAAACTCTGCTACCAAGGTGAGGCTATGGAAGACAGTTTCCTATGACAGGGTATACACCATGGCAAGACTGAGCACAGCAACAAGACACAAGGTCTATCAGCAAGGGCTCTCCCAGACAAAGATTCGGTAGATGTCCAGCAGCGCCATCAGCTCAGAACTTGCAGAAACCAGTGGGACTCAGGTACACACATCTACTGTCCAGAGAAGTCTGGCCAGAAGTGGTCTTCATGGAAGAGTTCAGCCAAAAAGCCATTCCTCTGACATGGAAACAAGGTCAAGCGATTCAACTATACATAGGAACATCTGAACTGGGGTGCAGTAAAATGGCTATGTATTTATGTATGTATACATATGTACACAGATATATTTTTTAAAGAAGCAAAGGATCATGAAGGACACTGAAGGAGTTCAAACAAAGGAGGAGATAAAACAAAGAACATTAGATGAAACATGTATATAATAAAGAAATGGACTCAGATTCAGGTAACATTTCCATTTTTTACAGTACTTCTCACATTTTCTCAGTAGCATGCCTCAGCAAAAAGGTCAAACATTCAATCGCAAACATTTCCTGGACTATTTCTACCTATTCAGACATTGTTGGAGATTCTTTTTTAAAGCATTTCCTAGTTACTGAAATTTAGAAATCGATGACTGCAACATACTCAAAGTTGGGCAAAAATGGGACAGAGGCAAATAAGACTGAAAATATTCTAAGTAATACTGGAAAGTTCCACAATTAGCAGTTTAACTGGTAACAGGTGAGGACATCAAGATATAAAGATCAAGAGCAGTGGCGCAAAAAGGGGGTATGCAGCATATGCGACGCATAGGGGTGCTGCACTAGAGGGGGCGTCAAATCGATGCCGCACACATAGTAACTAGTAAAATCTATGTGTGTTATATAATATGTTAAGGCGCCGATAATATGTTTGCATACACCTCAGAAAGTATGTAGTTGCACCCCTGATCAAGAGTATAAAAGCAGCATCCACCAAATTCTTAGTCTTTGCAAGTAAGGATGGGTCGTGGTTTACTACTTTGTGCCAAACTCCATGAGAGAATTGTTAGTCAGTTCAAATACAATGTTTCTCAGTGCAAGTTTGCAAAGAATTTAGGTCTTTCAACATCTGCAGTTCATATCATGAAAGGATTCAGGGAGTCAGGGGAAATGTCAGTGCTTGAAGTTTCTGACTTTTCTGAAATGGGATTTGTAACACATTGTAGAAAGATCCCTTTCCAAGTGTAAAATGAATAAGTCAGAGTGTTAGTTTTACTTTTGTATGCTTCCCTAAAAATCAGAGCATTTCTTTAAATTCCAGGCCTTTACATTCTTTATGCCAAATGTTTATCCAATTAGTCAGTTTGTCCAGCTATTTCTTTTGGAGAGCTTTTTCACCCAGTATAATTTGTATTTGTATATAATTTTGCTTTGTTCCAAGTCTTTCCATTTTGCATCCCATGTCAGTTGCTGTTTTTGAGCTGCAATTGTGCTGCTTTATAATAATCTTCAAAACAGTGTAATGCAAATCCTCTTTTGTCTCTGAGTAGCTGTAATGTCTGTAATCTAATCCTTGGTTTTTGTTTTCCCCAGATAAAAGTTGTAATCATACTTTCCATTCATTAAATTGTTTTGGAGGTACTTCTATTGGTAGTGATTGGAAAAGGAAAAGCAGCCTGGGTAATATATTCATCTTTATAACTTCTATTCAATTATACATATTTATTGGACTCAATGAAGAAAGATTAAAGTCTGCTTTAATAGCGGTTGGTATGGAGGGATAGTTTTAATCATAATGGCAGATAGATCTTTGGGTGTTTGTACGCCTAGATATCTACTTGCGTTATTTTCCTAAGTAAATGTACACATTCTGTAAATGTTTACCTGTGGGATATAGTTGAAAGTTTTATGTAGGCTTAATTTATAGATGGAGTATGAACCACTTTATTAGCAAAGATAATTTAGGCAAACTTACAGGAGGATGGTGAGATTCATTAGAATATCATCTGCATTTAAACAAATCTTATATAGTGCATCATTAATCAATATTCCTGTTATATTTTTATCCTTCCAATGAACTGTGCCAATGGCACAATAAATAGGACAAAAAGTGTAGGGCTGTGTAGGGCATTTTATTTGTTTTTAGTCTTGATATAGCATTGTTTATTTCTTTTTCTGTTATTTCTTGGGTTATTAGTTCATTCTGTTCCATCCCTACAGTCGGTAAATCTAAAGATCTTTTAAAAATGTGATATATCCTCTAATTCAGCTGCCTGGGATTGCGCATATACCTTTATGTAATCGGTTTTCCATCTTAGGGTGCATCTTGTTAGTCTGGGAGTCTTTTCCTTTATGTATCAATCTCTCAGCATGTTGCTTACTTATTCTCCATGCCAGTCATTTTTAGTTTTTGGGCCATTCTAATACAAGTTTGTTTAATTAATGCAGCTTTCTCTTCTACTTGAGCTTCATATAGGTTGGTTTATATTCCAGGCTTTGGATTCATTATACTCCATATACTCTCCCAATACTTTTCTGTCTGGTCCTTAATTAGCTCCTTTTCTTTTTTTTTTCTTCTGGTCAGACCACATTATAACCATATGCCTCTAATAGCAGCTTTTGCAGCGTCCCATAATGTGCTAGGGGACACTTTTACATTATTTATATGGGTCACATACTCTTTAAATTCTTTATTTATATAATTTTGACATTGTGGGTCATTCAGAACGATAGTATATTTTGTTTTAATTTTGTCATTTTAACTAAAGCTTTGTTTCTTTTAATAGGTTTATGTAACCCATTCACAGAGTGATTATTCTGTATTTTTAGTGAGGCATTTCAGTCAAAAAAAAGATGAATGAAATAGTTACTAAACTAAAAATATTTAAACCTTCCTAGATGGCTGATGCACATGAACCTCTGTCTATGATTCAAACTTGAACATAACCTACAAATCCATATAACATACATTTAACACTGGTAACTCAACTCCTGATTTGGATGGGGAGGCCCTTGAACCTGAAGGGACCCCTCTTAGTGCGTCCTGACATCTCTGACAAAAAAACAAATCATTGCAATATGCATAAACAAACATCAATCCTCAGCCTTGTGGTCAGTTTCAATAGTTTAAAATTACAGTTAGAAAGATTCACCTGATGTCTCTTTATGATTTACAGTATAGTCTGATATACACTTTCAAGTGGTGTCGGTTTTATCAGAAAGACGATTTTTCCATGAAGAGGCACCAGATGAACAACCCTCTGAGGTCAGATACTTTGGAATTTTTGATGCAATGTGAACTGTAAATGCTATTTCCAAAATGGTCAAACAGTTAATCAACAGTAATATATCAAATAATAGGGGTCTAACAATGACAATCGTGCCACGATGCATCATGATGCAAAAATGTGATGATGTGCATCATGGATATATCACAATATCATGTGCGCTCTGTTTATAATGCCATCTAATGTATGTAATAGCATTTGTTGAACAGCAGAGAGCTGTCCACCCTCACTAGTATGTCATACGTCATGCTCTCATACACAATACTGTCTTCAGCCTCATTAACAGCCTATTAGCTTCAAAACAAAAACAAATGTGATGCAAACTTTGAAAGAGGCAGACAGTGTAGAGACACTCTTCAAGGGCTACCCAGAGCTACCCATGTCACTATAGCAGGAATATGTGATCACCGGAGAGTGGGAAATGTTGAGCTTTGTACTCCAAACTCGCCCTCTTTCTGCGGCTAAACATAGCCGCGGAAATTGGCTGCTTTGAAGCGGGAGCTTGTAAAAGCTAATCATAACATTGCTGTCGTTACAGACAATGCTGAAAATATGGAAGTAGTGGTGAACGAGGCTGGACTAGCACCACACATAAAGTGTTTTGCCCACACTTAAAAGCTTGCACTATCACCTGTGCCTTTGCTTTCCTTTGTTAATTCCTCGTTTATCTTCTGGTTTGGTTCTGGATTTCCTCTTGTCTTTCCTTTGTTTTCCTTCCATGTTATAAAAACAACTTTTTTGTCTGCATACTCAGTATATATTTAAGGGGGAGTCTGATAACCTCTAAGTTATTCTACTGCTTATTTCAGCATCATGATCCCAGAATACCTAATTCTGTCCTAACAAATTTGAATGTCTTTACTTATTATTATTATTATTATTATTATTATTATGGATAACATGGTGAGCAAAATGAACAAATGATTCACACAACTATAATAACTAAACACTCTGTTCACTTGATATAAAAAGTGGCCTAATGTGCTACCTCATTCCACCTCATTATTTCTGTTTATTAGCTCCTGATAAGTTTTCAAAATGAGCAATATATTCAAACAGGAAAAAGTTTGGGAAAAGAGTAATACCAAAATGCCTTCATATCCCAATTTTCCAAGCTACTTTGTATATATTAGGTAAGCTTTACAAGGTTAAACTGTAAATAAAGTCTAGAGTCAGTTCTTAGTGATGTGGCCTGAACTCAACTCAACTCAAGATACTGCTGCACAGCCATATGTTGTTATGTTCCCATAATCAAGTATTTTGTTTCTTCGCAGCTCTGACACTGTTGCCCAAACTCAGCAGTCCCTTGACCCAGAAAAGAAATTCTTTCGTTTTCTGATTCTACTAGCTCTAAAACGGCACAATAGCCTTATTTCACTGAGCTGGTCTGTCCCACGGGGAGCACAATGTGACAACAATGAATAGTGCTTCTAAGTATAGCAGAACCATGGGGATAAAGAAGGCTCAAAAAAGCCAGCAGGCCTGCCAAACACTGCAGGCCACTCATTCATAACCATGACCAGCATGCTTAAAGCATAATTTGAAAGAACATTCAGTAACTGCCACGCTTAGCTTAATCAGAATGTGTGTGTTCTTGTTCTCTAATGGCTGGAACTGTGAGACACATGATGACCATGGTTAAACATCCAGTTTATAAGCCGCTCGTCTAGTTATGATAGACGAGCTATGATATATGAAGGGTTTCAGTTTTGTAGTATTACAGCAATGTAGTTTAAATACAATTTGTGGTAAACTCAAATAGGATTTGTGGTAGTGGTAGCATTGACATAAGTACTGAATAAGAAGCCGTTTATTTAATTAAACCATAATCCCCAATTTGCTGCCTATATACCTGATGCAATTACTCTTTAGAATAGAAGCCTTGCCTTTCAAAAATGCTTTTATGTTGTAAAGTAAAAGAGAAATGAATGATTAATAATTATATATACACACACACTAAACAGCCATAACATTCAAACCACCATACTAATATTGAGTAGGTCCCCTTGTGCTGCAATAACAGCTCTTCAGTATTATCCTACTGAAAGAAGCCACTGTCATTAGGGAATAGTGTTGCCATGAATGCATGTACTTGGTCTGCCCTAATGTTTAGGTAGGTGGTACGTGTCTAAGTTATAGCCACATGAATGGCAGGATCGAAGGTTTCCGAATAGAACATTGCTCAGAGCAACACACTGTCTCTGCTGGCTTGCCTTCTTCCCACAGTGCATCCTGCAGCCATCTCTTCCCCAGGTAAACGACGCAAATGTGCCATGGCCATCAGCAGCATGGCCATATAAAAAAATAAAACATGATTCATCATGACCAGGCCACCATCTTCCATAGGTCCATGTTCCAGTTCCAATGCTCACATGCCCATTCTAGGCACTTGAGGCACTAGAATGGGCATGCTGCCTGGTCTGCTAAAGTGCATTGTGTGTTCTGACAACTTTCTGTCATAGCCAGCATTAACATTTTCACCAGTTTATGCTACAGTAGCTTTTCTATCGGTATGGACCAAACGGGCTAGCCCTCACTTCCCATGTGCACCAGTTGTGCACCATCCACAACCTCGAAAACTGACTGTTCACTTACTGCCTAATAACAATGTTATGGCTTATTGGAACACCTGTACACCTGCTCATTTATGAAGTTATCTAACCAGCCTATCATATGGCAGAAGCATAGTGCAAAACATCACGCAGATGCCAGGCAAGAACTTCAGGGAATATTTACATCAAACATAAGAATGTGATTTTAACCAGTAGCATCATTGGTAGTAGCAGATTGGCTGGTTTGAGAACTTTATAAACTGTTGATATCCTGGCACGCAATAGTCTCTAGAGCTTATACAGACCGGCATTAAAAACAAAAAGCATTGAGTGAGCAACAGATCTGTGGTCTTGTTGATAAGAGAGGTCCAGAGAAAATGCCCAGTTTGGTTCAAGCTGGCAGGAAGGATATAGCAACTCATATTCTCATATGAGTAAGAATATACTCATACTCCAGGGGTTACTGAAGACGAATGAATTAATTAATTCATTCATTAATTAATTAATGAAAGACCAATGAAAAAGTCACTGTAACTTGCAATATTTTTTGGGCATTGTCATAGGCATCAGCCCAAGGATTTGTACATCGCATCACCATCACTTATATAAAAGAATATAAAAGTGCTTCTGTATTCCATGGCATTGCATACTGATCCTTTCCCGTTTTGAGGCTAAAAAATGCTTGGGAAAGTGTAGTGGATATTATAGCAGTACTGCCTACATACATAACTAAATAAATAAAAATTAAAATTAATATAAAAAACAGTAATTAAATAATTATTTTTAAAAAACCTAAATTAAATCAAGACAGCATACGAACACTGTTTGCCTTTAATTTTTTTGCAGTTCTTAGGTACACTGAAATGGAGTTTTGTAAAGAAATCAGCTGGTAGGTTTGTTCTATCTTTGAGAACTCACCAGCTTCAAGGTCCAAGGATTCAGGTTTTTACCTGAAATAATGATGTATAATCTTCTAAATTAAAGGAATACTAGACAAGAATTAGGTCAGGATTAATGGTGTCCTCGATGCTGAGAAATACAGGCAGATACTTATCCATCATGCAGTAACATCAGGGAGGTGTATGATTGGCCCCAAACTTTCTGCTGCAGGACAACGACCCCAAAAATACAGCCAATGTCATTAAGAACTATCTTCAGCTTCAAGAAGAACAAGAAGTCCTTGATGTGATGGTATGGCCCCCACAGAGCCCTGATCTCAACATTCTTACATGAAAAGACAGAAGGATTTGAGGAAGCCTACATCCACAGAAGAGCTGTGGTTAGTTCTCCAAGATGTTTGGAACAACCTACCAGCAAGTGTGTGTGCAAGTGTACATAGAAGAATTGATGCTGTTTTGAAGGCAAAGGGTGCTCACACCAAACATTGATTTGATCTAGATTTGTCTTCTGTTGATTCACTGCATTTTGTTACTTGATGAAAATAAACTATTAACACTTCCATTTTTGGAAGCATTCTCAGTTTACAGCATTTTTTCACACCTGCCTAAAACCTTTGCACAGTACTGTGTGTTAAACATTACTTGCAAATATTCGGTATTAGTCAAAAACGATGCCCATAATGTCCATAAATCTAGCTTCAATATGTATCCAAATAAAAACTGTAGATGTCAGAGGTAACCGTCAGCAAGAGATAGGATGAGTGTGAGAAGGACAGTGAGAGGAAGATGGATTATGTGTCGAATTGAACTGTGTAATGCACTATGCCTGTCAGGACAGATAAATATTATGTTTCTTGTTTGGTCGTCTCTCAGGTTCTCAGAGGTTTGACAGGTCTGGATGTGTTCTGCTGATTCTCTTGCTTATATGATTTTTTTAATAAATAGAAGCACTGACAGCTTATTTGCAGGTCTTTTGTGACATGTTTTGAACTGCCTACACTATAACTGTGTTTTATTAGGGTGATGTCTAAAGTGATTAATATTTCATTTGTCTTGCATTTTGGCCTTCTTGGGATTCTTGAATGTATTCACTAATATATTCATTAGATGCTGATCCCATGCTGGATCACCTATGCGTGTTAGCATTCAGTGGAGTGGCTGTGTGATGTATTGTGTACTTAATAGAGGAAAAAATTGAACTACTCTGTTGATTGGAAATGGACTCCCTTGGGAAAGTCTTGTCATGATGTTTACGGCTTTCATCTCAGGCAGCCACATGGATTCTCGCTATAAATATATCATCTAGTATGCAAGAGTCTTGTCCATGGCCAGGATGATGATATGATACATTGGTCAGCCAAAGCTGCTGTCTGTTTTGGTGAAGATAAGCAGGTTTCGCAGCTCGCAGCTTCATATTACAGTTATTGTCCATGTGTCTATCACATACATACGTACACGTACAAAATGTCATTCCTGTGTTTGAAGTCAATGTGCAGAGTGCTGACTGGCCGGTATTCACTGGTTCTGCTGGCCAGAACGCCATCATGAGCGTCCCTGCGGTGTGTGAACTGGCAAACCCCTTTGTATCCAATCAGTTGAGCAGCAGGACAGAACCCTTTTTTCAAATAGTTGGGTCTTTATTGTCCTATTTAATTGTGATTGGGACAGAAAAGCAGGTGTTTATAATGATTGTTTACCAGTGGAAGAAATACAGCATATGCCCTAAGGTTTTGCACAATGCATTAGTATTTTGGACCATTTGGATTGAATTCCTTTCAATTTCCTGTCCTTTGTCGCAAGAAGTGGCTCACTGTGCATCCATCTGTCTGAGAGAGGAGCAGACCCAAACTACAGAAACTTTACTGGTAAAAACCTTCGCCGTAATGCTAGAATTATGATTGATCCTAATTAAGCATGGCTGCCCTCAACTGCCTTACAGTAGAGACAGCAACTGAAAGTGTGATTATATGTTAATTTTGATGCCATAGTGTGCAAAATGCATCTGGAGATGTCTGACAAGTACACAGGCTTTCTGGGAAGTTCTCAGAAACCTTGAGCAATACAGAGCGGCTCATTATCCAGCCCCGGAGTTCAGAGTAAATCCAATAATGTTCCGCATGTTCCTTTAGACATCATTTTTATCCTCCAATTTTGTCTGTAAATGGATGATATCATTTTGCAGATCCCAGTTACTTGTATCATGTCCACTGCTGTGTTGCAGCTCATAGGGAAGGTGTTAATCTGTGTTACAGGAGATGAAAATGCCATCCTGAGGCATTGTTTTTGTCAGGGTTGTCTGGGGTGAATTGCCTGAGAGATTGCTAGCTCACCGCTGGGCCAGGCAGGGGCTCAAATGGTGAATCGTTTTAATCCATTTTCACAGCCTTCCGCTTGCTGCTACTGCCTGGTAGATTAATGTAGCTATAGCATGACTTCGTGATAGATTAATGTACTGTATCAATCATCACCAAACCTCCTGCTGGAGAATGTTCCCACCAAGTCTACTCTGCTTCATCTGATCCAACTTATTCATTCAGATGACCTTGATCAACTGGAATGAGGATATTAGATGTATTAGATGAACCAAAGGTATGCATTTGCTTTACTCTTGGCACTAAAAGTACATCAGGGTAGTAATGCATCTGCACAGTAGATCATTTCATCAAGCTATGCTATGAAGCAATTTTTAGAAAATCATAGCCATTGAACGTAGTGTTAAACGTGATTCATTTTTGTTTTAACTGGCTCGTTTTCTGTGCAGCTCCTCTCAGCTTTGTCCTGAGTGGAGTGGGTCCTGATGAGACCCGAAGCCCTGTAATGACAAAGAACGGCAGATCCAAGACCTGCTTTTTATGCTTGTAATCACAAATGAAGAAAACCTTTGAGGCCAGACTAGCTCCTAGATGTGCTTCCAGCTCCACAGTGAGTGTCTGAGTGGGTCTCTGAGCTCTGCAGCACTAAGAAAAGTGGGTCTCATCAGGAGTGCAGTACTGAGCATCTGATTGCTCTCCCTCCTGCTGGACTGCAGACTTCCTGTGTGCCAGGACCAAAAAAAAGCCTGGAAATGTGAAATGCAATAATCTAAGGTTAATTAACTCTGGACTCTGCAGTGTAACCCTCTGTAGGTCAATGATAGGTGGTAGGAGAAGAGATGGATGGGCAGAGACAAATCAGAGGCAGAAAGACAATAGCAAGATCAGCTGAATAGGGAGGAAGAAAATTGAGAATGCGAAAAAAGAAAGGGGTGATGAAAAGAAAGAAAAAGGATGTGCTTAAACTTTGACGTAATGCAGTATTTCATCTGTTTGAATCAAAGATTGGTTCTTTAATAGCAAAACCCACAATCCAAGATTGAAAATGACTGAGAGACATGGCCTCAGTCCACTAATTAGCAATCCCTAGTGCCGTTTGAAGGAAATGAGAAAATAATTCAGCCCTAATTAGATCCAACTGAAGGAAGTGGATCAAAATGGAGTTTTGAAACAACTGATGTCTGGAATGAAGACCACATCTGAAACTTCACCTCTCTCCTAGCTTCTGTTTTCAACTTTTTTTCGTTATTTTTCCCTTTCATTCCTCCGTACACACTCCGGCTTCCAGTATTGCCTTATTTTTCAGAGGTAAACATGGCAGGATATGTCAAATGATGAAAGAACAAAATGACATAAACCTTCCATGAGCATGGAGTTGTCGGTATATTCAATACAGATTCAGTACATGTCTTTTTAGAAGAGCCTGATTTTTAGATGAGACTTCATAACATTACAATGTTTCTAATCGGTATTGCATTAGACAGCTTTAAAACTGCTGTCATGGGAAACTTGGTATTTTTTCATTTTGCCGCATTACAGTGTATTGCATGATCTAATTTTTAAATATTAAAATTAGAGCTGTCAGATTAATTTTTTAATTGCGTTAAATGCACGATTAATTTTTAAAATCGCGTTTAATCCCAGTTTTAACACCCATTTTGATTTGCATTGTACATGCAGGTAGGCATTGTAGGGTCATTGAAAACATTGTTGCCGTTTATCACTGATCTATTTTAAGAAAAACGACGGTTGACTGTTGCCTCATTATTCATTTGACGTTATTTGATAAAAGTGAAATGTGATTGATGTCTTTTCATTTTTTTTATTTAAAGGGAACTGCACAGTGTGCAGGGAGCTAGGAAACATAGGAGTATATCACTTTGCAGGAATACATGATTGGCTGATTCGTTTTTACCTCAGAGACCCACCCCCGCAATGGAAGGGAAGGAGTTTGTGTATGTGTTATGTGGATCCGTTATCATTAAACTGATGTAATATACAAAAATATAGTAACTCAAAAAAAAGTTACAACTTCTTTGTTCTCCGTTGTTCCATTCAGTCTTTGGCAATGTTTATGATAGATAACGATCTAGGAGATCGTAACACTGAACACGAGAGATCAGAGCACTGTGCATGAGAAACGACCAAAAACATGCATTAAAGTGTTAAAATAGACATTTCATTTCAAAAGTGCCTACAAAATATGAAATCAGTCTGAACAGTTGTTTGATTTATCAGCCAAGTGCTGTAATGAAGGCGTGACCCCAATACTGTCCGCTGTTGAGGACATTGCAGCACATCCAAATGGAGCTGTTTAAGCGAAGAGTTCCCTATGAAGATCCCTTGGCATGCTCTACCCTGTGCAGTGTGTAGGGAGCAGGGATACAGCTTAGGCACCCTTGTGAAAACGAGTAACGTAACGAGCAATTTAAGGGTATTTGTGTTCACTAATCGCGGTCAATTCTTTAAGGTGTTAGCGTGTTTCTTAGCACATTAATTTGACAGCAGTAATTAAAATGTAATTTTGAAACAATAGCCATGCTGTTATACTTTTATAAAGCATGCCTGGCAGCCTTGTCAAACTGAACATAGAGTATAAATATTAACAGTGTTGGCAAAGAATGTAGCAGAGAGACAAAAATAAATTCAAATCTGCCCTCAAATATGTTTGTGTTGCTGCTTCTACACCCTCAAGCAAGAGGATAAACAGTGGACAGATCCATATATTTAAACCACTCGCAGATGGCAGAGGGATCAGAACAAATGTCGCAGTGGAACTCTAACCAGTACTTCTTTCTTGCTCGAGATGTCTTTTTGTGTGAGAACCGGCAGAAGGACAGGGTAGTGCACGGTGGTCCTGAAGTAACTGAACAGATATGATGACTAAAAATAAATGCTGAGAACTGGACTAGAGAACACAGGAGAGGGAGAAAACACATGTGACAGGGGTGGTGCTGGTCTGTTTCTGCTAGATGAGAAAAGAGGCAATTAGCTGGTTTGATTTTGTGATACTAATAGATTTCCTGCTGTCCTTCCTGCTCTGATGCAGGGAAGAGGCCATCTGGCTAACCTTAATGAAGCCATCCCCACCAATCAGGTCTATGTTCTTTCTCTCTCCCTGGCTCTTTCTACCTCTCTCCCTGTCTGTCTTCCTGCCTCTCTCTCTGCCTCTCTCTCTTCCTACGTCTCTCCCTATCTCTCTCCCTGTCTCTCTTCCTACATCTCTCCCTATCTCTCTCCCTGTCTCTCTTCCTACATCTCTCCCTATCTCTCTCCCTACTTCTCTCCCTGTCTCTCTTCCTTCTCCCTGTCTCTCATTCTACCCCTCTCCCTGTATCTCTCCATACTCTGTGTCTCTCATCCTACCTCTCTCCCTGCCTCTCTCCTCTGTCTCCTTTCCTCAACCTCTCCCTGTCTCTCTTCCCACATCTTTCCCTGTATCTTTCCCCACTCCGTACCTCTCTTCCTACCCCTCTCCCTGCATCTCTCCTTACCTCTCTCCCTGTCTTTCTTCCTACCTCTCTTCCTCTTTCTCTCTCTCTCTGTATCTCTCTTTACACCTCTCCATATCTCTTTCTACCTCTCTCCCTGTTTCTCACCCTAGCCCTCTCCCTGTCTCTTTGCCCATCTCTGAATCATGTCTGGCATGAATCCTTTGTGAATTTATTATTCACAGTCCAACTTCTGGATAATTTTCACCTTGCATTAAAGGAATACCCCGGCATGTGTGCTATGTAGAAATTATGCTGAAGAATACTAATATGCCTTTAAATATGCAGCTTTAAAACATTTGTATCTAAAGTCTCTAATATGTATGTATGTTTTTCTAAAAAGCTATTTTTATTTTTTATTTTCATATGCTTTTCTATACTGAGCCTGTAAGCAGCCCTTAACCTGCCTCTGTCTCTTGATTTCCCAGACAGATCTCTAATGAAGCAGCCACATAAACACACACATACACAGAGAGAGAGAGAGAGAGAGTTGATTTATGAGATTGGCACTATGGGGAGGTAACACTGGGCTGAGAGGCACCAAAATTCAATGATGGCAAGGAAACAGCAATGAAACAAAACATTGAAGTTTCCTCTGAAGCGCAGGAGACCTGGATTTGATCATTAAACCTGGTGTGTTGAGAACAGTTTACTTTGAAGTTCTTAGATAGTCCAGCTCTTAACAAACTACAAAGATTATTTTAGATGCTGCAGTTACAGTTCTTATGGTCACCGTTATATAACTGCAAGGCAGTGTTCTTTGTTGTTCTTGTGAGAGAGATATGACCTAATATCAACTTACTGCAGACATTGCTGCAAACCACAAGTTGTTTATTTCACATTTTTTCTGCTTTTGCCTGCATCACTGAAATGCTAGAATATGAATAACTCTATGGGGGATGATGCTGTTGGAACGCACATGGCCTTCCCACAGTCCAAGTTTATTTATAACCTCCGACCTAACCTCTGTGCTCTGATTTAAAAATGAAGGGCAGGAAAACCAATTGCCTTAGCTTCCAGTAAGACATGCCCCCTTTCCAAGCAGCAGATTTATAAATCTGAATATAACTGCAGGCTTTGTTAAGCCTTGACATACTTTTTAAATACTTTTTGCTTGACCTCAAATTTATATCAGATGCAGCACAACCACAGTTATCAAGAAAACTAATGCCCAAATGTACAATTATGATAACCAATCTTGGGCAATAGGGGGAGATGAAATTGTATTATATGGCCAAAGGTATGTGGATATCTGACTAGCACAACCAAATGTGCTTGTTGAACATCCCTTCCAAGACCATTGGCATTAAGATGAGCTCTATGCTACTATGACATCCTCAATGCTTTTGCGATGTCTTTCCACTAGTTTTGGAGCGTGGCTGTAGGGATTTGTGCTCATTCAGCCATAAGAGCATTACTCAGGTTGAACACTGATGTTGGACAAGAAGTTGCCTGTAATGCCTGTAATCAGCATTCCAGTTCAACCTTAAACACCAACATGGGCAAGTCATGTCTCATGGACTAGGCTCTGTGTGCATAAGGAAACAGGTTTTTATTCCAGTGCAGAGAAATCAAAATGCTATAGCATAGAAGGACATCCTGTACAATTGTGTGCTTCCAAGTTTGTGGCAGCAATTTAGGGTAGACCATGATGGGTATGATGGTCAGGTGTCCACATACATTTGGCCATACAGTCTAGCAGAATTTGTTTGTGTGTGTAAGCACTGGTATGGAGCTAATAGTGTAATTATTAATTCAGCTAGTAACCACTTTAACCTGGTCAAAGTTGAGATACATCTGGAGCGCATCCCTGGGTAGGACACCAGTCCCTCGCAAGGTACCATGAACACACACAGTCACACCTTGTGGCAATTTAGCGTAGCCAATCCACCTACCCCCACAATCCAGAAGAAATCCACAGGGAGATTCTGCACAGACCGTAACAGATCCAGATCAAACCAGTGGTGCTGGGGCTGTGAAGCGGCAAGGCTGCCAGTCAAATTTCTGCTGCAAAACACAGGAGATTTAAAAAAACAAAAAAAACAAGGAGATTTAAAGGATCTTAAGGATTTTAAGTGTACTTTAAAGCCTTATATGATCCAGGGAAAACATCTGGCATCACCAGAGAGCCTGTCATAATCCCTGAATTGAACAGCTTGTTCTGACTAAGCAATGCCTGTTGCACAGCTCATGATCATGCTCCGGTGAGCAGAATGCTATTGTAGCTAAGGCTATATATTCAGATCATAAAATGAACAAGGTGAAGAAGACACTAAGCAGATCGCAGCTGCGATTATAGAGTTAAGTCAAGTTATATGTAAGAAAAATAGCCAAATTTAACCATAAATAAAGGTTGTGATAAAGGCTGTGCACATAATGTGATGCTTAAGGTTATAGGGAAAGATTATTCTATGATGGACCAAATAGTGTATAATGAAAGGAATCATTTAGAATGAAATAGCATGATAAAGGAATAATGTGTTGTCTGGAGATGAGGTGGGGAAAGGAGAGGCTGTTATGCTTTGCCCCCACCACAGTTTAAGTAGATAACTGGATGATTAAAGATAAATCAGTCTAAAAATACCATGCAAAGAAAAATGTATTCAGGAACTTCTCCAAAAGCAGTGTTAATTATGCATAAGGAAAAATAGAAGAAAGTAAAAGTTAATAACTTTAAGCTTAACATTCCCTTTGTAAAAAGAGTAGAGTAGCACATGACCTTCAGTGAGTGGGTCATATCCTCTATTCACCTCCCATATTTTTCACGGCAAGGAGCGACCATATTTATACTGTATACCTCATATAATATTCATTTGCATTATAAACTGACAGGGTGACCTAAACTGCCTCCTTGTTGTCTGAATAAATGACCCCAGTTCAAGCCTCATTATCAAGGTGTTACACCACAGTCTTTCGTGAACATACTGTAGGCCATCAATCTAATTCTAAAGCATCTCTGGCTGGTCATTAACAGTTCTCTTTTTAGATCAAAAATCAGCATATATTCCACATTAATCATAGGCAACGATTGATCCGAAATATATATAATTATATATATAATAATATATATAATTTGCGACCGAAATTCAAAATGATTCATTATGGATCATTTGGGTGTACAGTACTTATTACCACTTATAATGATTATCATTTAATCATTTCTTGTTTAGAAGAAGATCACAGAAGACTTTATTACTTCACATTGTACACAAACTCACTTACACTTGTGGGTGGGTTACATTTCACACTTACAAAAAGTGGATAACATTACATAATCATAACATAGCATTTTTTTGTATTCATTGTATAATGACCTATTTGCCACCAAAGAGGTGACACTTCTGAAAAAGGAAAATGCACAACTGAAGATTTAGCAACTCTCTGTGGGAGGATTATGTGACAGATATCCATAAACTATCTAACTTAGGGGTCTCAAACTCAATCCACAAAGGGCCGTGTGGGTGCAGGTTTTCCTTCCAACCAAGTAGAAGCTACACCTCATTCCACCTGTGTTTAATCAATCAATCTAATCAGTGGATCTTGACTTTCAGTAGTGTGAGGCTTCTGTTTAGTTGGAAAGAAAACCTGCACCCACACAGCCCTTTGTGGATTGAGTTTGAAACCCCTGATCTAACTTAAAGCAGTTTGTGCCCATCTTAAGAAACAACAGGGATGATGTCAAGAAAATGGCTAACAGTTAACAGTTCATGTCTAGGTACATCTTTAAAGGAGACATAATTATTATACCCATTTTCCCACAAGTTAATCCAGTTCCCTGAGGCCTTAATGAAATGTCTCTGACATTCTTTGGTCAAAATGCCACATGGATAAATACTTCCATACACTTATTTTTGGTGCCTGTTGCTTTAAATGACAATGAGCTCACCCCACCCCCCTCAGATTATTTTTTTGTTGTAACAATGCTTCTTGGCAATAAATCTTATACCTAAATCTTAATTTCCCTTAATTTCCAGAGTTGAGAATCTGGGTTGCACCCATGAAAGATTTGCCAAATCTTCTCTGCCATTATGATGAAATTCTGCAACCAGTGGCAATCCCATATCACCATAGTCTGGGACCGAACTCTATCCTCCAAGATGATAACACTCGCCCCCACAGCGGGGTTTATCAGAGACTACCTCCAGAATTTGGGAGTGGAGAGGATGGAATGGCCTTCCAGCAGTCCTGACCTCAACCCCATGGAACAGTTGTGGGATCAGCTTGGGCGTGCTGTTCCTGCCCGAGTGACCAACAGAACAACATTTGCTGACTTGTGACAAATGCTGGTTGAAGAATGGGATGCCACCCCACAGCAGTGTGTGACCAGGCTGGTGACCTGTGTATGGTTCTTCCACATGCTACTGAGGCTCCTGTTTGTTAAATTAATAAATTGTTAAATTGTCAATATGTCTTGTTTCTTCAAATTTCAATCATCCAGTCCACCAAACAAGTCACTAAGCTGTAGAATAAGCTGTTTGACATTGGCAGAGAAGATTTTGCAAATTTTTCATGGGCGCAACCCACATTCTCAGCTCTGCTGCTCATCCCACAAATATATGTTCCTTACAATTGTGGTGCCAGTTAAAAGAGAAATGAACAGGCTTTCCAACAGTATATGATTTATTGCCAAGAAGCATTGGTACAACAAAAAAGATTATCCCAATATTTAGGCTCAAATCACTGATAAATTCTTGAGAACCATCATTATTATAGGTAATTATATCACTCATGTTTTTAGTTCCCAAGACAACCCTAGTTGTACTGACCCAGATTGTAAAAGCAGGTAGGCCTTTGCAGATTGGTTTTTGGGACGCTGCCATCAAAAATAAACTTTATCCACTCAGCTGCTATGTCCGATGTGTTTTGGTCTGTACAGCCAACAGCAGCACATTTCCTGTGCATTTTACTTAACATTGACTTGATGCTGGAGCATCGGCAACTTATGAGAAATAAACAAACAAAATAATGGTGACCTTTTGAAATGTGATTCTCAATGCAAGGAGATTTTCAGATGGGGGTGGGTCTTACAATCATTTCGTCTGTGACAGAATATGCTATACAGATTCTGAACAGAATGATTAATCTCATGCTTTCTGAACTAGGCAACAAAACTGACTGGATTTTCATATTTCAAAGTTTGTGGGTTGGTAGGCACACCAGAGACCCAACTGTATGTGCACAAAACCTGAAAAAAATAATTTTTCATAGTATGTCCCTTAAGCCTTTGTAAATTGTCTCACTCTGTGCATGTTTATGTGTGTCTGCTCTCCTCTGCAGGTGTGTATTGTGCAGAAGCGTGACACGGAGAAGATGTACGCCATGAAGTACATGAACAAACAGCAATGCATAGAGCGCGATGAGGTCCGAAACGTCTTTAGAGAGCTAGAGATCCTACAGGACATTGAACATGTTTTTTTAGTCAACCTCTGGTGACTATCCTGTGTTTTTTCACTTCTTTTATGTGTACTGCATGGAGAATGATGGTTCTATGTCAATGCTGTCTGCATAAGTGCTTTCAAAAGTATGCATGGTTATATCCATTATGTGTCCCTTTCCCTCGCTCTCACACATTACCACTCTGGCTGGTGCATAGTTTGCTACTAAGGCATATTTACACAGGCCATTCTTTCTGTGACATAACTTGTATCTTAGAACATTCTGGTGCAAAGTACAGATTCACAGACTGTATATGATTGTTTTATTTAAAGGTAGTTAACTGCTGCAATAATATGAGCACCAGTGAAAATGATAAATAGGACTGGTCTCCGGCTTTATTTAATAATTATAATTAAATATTTTTGATTTCTTGCACTGTGATTTGTAACACATTTAGAACTTTGAAGTGGAAGGTCCTGTATATAGAAAAACATATACAATGTCATCGTCCTGTTCCATGCTCAGGTCATCATCATTTTGCCATGTTGGCATAGAGACCAAGTTCAACACTATGCATGTTATCCTACCTTATCATAGATCTCTCTTTCTCACTCTCTCTCTCTCTCTTTCATATACTCCAGACGACACAAATGTGATTAAGGAAGTGATTTCCTGTGGATGCTTATCCATCCTCAGTGCTATTGCATCAGTACTACAAACACACATAGATGGCAGAGATTATGACTACCACAGTTAGTGCTGGCAGTCATGTAGTTTTGGTCAAAGTTTCTTTTTTTTTCATGAAATTTTGGTCAATGATGTCATGTATTTAGATTTCACCAATCTACATGAAACTGGTTGTGTCCCTAGGTGCGTGTTACCCTCCCCCTTGGAGTATGTGGTATATACTCCCCCTAAAGTCGGCTAGGTCAAAAACCATTTTGCCAGAAATGATTAGGTTTTTATGGTAAGATGGAATCTAGGAGGTGCATTACCCTAGCTCATTATGATTCATTTCTGGACTAGTATCACCTAGTGAATAATGTTCAAAGCAAAAATCTAGCATGTCTTTAGTCAATATCTTGTGTTGTAAAGGCTCAGATTTCACAAATGATCACCCCCTGATTCACTCTTTCACCTGCTGAAGCAGTCAAATCATTCAACTTTTCGCTACTTGGGTCAGTGTTCTTTGGACCCCAAGGATCGCTGCTTGTGGCTTTACTTCATTCTTGCTGTTCTCTAACTTTATGTGGTGGTCACATTATTCACCGCTATGTGCATCTAGTTAATAATGAAGTGCAGTGAATCTGGAACTTTTATCATTATAATTATAAAACATTTTCCCCATGTAACCTCCACAACATAGTATAATAGTGCGGTTCTCTTCTGTCTCATGCAGTTTTAATGTGAAACTTCATTTCAGTGGCTGACTGACTGGGACAATCATATAAACATTAATTACTACAATTAAACACCTCTGAGTATGATTGTGGCCAAAACTCACTCTTGTAAAATGTGTTACTAATTAGCCATAATTTATGATAAATTCATGCAGCTGAATGAAAGTGATAGTGAACCCATAGTTGAACTGAAGTATTCCATTCTGGCTTCAGCAGTGCCCAGAAACAATTCTGGATTGGCCGCTGTCAGCTTTGCATGTGCCGTTGGATGGCATTAATCCAGCTGTGACAGCCAGCCTTAAAATGGCAGAAGCCTGAATAGGAATGGATAGTAACATGCAGCCCACCAAATACCCAGTGCAAACATTTCATTCTGATATTTGAAAGCATTAAAGGTTTTAGACTGACATTTATACCTAGCTTAAGCTAACGTGATACATGGCTGCTCTCGATAATTGCAGGGGTGCTACATACAACTACATACTTTCTGATGTGTATGCAAACATATTATCGGCGCCCACCCTCCCCGTCTATGTGTCCAGATTTTACTAGTTACTATGTGTCCGGTATCGATTTGGCGCCCCCTCTAGTGCAGTGCCCCTATGCATCACATATGCTGCATACCCACTTCTTGCTCCACTGGATAATTGTATCGCGGCGCTGCTGGTCTCACCAGAAGCACATTGCCTCTGACTTTGATGAACGGTATCCAAGTGATTCTCTCTGCACCATAAATGCTAGTTCTATCAAAACAGCTATTCTGTATATCAATGCTTTTTTATTTGCATTTTTAATTATACTTCATATTGCTTACAGTCTGAAATACACTATAATTACAGATGCAAATATCAACAACTAGGTCCATTAAATCACCATTAAACCATAGCCTATTACCACAGAGTTGCCAGCAGAGATCATGGAACTCCTGTAGGATGCAAAAGAATCACACAACCATCAAATGAAAGAATCAGTGACAGGTCAGCCGATAAACCATTTATATTGTGTTATCAACCAGTAACAGAAGATTCAGTAAAATACCATTACAAGCCATTACTATAACATGTGGGTTGATGAGGCTGGATAACCTTAGTATGGGTTTTATTAATATCAATCCAGGAATTATATTCAGAATTACAGATGGGGCTCAGAACACAGGCACATACTGGTGGTCTCACCAGATGAAACACCAGACGTACACACTGCCTGAATACTGAGTATAGGCACATCAGTTTTATTATAGTGAGATTTTATGATATTGACTCATGCATGGCCTGTACGGGCAATTTGCTAGTTATTTCCTGCTTGCATTTCAGCGATCGCTTCAATCTGCAGATAATAATATCTCTATGGGGAGCTGGTTTAAGCTTCAGTCCTAGCAGTGGAGCATGACATGCAAATGCACCCAGCAAAATCTCTCCTGTATATGACACAGGTGAGAAAAGTGCAGCTTTCATCATCTCATAACGTTTATAACCAAATGCACCAGCCTTATGGCACCCAATCCAGTCTGTGGACAGGTAGACAAATAGGCAGACATGATAATCATAGGCATGGACAAAATGATAGTTAAGTAAGCTGACATGAGTCAAAACAAAGAGAAACAAGAACATGGTAACACAAGTTAGATCAAGAGGGAAAAGTGACCAAAAACATCTTTATCTTCATCTTTAATGAGCGTTGTTTTTTTCTAAAGAGTGGCTTTTACAGACTTTTTATTTTCTTTACAAGCACTAGTTTGCTTGCCAAAGTGGCAGGGAAATTAAGAACTACATGCCAGTGGCACATTTTACCTGCATTTGAGAAGTGGGCGGATGTTAATTTCATGCACTAATTCAGAGTGACAGAACACCTTTTCTAATTTTCTACAACCACTTTTACATTACTGCACTTTTTTGTATGCATTATAGAATAACTTTGCCACAGAGGAAAATTTATTTACCTTTTCCCAAGACACCCAGGCCACTTACAAGCTTTTTCTCATCCACTAAAGTTGTTCATCCATAGCACATTGTCATTAAAGCTCAAGAGGTGGGCGTTTATGTTTTAAAGGCTTTATGAATATGCGCTTGCTGATGGCAATCATGTAATTCTAAGCAAACGTAGAATTAAACCACCTCATTACTCTTCAGAAAGGTGTGCGTGTATGTGTGTGTGTGTACGTGTGAACGTGTACCTTTTATATCTTTGTGGGGACCAAATTGTCCCCATAAGTACAGGAATATCTGATATTTTTTACCTTGTGGGGAAAAGAGATTTTTTGTTGTTAATTTTAGAGCCAAAAAGCTGCCTTTTCATGACTAAGGTTAGGGTTAGAGTTAGCATTAATTAACTGTGGTAATAATTATTAAAGTCCTCAGAAGAATACTTACATGTGTGTATATATACAGGGGTTAGACAGTGAAACTGAAACACCTGTCATTTTAGTGTGGGAGGTTTCATGGCTAAATTGGAC
>JAOVYV010000040.1:19521739-19535885 GCA_025674545.1 Hassar affinis | reverse complement strand
AGGGTTAATTAGAGGAATTACTTGCTTTATCAATGGGGTTGGGACCATCAGTTGTGTTGTGCAGAAGTCAGGTTACTCCACAGCTGACAGCCCTATTGGACAACTATTGACTACTGATTATTTTATAATATGAATTATATTATGAATGAACTAGTTTTGATGCCTTCAGTGAGAATCTACAATGTAATGAAAATAAAGAAAACACATTGAATGAGAAGGTGTGTCCAAACTTTTGGCCTGTACTGTATATCAAAATAATCAATATACAGAGCAATAAACTGTATAACAACTGTAAAAAAAATAATCAAGTCATTTGGATTTGTTTTCCATTAATCCTATGGCACACCATGGGGCAGTTTCAAAAGCTAATCAGCTGGTAGGTTTCACCAACATATTTAGTTTAAATATCTTTTCAAGTCTATTATTCAAGTCTATTATTTTCTTTTCTATTTCCAGTGAAGTCAGGGTCATCAGAGGCATCACTGATTCAGTCTGCTTTGTTAAAGACGGGTAGTTTGCTATATGAAACAGACCCATACGTAACTCACTATACAGTGCTGTCTGGAAGTATGGAATAGAAAAGACCTATAAATACAATGGCAAAGAGAAAATATTATAATCATAGCCAGACTGAACAAATCCAGGCTTTAGTCAAGAAAAAACCCAGCTGGAGCTTCTGAGTTCTCAGTCTGTTGTACTTCTGGCAACACGTTTGCGCTCTTAAGTCTTTATTTGTTCTATCTGAATATGAAAAGTCGGGATTTGTTCAGCTTATGGAGAAACATGAGACCTAGCATACGTATACTAGCTTGCTGAGTATGCTCGCTTTTGTTTTTAGCCAGGTGTGGTGTATTGAAATTGAGCCACAGCTTAAGAGATTACATTTACTGAGGTTTCCTGGAGTGCTTGTAACTGATTAGACACTATGCGATATGGCATCCTGCTGAAGAGAAGTGTGAAGTCTGGAGTTTGATTACCATGCAGGTAATGCTAATTAATTGAGAAGTGACTATGGCGTAATTCAACTGTAAGTGTTGTTGTTTAGCTTTCTCAAGCTCAGATAAATCTTCTAAGGTACTATGGATCATAGGCGCCAGCTCTGTGGATACTCTGGAGAATGAGTACTCCCAGAAAAACATCCTATGTTTAGACCAGTGTCAGCGTAAACGTTAAATGCATTATGGAGATTCCATGCTTTCATGTCCGGATTTTATGTAATTCCCAAATGTAATGTTGTCATGAAACGCTTAAATGTAACCATTGGTAAATCAGAGCCCTTTGTAGGGTTGTAGTGATTTTTTTTATTATTATTATTTCTTCATTCCTGTTGAACTGATTGTTGAATCTACCTACAAAAGGTTATAATGTAAGCTAAACAAATTAAGCTAGCACAAGCTGTCCTGCTAACTAAGCAATCTGCTCTGAAGAAGTCTATATGAATCATTCTACTAATGTGTCACTGAATTTTACAGTTTATAGCTTTTGGATGTGTCTAATCCACTGGAGTTAACCATTTCAATATTATTCCCATTAGTCCAACGCAACTAGCTAACCCACTTAACCAGCTAGTCTATGCTGTGTGCTGGATAATGAGACCACTATGATTTATAACTTTCCTAAATGATTCTAGAAGGATGAGAGGAAATCTGGGAAGAAAAAAAAACTAAATGTATGAGGGTGAGTCGAAATTATCCAGAGTCTGACTGTAGAATTTATTTTAATCAACTTTCAGAAAAAAGAAATGCATCATTTTTTCAACATAAACTCCCTGCTTTTAAATACACTTTGTCCATATGTCAACAAGCTTTCGTATTCTCTCATTAGAAAATGTTTTAGGCTGAGCTGCAAGCCACAAAAGCACTGCTGTCTTCACCTCTTCATCACACGTGAATCTTCGTCCTCGTAGGGCTTCTGTCAGGGGACTGAACAGGTGATAGTACAATGGGTCAAGGTCAGGACTATAGGGAGGATGCTTCAACACTTCAAAATGAAGTATTCAGTGAGAGATATGGGTAGCAGTGTGTGGAAGTGCATTGTCATGCAACAGCACATCGCCCTTAGATAGCAGTCCTCTGCGTTTTATCCAATTTTGAGCTCCTAAGTAAGCATCTCACTGTAACAAGCTCTGTTGATTGTTGAACCTTTCTCCTGATAATGTTCCAATACTGGCCCTTGAGAATCCCATCAACCTGTATGCATCAATTTTCCAGCTGATGTGTGACTTTTGAACTTTTTCTTGGTCGGCGATTAAGGATGTTTCCGTTCCATACTCCGTTCCGTAGTGAAAGGGTGCGGATAATTTTTGACTCACCCTCATAAATGTATGGTATACAGGAATATTGCTCCAAATGTCATTTTTCCTCTACATCTTCTTGCATGTTAATTGTGATGCATGATATTTCATGACATGTGCTCTGTGTTCATGAGTGTACTTGTTCTTGTTGGGGTGTGACTGAGCTCTGTGACCTCTGACCCTTGTGTCCCAGGTATTCCTTCCAGGACGAGGAGGACATGTTCATGGTAGTAGACCTGTTACTGGGAGGAGACTTGCGGTATCACTTGCAGCAAAATGTCCAGTTTACGGAGGACGCAGTTAAGCTCTACCTGTGTGAGATGACCCTAGCGCTGGACTACCTGCAGAGCCAGCACATTATTCACAGGTGTGTATGAGACCAACTGAATGAACACACCCTTTATAGGTGTGCATATTTGACAGGTGAGATTTCAACACTGCTGTTGTCCTTTTCCACCGATATAGAAACTCTGCTGGAACAGTACACTTTTTATGAGCTGGTCAGCATTTCCAGTGGTTTGAGAATCAGAAACTAATAATTATGGGTTGTAATGATTAATTGTGCTGTAGATGCCAACACAGTTAATTTGTTCAGTGCAAATATGAAACTCTGTGGTCATTATTAATAAAAACTAGTGCATGTACATAGTTAATGCAGAGTTTCGAGAAAGTCGGCTGCTGGGCTGTAAAAACCCCATGTGCAAAAAGTTGGGAAAGTTGGGACACTTTCTATAAATGCAATAAAAACTGATTTCTGTAACAAAATTAGAAATTGATTTCTGCAACACACTCAAAAACAATTGAAAAAATTGTTTATGTTTACCACTGGATCACGTCACCTTTTCTTTTCATTATACTTTTTAATCAATTTCTAAATTTGTTTATATTCAACAAATAGAATAAAGGTTCAAGTGAATGAGCAAAGTACAGATTGCAGTTTTTATTGTATTTTTAGAAAGTGTCCCAACTTCTCTGGAAATTGGGTTTGTAAAATAATAAAATATACAGTATATGTAGTTTATCTGCATTTTCATGAAATGGGAACAGGGGCACAAAAAAATTACTTTGGGGAACACTTCTCCCCCAGACCATTTGATTTCAAACCAGAGGTCCAGTACACACAAGGTTGTTATTTGGTTATGGCACATCATGAAGTGGAGCCAAACCCGGGTTGCTGGAAAAAAAAGTGATAATAGCTTAGAAGAATCTAATAGATTAGAAGATTTTACCATTCTCACAGTTTTCAGCATCTTAATGTGATATGTTATTTGAATTCATTGTGCATTGTGCTTGATATTGAAGAAATAGAAAAGCCCGAGCCTGGGAAGTATGTAATAAGCATCAATACATGGACTGCAATGACAAGAAAACTAACCGCAGATTCTTATTACTAAAGAAGAGAACCTCATCCCCATCAAAATGCACCTGATCATAAAAGCTCCATGTTTGATAACTGTGAGGCATCACTTGTGTAATTTTGTTTATTATGATGCCTTAAATAAGTATCCACATCCTTGCATTCCTTGGTGCTCTTTGCCACACTTTGGCCAAAGTTTGCAGTAAAAATACACAGAAATACATCGATGTCATGAGTTCACACATACACACCCACACACTAGGCTATGTTGTGACAGGCTATGGTTTTAACGCTAGGGTTTTGACTTCTACACTCTCTTTTACAAAAAGGGTTATGAACACCTATGATATTTAACTATTATATTGAAAAATAGCTTGGCAGTCCTGACAATGCATTACAGAATCCCAGCTATGGCAGGAGACTATTAAGTTCTATACATCTATTATTCTGCCACCAACCTGACAGGCTCACTGATTAGTTCTAAGCTCTGTCTATCACTCACAGAGTGCTGCTTCTTCTATATAGTTTGACTCAGAGTTGACCCTGACCACACACATCTACTGATAAATGCTCAGTGTCGCATAGTTTAGTCTCCTCATGAGCTTCTATCAACAATCTACCAACCATCCGTTGTGTAAAGCTGTAGCTTTTTCTGGCTCTGTTAACTTCATAGACACTGCATCCACTCTATTGCACTGCTCTCTAAGTTAGTGATTTAAAAATCACCCCAAGGCCCAGGCAGGCTGTTTTCTGAAGAACAGGCTGGATTTTTAATTGGTGTCACATGTTATTAATGCTGTTATACTGATCCCCTTTTATTACTTTTCATTTTGAAAAGATATGGCTGGTGTTCCAGTTTATAATTACAGTCATCCATCTGTTCTATTGTGGGGTGAATTGCAAGCCAGGACAGTGAATTAACTAAAGCTTTCTATATTGCAGAACCAAGGATAAGAGTCTATTATACTATTATTTCATGTATTGTTCTTCAGTTATGTGCTATGCCACTCTACTGCCTTAAACTATGAATATAGGAAAATTAATAGGTGTATGGCAATGAATGTACTATGAAGTACCAGTAAAACTGGTATGGGACCCTATGCAAAATACATAGCAATGCGACCTATGCATGTCATTGGTTGTATCCACCAGTGTGTATATAAAGTGATAGACATCTATGGAAGCTTCCAGAGCTGTTTCTGCTATGAGAATGGCAAGTTGTCATGATTTCCGACTTTCAGTGCTGTTTAATAGTTGGAGCATGTGAGATGGGTCGCAAAGTTTGGATTTTCACATATAAATATTTCAATAGTGTACCATGACTACAAGAATTCTAAACCTCAAACTTACGACAGCAGCATGGCTGTAAAAAGACTCTGGGTGAACGTGACCGGTGTCAGTTGGCAAGAATCTTTTCACACAATAGGAGTACAACACTGCCTCAATTAACATCGGAATTCAATGCTGGGGCCTCAACAAACATCAGCATGAGGACTGTGCAATGTTCCTTCCGAGATTCCATAGGGAACCTACCAAGTATGAATATCCCTACAGTTTCATGTTTAGTCATGAGGAACAACATACAAGTTAGTATTTCACTGTGCTTTCAGTGCATATGACAAGAAAGAGCATTGCCGGTTCACAGCTCCAGGGTTTGAGTTTCTTTCTGTGCAAAATTCTTTCTGTGTGGGTTTTCCCCCAGGGTTCTGAAATTTCCTACCCATATTTGGATCTGCTGAACTAAATTGCCCCTAGGTGTGAATATATGTATGATTTTGTATATGTGTGGTGCCTTAGGATGTCCTAGGTGGACACCCAGGGTGTCACTCATTGTCCCCAGAATAGGCTCCAAATCGATGACCAGAATAAGGAGCTTACTGAACATGAATGTGTGAATATACTTTTTCTTATAGCATGTGTGTATGAGGAGAACAGGAGGACAATGTATGTGTGCTGCTTTACACACTACAATAGGTTGGTGCCCCTGGTGTAGTTTAAGGATTTATTTAATTAATTTTTTATCAAAAATAAATTAGCATTTTTACACAATATACAGTATATGACAACATTTAGGTTTGCTAAAAGTGTACTGGTAAAGTAGCAATGCTGATAACATCTACAACAAATACTTTAACAAATACTTTCATAGATACATTAACTTCATTACTGTGTGAAATAATGATGGGAGGATGGGATGATTATTATTAAAGCATAATCTGATTGTGATCTGTCATAATATTGATACTTCATCATCATTTCACGTAACTCTATTGTATATAACAGAGCTGTCAGAGCTGTTACTGATTTTTCAAGTGTGGCTTGCCCTGCAGGGAAGCCAGTTATGCCTCCGACCCCAGACAAAGTCTCCTGCTGATATCATTATGACCTTTCAGAAACAGCCACAATGACTACTCGCTGTGCGCATTAAGTGGCAGCAGAAACTTCACAGCTTGGGCCAGTATTTATCCATCAACATAACAAACACACCAACAAAACTTTTATTTATGTCTGTATAAAGCCACATAACTGAAATTAGTAGCAGATCAGTGGAGATGATTATGTTCTTCACCATCTCTAGTGTCTCTCGATGTGGTCTGTTCCTGTGGGACAGTCGTGGTTTGGACAGTCGAGATTTGTAGACTCCATACGGTATTCTCTAGAGAATGTGCCGTTCTGTTCCACACTCTGGACTCCTGACAGGAAATCAGTCTCGCGTGCCATTATTTTGTTGCACCAACTAGATGAGAAATGTCTCCTAGCAACAGTCCTAGCTGCCATGTGATGTCGCCCAAGGAGGTAAAATTATTTTTTTGCACAGAATTCCTGAACAAAATACAAATAAGGAATACATTTTCTTTCTGACTCAGTGTTGAGGGATTGGGGGATTTTTCCTGCTAGATGCTATTGATATGAACAATTTTCTTCCTGTCAAATGTCTGATGTGCTGAGAAATGCTTTGACATTTAGCAACATGAAAAAAATATTTTGGCAGAAGGAAAAATGTAGCAAATATAGGGAGACCTGTCTGACACAGCACAATCCCCCAGGATTGTTTTCCAGGATTACGTCATTTATATACTATGAATATCATTCACAATACTAATAAAATCATTATTACTGCATGCATTATTATCAATGCATACACTGCAACAACAGGCAATGATTTAAATATAGTCATTTAATTAATATTTCTCATTATGAGCTTAAAAATTGGAAGATTTTTTTTTATATTTTAATCATTTCTTTCTATAATCCCTGTCTCCAGAAAAGCTGGAACACTTTCTAAAAAAGCAATAAGCACTGAAATTTGTTTTTCACTTGAAGCATTATTTACCAGATAAAACCATTTTCAGTGTTTTCAATGATGAACTTAATTCTATTTGTTAAATATGAATACATTTAGAAATTGATGCCTGCAACATATTTTACCACTAGGTGTTTACCACTGGGTCACATCAAATTCTTTTAATGATATTTTAAGATACTAGTTGTTGCAGTTTTGGAAGTGGAATTTTTGCCCATTTCTGCTGCGTACAAGACTTGAGCTGTTCAACAGTCTGCAGCCACTGTTATCTGATTCTCTTCATGATGTGCCATACAATTTGAGTAGGAGACAGATCTGGACTGCAGGCAGGCTTATCAAGTCACGCTGTGGTAACTCATGCAGAATGAGGCTTGGCATTGCCCTGCTGAAATAGACATGGCATGACAAGTTTTGTTATGTTTAGGATTGGGTAGTGGGCCCATGGCTCTGTCTTGGATAAAGGATATTACAGTTTCTAAAGTAAATGAATGAATGACTGAAATAATTAATCTATGAATAATAAAGAAGAGGAAGAAGAATATAATCATATCTGATTATTATACTGCATATCTAGCGTACTAATTTCTTCTTTCAAAAACATCTCGTTTAAGAGCGGTAATGCATGCACAAGGCTTTAGCTTTAGTGTGTGTTGTATAATAGGAATAAGGAAGCATGAATCCTGTGTATATGAATCTAATCATCTTGGCTGACTATCAGCCGTGTGGGATCATTGTCTTAATTAGTTGTGTTGGAAGTGCTGTGTGTGTGTCTGTGAGTATGCACGTATGTGTGTGTACCATGGTGCGCTGTTGGCAGTGTGTGCCTGAGACCCCACAGTGAGGCATGAGTGTGTGTGCTAGTGGCATGTTTGTGTGTCCCAGGCAATTAGCAAGCATGGAGAAATCTATGAAGGCCCCCTGAGAGATAAACATTCACACTAGGAAAGGCCAACAAGGCACTTTAGTTTTATAACTCATAACACACAGACACACACACATATATTCTGCACTCACAAAAGAAAAGCATATCCAACTTAGAAGCACTTTGTTTTATTAGCTTTTCCCTGCAGAGTAGCTATTTTCATGGTCAGCAGAAGTCTTACACAGGGATTTATGCAGTCCTGCACTGGCATTATATGGTTTGCAAAAGCATATCTGAAATAGCAAAACCTCTGAAATTGCATCTTTTCCTGCACGGTTCATTTGGCGAGAGAACAGTGAAAAACTAGAGATATCGCTCATCCACAGGTCACTGATCACATTACTTTCTTGCCTTTCTTCATTGTACTGCTGCAGAATTACTTAAATCTGCAAAGAGCACAACTGATCAAAAGCGTATGTATGTAATGTGATATATATATATATATAATAATAGTGATGAATTTCCTGTATTTCCTTTGCAGGGATATCAAACCAGACAACATTCTTCTGGATGAACAAGGTAAGGAGTGTGTGTGAGTCTTCATACAGTAGGTTTACTAAACCTCTCAGTAGACATATGGAAGTGGTCCAAGGTGACATGTAGGAGATGTGATCCCACGGGCTGGCAGGCATGGCGACGGTAACCCTGTCTGTCTCCGTGCAGTAATGCTCAGGGTCATCCACCCCATAATACTACACAGACAAATGCAGACACAAGGACAATTCCATTAAAACTATCAATGGCTATATTTGTATACAGTACAAATGCCTCCCACTTCGAGCTTCTCTCTCTTAGTAATATATTCTCCAAAGAAAAACTGTATCAGTGAATGGATCACACCTTGCCCATGAGATGTTATGGATTTTTTTAACTTGTAACAAAAGGGGGTCCTTCTTCATTCATCCATTGTAGTAGAACTACATAGACTTGAATGTCCTGAATGGCTGCTGTGTGGACGTTTGGCTCCAGATGCTTTAAACTGGTTATGTGTCATGCCTCAGGTCATGCCCACCTGACGGACTTCAATATTGCTACAATTATCAAAGATGGGGAAAGAGCCACGGCTTTAGCTGGAACCAAGCCATATATGGGTACAAACTATTATACTATAGCTTTTATATTACATTATAACTAATATATTAACATACTATATGCTTAACTAACTTTAATTGTTCTGAAATATTGTTGTTCATGTGTAAATGATATATGAATTACCAATTAATATCCAATAACCAATAAACATGGCTATTTTTAGATTCTGGTTTTTACTCAGACTTGTCGTTTACAGCTCCTGAGATTTTCCAGTCTTTTGTAAGTGGTGGGACTGGCTATGCATTTGAAGTGGATTGGTGGTCATTAGGGGTGACTATATTTGAGGTCCTGCGAGGATGGGTGAGTGATTTGAAAAGAGTCTTCACTCACTGATTCATATAATAGTATTTATATTGCTGTAGAACATCAATTTCCTTCTGCTTCTGTCTGTTTCCACTAATAGTTGTGGCCAAAGGTTTTGAGACACAAATTTTGGTTTTCACAATGTTTGCTGCTTCATTGTTTTTAAATCTTTTGTCAGATGTTTCTATGGTATACTGAAGTACCATTGTACATACATTTGTCATACATTTTTCAACTTTCTTTGACAAATATGTCTTTAGAAGGTTTATGCAAAGACTCAATATTTACAGTGTTGACCCTTCTTTTTCAAGACTTTTGCAATTCACCCTGGCACACTGGATATCAGCTTCTGGGCCAAATCCTGATTGATGGCAGCACATTCTTGCCTAATAAGTTTGTGGACTTTATCATAATTTCTGTTTTTGGTTGTCCACCAATGTTTTCAAGACAGACCACAGGTTCCCAATAGAATTGAGATCTGGGACTTTTCCTGGCCATGGACCCACAACTTCAATGTTTTGTTCACTGAGCCACTTAGTTATTACATTTGCCTTGTGACATGGTGTTCATTCATGCTAGAAAAAGCATTGTTCTTTCCTAAATTGTTAAGAGAAGTTGCTCTTTGAGGATGTTTTGATACCATTCTTTATTCATGGCAGTGTTCTTAGGCAATATTGTGAGTGAGCCTACTCCAGATGTCCCAAACAGTATGAAATTAGCTTTACTCCAGTCCTCTGCAGTCCAATCCCTGTACTTCCTGCAGAATGTCAGTCTGTCCTTGAAGTCTTTCTTGGAAAGAAGTGGCTTCTTTATTAAGAGTAGGACCTGGAGGGCTCCTGAATCTTTGTTCTCTCATGTGCAGATCATAAAGTTAAATTCCAACAATGTCTGAGCCATCCATGGCTAGGAGTCAAAATGTGCAAAATTGGCCATGTTCTCCATAATCTCTCTCCTTATCAGTTACACTAGTCAATCATGGGTATGGTTAACCTAACTGGAGATTGGCCAGAAAATTTGACAAAACAAAAGGAACTGGAACTTCTTTCTATCCTCTTAGTCTTGATGTAATATCTTAAACATAACTCTCAATATGGAAAGGTTACTGAAACAAATACTTCAGCTAAAGCTGCCTGTGTTGTTCTTGACAGTCAATCATTAGCAGATCTTGACAATGAGGGAAATCAATATAAAGAAAACAATGCAACACACTTTATTTACTGCTGAAGCACTTTCCCAAAGTGAAATAAACCCACTTGCCCCCCTTGCACTATTTTTCAATCAAAGGTAACTAATGTAGCTATCCAGAGCTCTTTATTTCAAATGAATTCACTACTGTTATGAAGAACAAACCTAGTGGTTTCACAGCCAGGAAACCAGGAAACATAAAGAGAGCTAAATAAAGTGTTCCATGACACCCCTGATTGCTTAGCGTCAAGTCTGTTACTCATTTCAGTATCGTTATCAGTACTGTTGTATAGCCAAAAAACATGTACAGTGCCATGATGAAGTATTTGCTAATGAAAGTATTTGCTAATAAAACATTGACTATTCAAAATATTCCTCAAATGTGCACATGTTCTGTGGTTAGATGAGTTTCAGCTTGTTTTTGGGAAAAAACGGATGTTGTTTCTATGTACAAAAGATTAAAAAAGGCCTTCCAGACTGCTACCAATGAGATGTGCAAAAGCCAGCATCTGTGATGGGGCATGGGGGTGCATCAGTGCTTATGGCATGGGTGATCTGCATATATATGTGAAGATTCCATTGATGTAGAGGCTTATATTGGTATTTTGGAGAGACATATGCTGCCGTCCAGATGCCGTCTTTTCCCAGGAACTCCATGTCCATTTCAGTTGGACAATGCCAGGCCTCATTCTGCACGAGTTACAACAGTGTGGTACAGCGCATCATGAAGAGGAGAATCAAATTATTTTGATGATCTGAATCATTTCAATGTGACAAATTAGGAAAAGTAGATGAAATTGGGAATGCAAATACATTGTCATGGCACTGTATTTGTATTTTTTCTTGTACTAAACCTATGTAGATGTTTTAGTGCCATTACCAGATTTCATTCGCACATTTGAGGACTATTTTGAACATTTGACCTTTTATTAGCTTTGTGTTGACATTTCTCTTTATCTCTGTCACTCAGAGGCCATATGATATCCACGCCAGCAACTCAGTGGAGTCTCTAATGCAGCTCTTCAGCACAGTCAGCGTGCAGTACTGTAACTCCTGGCACAAAGACCTCATCTCCCTGCTGCGTAAGGTGAGTGTGTGTGTGTGTAAGAGAGAGAGTCTAGAGAGTGTAGAGAGAGTATGCATAAATAAGCATAGTCCTTTGAGAGTGATGTCTACAATAAAAAAAAGTTGAGAAGTCCGAAAACTGGAGAAAGTAGTAGAAAAGTAAGTAGCAATAAATTTATTTATAAAGTATGTACATGGGATGACGAGCACAAATTGAAAGTGTTGAGAAGAGAGAAAAAGAGTATGGTATGAGGAGGTGATGCAGAGGGGGGATTTTTAAGGGCTATCTGGAAAGGAAGGGAGAGAAAACTAATTGGTTCTGAAGCCAGAGGAGGAGATTGAGGAGAGAGTGCTGTACACAGCAGAGAGCGAGTGGGTTTGAAACTCACATAGACAGAAAGGAGGAACATAATGAGGCAATGTAGGAGTGACGCTGAGCCCAAGAGAGAGATGATGGAAAGCTGGAAGGTTGGAAGCATAATGTCTAATGGGAAGGGAATGAGCAGAAGATGACCAGACCTAAAAATGGAGAAGTACAATACATAATAAGGCTGTGAATAGTAAGCTGAAGAAAGAGAGAGAGAGAGACAGAGAGAGAGAGAGAGAGAGAAGAATATGGTGGATTTAGAAAAAGAAAGAGGAAGAGAGAGAGATATATATAATGATATATTATTCTCTATTATAATGGCCAATCTGAAGGGGTCAGAAACATACAGAGGATGTCCATGGTGCTGGAGAGGTTAGAATTAAATACTTATGTGTACAGATACACTTACTGAATTCCTTTATAATTGCTAACAGTATCAGAGGTTCTGTCTTAGCACTTTTGACCAGGATGTCCATTTGTGTCATCTGTTCCTGTGTAAATCGATTGCTTCTGTCTGGACTGTGTGGAGACAGTCTCAATCTTCTGAGAATAAAGCAACAGCAGCATGTTCAAAAAATTGTTCAGATATGATTTCCCTGATAACATAGCACATCCCATTAGATGGACAGCGAATCTCGTCTCTAAGCGCTTTGTGAGCAAATAAAGTGTCTCACGGTAAGCCTGGAAAGCTGTCATCCTTTTATAACTCTATCAGCCCATAAATAACAGAATAGCTTTTTATGATCACTCCCCAGACAGATGGGCCCATGTTATCTCTCAGCTCCATCACTCCAGCTCTCTTATTTAAAACTAATTGGCCCTGAAGACTGCCTGACTAATGCCAGTGGTGACAGATTGAATTCAATGGCTGTGAATTGGCAAGAAGTAAAGTTTGCTATTTGCATATCAAAAGGGAGACATGTAATCATGAAAGAGAGCAGCTCTAAATCCACTTTTTTGGAAGATGGTTCAGAGTGCTGCCTTCCATGATATATTATTTTACATATTTAACTCATCTGTAAAAGAAGAATCCAATGTTTTAAGCATAATCGTAACCACCGCATCTTCAGACATGTAATTACCCCAGACTTGATTTTAGTACATTTTCCTGTAAGGAGAAAAGAACTAAAACTTGTTTGGTCAAAACTCTTTAAAAATAGTTAATAAAAATATGGAATTATTAGCAATAATTCAGATATAAAGTCAATATAGTCTAATAATAAAGGTCTTGGAATAAGAAAGAGATTTACACCAAAGTTTTACCAAAGTTATCCAACTTTGCAACATTAGACCAATATGCTAATAGAAACTCCAGTTAGTTAAGTGTTTGGTGGTATATGTGATAAAACAGAGCCATAAATTCTTCTGGAAAAATAGTAACGTCTCAGAAAGAATGTGTTTTACCACTTGAGAGATTCATTTGAAAATAATATTGATGGAAGAATCCGTAAAACATGTCTGCTTAAAAATGTATTGACTTCCCTGGCAGTGCCTGAGCAAGAGCGAAGAGGCATTTCATGTGAGCCATTGATAGATAGAAGACTAACTTTTGACATACAGACTAAAGCTTCTATAAAGTACTATACTAAAGTGAAATATAATGCTAAACATTCCAGCTAGATGTAGTTTTGGTCACACTCAGGCACAAATAGTGTAGTGAGCTGCAAAGAAGTCAGTTTAGTGTGTGTAGTTGGGGTAAGCTGATGTCACATTTCAAAATTTGTATGAGTAATGATCATTAGAATTTGTAAAAACTGATCAACTGATTATTTTAATTTTATATTTATTATTTAAAGGTCTATCATTTATTTATCATTTTATGCATCACCAACCCTAACCCTAGTGCAACTCTAACCCAATATAAAGCCTAACCCTAGATCAACCTTATCCCAACCAAAACCCTAACCCGAGATCAACCTTATCCCAACCTAAACCCTAACCCTAGATCATCCTTATCCCAACCTAAACCCTAACCCTAGATCAACCTTATCCCAACCTAAACCCTAACCCTAGATCATCCTTATCCCAACCTAAACCCTAACCCTAGATCAACCTTATCCCAACCTAAACCCTAACCCTAGATCATCCTTATCCCAACCTAAACCCTAACCCTAGATCAACCTTATCCCAACCTAAACCCTAACCCTAGATCATCCTTATCCCAACCTAAACCCTAACCCTAGATCAACCTTATCCCAACCTAAACCCTAACCCTAGATCATCCTTATCCCAACCTAAACCCTAACCCTAGATCAACC
>JAOVYV010000040.1:19430586-19455403 GCA_025674545.1 Hassar affinis | reverse complement strand
GCCCACATTAATTATCTGATTTTAAAGACAAGACCTAGGATCTATTATCTTAGGGTTGCCAAAAGAGCTGGTCTTCCTTGTGATATCCTAAAACAAATATACTTGACTTTTATACGTCCAATCCTTGAGTACGCTAGCCCAGTATGGGGTGGAATGACAAAGAAAACTCACAGGAGCTAGAAAGGGTTCAAAAACGATGCTGCAGGATCATTGGTATCCCATAATCATCTCTTCCATCGTTCAGTGAAAGACGTGATGAGGCAACCCTGCTCACCCTCACTAACATACTCGAGGACAAATCATCTCCTCTGCCTTCTACATGCCTTCCTGCCTGCAGCTACAACATCTACTTATTCACTACAACGAAAGCGAGGATATGTAGTACCGATGAGTAGAACTAAAAGACATGAACTCTTTTATTCCTCGTGCTCTTAAATTGTTTTTTAAGCGACTTGTTTAGAAGCTCTGTTATGCTGTTGTGTTCTGCCTTGTCAAATTTAATAAATGATACTGATACTGAAAAAACATGAAACAGAAAAGCTGTTGTTGGGAGATCTTGAGTTCAGATCCCAATAATACCGCAGCCACACGTGGTTGGGACTCGAAATCAGTCACGTTTTCTCCACGGGAGGGTCGGCACACTCTCTTCCATGTTAGAGTGTTATATCAGCTCATGGATGTGGAAGACACACAGCATGACCAGCAGTTCACAAAGGCTTTGTGGGTCTTGGGAGAAACGCGTGCTAGCTGTTGGAGGAATGGAAAGAGCTCGCTTGTGGATGGGAAGTGAGTGGCACATGGCTTGAGAAAGATTGAAAATAGGGGAAACAAAAAGAAAACTATCAGGAGAAGATAAGGCATATGGCTACACTATGGATATACTCGTTAATATTCCTTTAGTCTGTATTAATGCACTTAACTCTCTCGTTATGTTATCAGCTATACTTTCATAACTTGCGTAGTAGGGTTTCCAGGTAACCAAAGCATGGGATGTGCTAGCTAAAGAGTCTGCTTTTTGCAGAATCTACGCCTGTAGGTACACCCTGCAGCAGAAAGGGTGGGGTGAGCAGCGGCTCATTATCATTTAAAAGAACAGTCACCAAAACTGAGGATCTGAAAAGAACAGTTAGACGATATTCATGTGATAATTTTGACCAAAGACCTTTCCCTAAGACTTGTACTATGTCGAAAATGAGCATATGCCCCCTTTAAAAAGAATACCAGAACTCAGTTTGTCACAGGCGTCTTTAAAAATAGCGTGTTCTGCTGTTGTTTAGTTTCGTCAGCAAAACTAAATGTTATACATCATAAGTTATCATCTTAGCCATTTACACTGAATAATGTACAAGACAGGCTAAAACAGGCACATGCGGCAACACTAAGCTTGCATGAGCAGTACTCTACAGACATTAATTTTTCTGTATAAATGCATCCAAGTTCATGTGTGAAGCACGTGAGCGAGTGAGCGATTGGAGTGTGTGGCACGCGAGGAGCAGACAAGGCGGCTGGTCATATGATCTTACAGGTCAGGCTGTGATGAGCAGACACACTGCCACAGTGAGGAAACAGGGAAAGGGTGAGTGCCTGAACAGCTGAGGGTCCTGACAACTGCCAGGAAACATGAGCACACATGAGCTTTTAACCCTTCATACACCATGATCAAATCTACACATACTGGTAGCTATTGGGATGGAAATGTCCCCAACATGCACATCCTGTATGGGAGACATTAATGGTTCATAAATATCCAAGAAACAAGCTGGGACTGTCAGCAGCATATATGCCAAGAGCATAGGTAACTACAAAATCACCACACAGGCCCACGGCAACAAATGGTCAAGAAAAGTCGTCTGGATGTCTTGGTCCTGAGAACAGATGCATTTTGGGGGATGGAGAAGGTCATGCTGTGATTGCTTAGGACTTAATCTAACATGGTGGTGGTGTTGGGGGGCAGGGGGTTTAAGATAAATAACCCCAGTATTTTTCCACCTTATCTTCATTTACATTTACGACATTAGGCAGACACCCTTATCCGGAGTGACTTACATTTACCTCATTTATACAACTGAGCAGTTGAGGGGGTTAAGGGCTTTGCTCAGGGGCCCAGCAGTGGCAGCGAGGTGGTGCTCAGAGTTGAACCTTATGATCAGTAGTCTAATGTCTTAACCACTGAGCTACCACTGCCCCAATTTACTTCACTGAAAGCTTCAGTTAAATGTGCAGCATATATTTCTGTGTTAACTGGTATACCAGTTTTTCTGTACATATTCATTCTTTCAGAGTCGGGACAACATTTTTCAGAGACAAGAATTTGTGGATCTCTTACCAAAATAACCTGACTGAATGATTTCACAGATTCTTAGATAAGTAATTGAAATTATTTTTCCAATCTATTGCTCTAGTGCTGGAAAAGACATTCTCTCATCCTACGAGAGTTACTGGTACTGTGCAATGGTAGTATCTTTAAATTCACTTTCACTAGTTCTGTATTAAAAATGATTCTTAATGGAGTTCAACAGCCCTTAGTGTGTTTTGAGTGTTTAAGTGCACTAGTCTCAGTTCAGTGAAATGTCAAAAAAAAAAAAAAAAAAAAAACTGCCTGTGGTAGCTGGTTATATGCCATGCATGCAGTAGATGGAGCTTTGTCACTTAACACGTTTCCAAAATTCCACGTTTCCTACACATCACCCAGAAAATCTCATATTAAGTATTTCTTATTAACAATTTTCAAGATGCATCAACTATATCAACTATATCCCTTCCCACAGTCCCTATTCCTATTTTCCAAAAAAAAAAAAAAGGTTAGAGAGGGAGGGATGGAAAGAGAGAAAGGGCACAGGGCAATAGAGACTAATAGATAGTATCTTTATGCGTTTTTTTTTTTGTCCGTGTAACAAAACACCCACTGCTCTTCCTCCGCACTGAGCCGATCTCTTAGGAAACAGAAACAACGTCTTTACCATGGCTTCTGTAAATCTAGACCACTTCCAATAATGAAGCGACACTGCTGCCTATAGTAGAGTCAATTCATCTGACAGAAAGAAAGAAAGAAAAGAAAAGAAAAAGGAAAAAGAAAAAACAGAGGCCAAGGAGATATATTAAGGCACTGGTTGCATTCATTTCATGAACAGCAAGCTAATGACCAGAGAAGAAGTGTGCCCCTCTAATCTGTAGTACCTGGAAGATGCACTGACGTAGATGGAAGTGTAGATGTAAATGAGTGTTATATCACACGGCCACAGAATGACCCGAGTTCTGTGCTGCGTTGCTTTGAATTCATACACAGCTCATGCGCAGTACACAAGCCATCGCAATGATTTGTGTGTGTGACAAAGCCGTGATGGCAAAAAGCAAACATCATTAACACCACCCAGATTTTTGAGCTTTGGCTCCATAGATAGACCCTAAGAGTCTGCTTAGAAGAACAGAAATTTGACCTGGTTCAATGAAGATATAAATTTGCGAGTGTGAACAAACTGTTCTTTATGAAAATGAGTGCACTGGATGTGCAGCAGAGACAGAGCTACACCAACAGCCTCTCTCTCTCTCTCCCTCTCTCTCTCTCCCCCTCACCTCCTCTTCGTCCACCAGAGCTCCCACTCGCTGGCTCCCATCTCCCGCCTGTCACCCTGCCAAAGATCCGGAATTCATGGCTCCATTTGGGACTGCTAAAAAAGGCAAGGCAGCCCAAGTAGCAGAGGTGCAGCCAATCGGCGGTGACCTGTGCTGCGCTCGGTGCAACATAAGTCCTGCAAGACTCCTCCTCCGAGTGGCACGTTAACGCACTGCTCAACACCATCAACCCTGTTGTTGTAAATGTCACTCAGCAACTCGCTGCGTCTCTGTGTCTGATCCGCTCTCCCTCCTCACAGCTCTCTCCAGGACTTTCAGAGTTCCACCAGACACTTTTTCAACAACCAGCGCCATGATAAGGCTGCATACAACACTAAACTGACTTCCTGATAACCAAATGACACCTGCTTGTCATTTGCACTCGCCTTCTCCTCTCCTCCTCCTCCATTTTTCACCCTTTCTCTCTTGCTGTCCCTGGGTCTGCATATCGCAGTTCGGCTTGTGGGACTACACAACATCCAGCCCTTTTCTTTGTCTTAGCACACCTCACACTCGTTCACTCCCTCTCACTATCATGAAAAAAAAGGTGAGAGAAGACAAATGTCAGAGGAGACATTAAAACCTAACCATTTTAACACGTGCCGTCTGGAAGAACGCACTGAAGGCGCCGAGTTGTAAGATGCATTACAGTTTAAAGAAGACGATTCAAGTTCATCCATTAAACGATTAGTAAACAGCACTGCCGAGTGAGTCAAACTGAGCAAAAATTAAGTCTGCGCATTTTAGAGGAAATGCTTACCACAGACACCAAAATACGTCCAAAAGTCCTTTGAGTATGTGAAGGGTTTCTGAGAAGGCAACTGGAAGAATCTGGTTATCATTTAAAGTTAAAAACAACAGATAAATGTTATATACACAAGCTTCCAGTTAAGGGAAACACTTATAAATGTAGATACCTGAACTGAGCTCATTTACTATTTTGACCCACTCACACCAAAGAGGAAGAGAAAAAAAAAAACCCACAATGCCCACTGCTGACACCAATTATGCACATTTTTCTTGCTGTAGCTGTTGAGTATCAATAATGAGCCAAACCAGTGCACCACCCACCTTTATGTTTGGAAGAAATAGAGGAAAAAAAAGTCAAACATAAAAGTGCAGCCTGCTTGGTGAACCGACTGCCAATTTACACAGAACATTTACAGTTATGTTTCTGGGCCAAGGTCAAGCCTGGCAATGTTAGGAATGATACAACTTGGAACAGCAACTTGGAATGAAATCTCCACCATTTCTGATGAATCCTGGCCCAGTAATGGCCAGCAGCATGGTGCAGGCTGAAGCAGATGGATAAGGACAGAGTAAAGTCTGCCTGGGTCAGAGCCATGTTTGGTGATTGCAGTGATTGAGAAGGATGAAACTTTACTCTAATGAGGGCTGAAGTAAATACAAACTGCTCCAGGACATAATTACAGCATCAGTTCACCAGAGAGCCAGACTCGGGAGTTTACTGTTAGACTGATGGAGACCTATGAAGTCAAAATATGAATATCGCAGAACGGATGTAAAATAAGCAGTGATCTGGAATTGCTAGACGTTGAGGCTAGCTGACAGGTTTATGATAACGTCAAGCAATCCACTGAGGTGCGAGGCGACACGGAAAGTTGCTGTTTCTGAGGCTATAAATGAGTCACTGCTGGCTATCTCTCCAGTCAGAACACTAAGAAGCCTTTAAATCAGGAATGATTGGAAACAGAGCATCTCACATGACATACAGTAATCTTTGTAAACCTGATGCCAGAGCACTTCTCTGACCAACTCGCTACAGGAACAGCATGCGTCCATGTGTCCTTAAGATAAATGTAAGAATATGATCCATTTTAATGGTTTAGATTCATGACCATACTGGCACATTTGAGTGGCAGAAATCTTAGTCTTAGTCTGGCCAAGTTCCACAGGACAGCGGACCTCCTGAAAGCTCTCAGGCACCAAACATCCTCTAGCCCTGAACAATCCTCTTCCCTCCGACCTTGTTCTCTTATGCACTATGAAGGTGCTCGCTTCTTAAATACGACAGCCAAGTCACATATACTCAACTCAGAAACATCTTACAGATTTCTGACTGGCTTTCATGACTCTCCTCAGTTCTACTGCTAACTGCTCAGTCACAAGCGAAGAGTAAAAAAAAAAAAAACACCAGACACCACCATCTCCGAGCAGAACACACTCACTGTGGGACTCTGTAAACACAGGAGGCCTTGGATCACACCATGATGGCCATTATAGATGGCACCTCTGCTTTAGAAAAGAAAAGCTCACTGTATTAACACTACCACTGCATAGAGTCTCATTTAAATATACACATCCCCTCACCGTTTCACTATACATATCTTAAATAAATAAATAAAAAAAAAAAAAAAAAAAAAGAGAGTAAAGAAAACAGCGGACTCAAAAGACAGCTGCAGCCTATAAGGAATGTGAGGGGCCCCGGCCAAGAGAGTGAGCAGGGAAACCATACCATATAAGGGCATGGAGGCAGAATCAAGTTTTTATCAATGAGAGAAGTGCGCTTAAGTGTGTCTGAACTGAGGTGACAGTGTGGAAAACCTGGTATATGTGCCATCCAAGAAGTTCTGAGGGACATTACAACCATGTCCAGCAATGTCCAGTGAGAAAACTGGAGCGCGCTTCAAATAGAGACACCAACTAGTCAAGTGTATGGTGCTGCTGGAGCTCCGGGGCATACACGGTCGGTTCGTTTCAGAATTCACTAACACTTTGTGTATTGATCATGAGCCTGATTCTCCTCTGTGAAAAAATCTCAGGCATTCAAAACAGCTTAACTTCAATTTTTTCTTAGTTGAGAAAATAATCTGAATTAAATTAGCCTGGTTTGTTTGTAATAGATAAGCAGATTGATATTTTAATTCAAGACTTTAAAAACAAATAGAATTGCAATACATGATAAAGAAAACAGACTACTCATACTTGTGAGCTGAAACACAAATGCATTTAAATTGATGTTGATCCCAAAAGGAATAGCGATTAAGAGGTTCTGATATAAAACATTTCTGGGTATGTAAGCCCAGACCTGTGATGATGATGTTCCCCCTGATCTGTGCTGCATTCCAGTTCCTATCATTTCCCTTAGAAACAAAAAAACGATTAAAAATTATTTACCACGAAATGGAACGAGTCCACAAAACTGCAGGCGGGTCATCAGAAGTTCGACTTTCTGTAATTTGTTTAGAGAGATTAAATATCGCCTGGGACATGTGCACATGAAAACAGGAGACATTTTAAATCACTACCGAGCATGAAGTAGTGGGAAAGCTGAGGAGGATCAAACGCAAATCAACAGTGAATGTTTGGATGAGTGTGGGCAGATGAAACTTCAGCAGACTCCTGTGCATACGAGCTGTGCTTCGGGCCAGTGACTGATGCCTCACACAGTACATCTTGGAGCAGGTTAAGAGAGTCACAGGAGGATTCACATCCCCCAAAGCAAAGAGAATCACCAGTCATCGTGGGGGAAAAACAAAAGTGACTCGTCTTTATCACAGACGAAGGAAACAAAAGCCAGCTGTAAGCACTGGAGCTGGAGGTTGGGTTGATGCAGGAACGGCCGCCCTTACCAGGGCTCTCAATTAATCATCAAGCCCTTAAGACAATTCCAGACAACTTAAACAAAAAATCCCAGCCACCCTCACTTAAGATAAACCCTCACCTGATGCTAGAACAGCTTCACAACTCACAGTTCTCACTTGATCATTAAAGAAAACCTCCACCCAGAAACAGATTTAATATTCTTTTTTTTTTTACTATTTGTGAGGCGCTTGGCCGTTCTGGTGGTTAGTTATTCCTGTCTGAAGTCTGCAGCAGTCTGATGCTTTGCTCTTACCCATACAATCTCAAAGAAAGGATAACAGTCATTTCACAGTTGGGGCCAAAAAATCAAAAAGAGCAAAAGCTTCTTTTCTAGCTCATCACTTTGCAGTGACCTTTGACAACATAATAATGAGAAATCCAACATAAGAGTAATGGAGAAAACAAGCATTGGACACAAAGATTCAGAATACAATATGAAAAAGTATGCATCGTTACAGCAGAGAATGTGCTTGGCTACATGAGGACGAGCGCTATGGTTCTGCATCAAAGCTGAAGCTCTGGAACCTGATCTGCTTGAGCAGAGTGAGGGAGCTGGACAGACTAAAAGACTAAAGCCCTGCTGCATTTGTCTCTTTAAGTAAACATGAAGCAAGAAGTAATTCCTTGTCAGCAGGCAGTCGAGTGGCATTGTGGGTAATAAGAAGCCAAAGTGAAAACAGACCAGCGTGGTGATGGGAAGTTTAAAAACTAAAAGCATGACGACTCAATTTCATTACTAAATAAATCTTTATTAAAAAGACCAACGTTCGTTATAAAAATTAAATATGCAAGTCATTTCTTTTATCATCCCAAAGCCATAAGTATAAAAAAAATGTTTCTCACCTTGGTTTCTCCGAGGCTCTCGGATTCAGACACCTGATAGGTGAGGTCAGTCTCCTCAAAGCCTGTGGCGCTCATGCGCTGGTCTGTGGACGGATCGGAGCGGGGAGGCGAGTCTGGAGAGTTCAGGCACGTTTGGATCAGAGCCTTGCCTGTCTCACTGGTGATCATGGGCTGGAGCTTGCGTGTGGCGAACGTGTACACGTGGCCCGTTTCACTGGCCACTAGGAGCAGCACCTGAGTGCCCGTTAGCGTGGAGAGTTCATAAGCCTGCCATGAGGGAAGATCAGGAGGAAACATAATTAGCTATTTGTATTCAAATCTCTACAGATGATCAGGTTCTCTAAACATTATCAGAACTAATGTTAACCAACACTTTTCACTGGAAGAAGTAATAACTTTCCAGTGCACGTATCTGTATACATGTTACTGCAAACTTGAATTAATCCAAAGGTACATTTGCAACAAGTGATGAGACACTACAAAAAAAAATGTTCATTTGCTCTTTAGACCAAAAACCATCTCAGGATCAAAACCAAAACCTTTCTGCTCTACTGGTACAACTTCTGCATAGCACTAGTGTGCTGAAATTACATTTAAAATGAGACTACAAGCTGGCACGCAGCTCGGAAACACATGCTGAAAAGCTGAGAACAAGTCCCAGGGGTGATAACCCATGAAGAGAAGAGTTTGAGGTTTTGCATCACACAGTGATGCTAACAAATGTAATCCATAAAACAGAACCCTCAGTGAGTACACAGTTTCCTCAGGAGAGTACTAAAGCCTCGGTCCAGCAGAGCTGCGCTCATGGACTCTGACGTATGGCTGAAACGTACCTAAAATAACAGAAGATAAGGTTCCAAAAATAGGGAGCGTGATACAGAGAGACTGATTGCATTCTCTGTGGGGACTATCGGGGGGGCATGGGGGTGGAGAAGCAGCTACATGGGGAACCTGAGCTTGTGGAGACCAAATCCATTGTGAAATGCAATAAGTTTAGTGTCATGTGATCTTTGATATTTTCTTGCTTTACACACACAGGTCTCAAGTATCTGGTGCTGGAGTACAAGTCTATATACATCCAACACACACACATATGGTACTTTTAGGCACTGGGAAAAAATACTGTAAAGTAATAATGCTTCTAAAAATGGAAGTGTTCGTTATATTTTTTTCTCAATTTACAAAATGCAAAGTGAGTGAAAAAGAAAAATCTACAAAATCTAAATCCAATAAATATTTGGTGTTACTACCCTTTGCCTTCAAACCAGCTTCAATTCTTATAAGTACACTTGCACAAAGACAGGGGTGTTGGATTATAGTCAGGTGTATGATCATCAATCTCACATGTAGGTTGAAACACAGTCATTAACTGAAACATAAACAGCTGTGTAGGAGCTTAAAACTGGGTGAGGAACAGCCAAACTCTGTACCAAGGTGAGGCTGTGGAAGACAGTTTCATGTCACAGGGCATTCACCATGGCAAGACTGAGCACAGCAACAAGACACAAGGTTATGTTATAATGTTATGCCTTATACACAAGGTTATGTACATGTTGTAATGTTATACTGCATCAGCAAGGGCTCTCCCAGACAAAGATTTCAAAGCAGACTGGGGTTTCAAGATGTACTGTTCACGCAGTGGTCAGCCAAGAAAACTTAATGCAGCAGATGACACACACATCAAGCTTATTGCCCTTTGAAATCGGAAGATGTCCAGCAGCGCCTTCAGGTCAGAACTGGCAGAAACCAGTGGGACCCAGGTACACCCATCTACTGTCTGGATAGAACTGGTCTTCAGCCAAAAAGCCATACCTTCGACATGGAAACAAGGGAGAGACTCAATTTTTGGCTGTAGCAGAAGGCAGGTGTCCGCTGAAGGGCTGGAGAGCGGTACAATAATGAGTGTCTGCAGGCAGCAGTGAAGCATGGTGGAAGTTCCTTGCAAGTTTGGGGCTACATTTCTGCAAATGGAGTTGGAGATTTGGTCAGGATTGGGAATGGGGTCCTGTGAGCTGTGATTAGTTCTCCAAGATGTTTGGAACAACCTACCAGCCGAGTTCCTTCAAAAACTGTGTGCAAGTCTACAAAGAAGAATTGATGCTGTTCTGAAGGCAAAGGGTGCTCACACCAAACATTGATTTGATTTAGATTTCTCTTCTGTTCATTCACTGCATTTTGTTAATTGATATAAAACTATTAACACTTCTATTTTAGCGCTGCAGTGTCTGATCCAATCATACCAGCACAACACACACCAACACACGACCACCACATCAGTGTCACTGCAGTGCTGACCATCATCCACCACCCAAATAATACCTGCTCTGTGGGGGTCCTGACCACAGCATAAAAGGGGAATAAAAGTCTGCAGAAAAACAGATGGACTACAGTGTCCATCTGTAAAACTACAAAGTGCACCTGGATGGTCAGTGGAGCTGATAAGATGGACAAAGAGTGTAGATACAAGGAGGTGGTTTTAATGTTATGGCTGATCGGTATGCATGAAGTATGCATCGTCAACACTAAAAATTCCATGCTTGTTGCATATACCCCATTTTAATATAATATTTGAGCATTATTAATAAGCACTTGCTACACTGTGCATTAGCAGGCTATACTCATGCTAGAAACTCAGTAACCCAGAAGTGTTACTTCTCAGACAAGCCTCTCACCCTCTTCTATATTTTATTGTTCTGCATTTCATTTTAAACTCATCCAGGACTTGGTTTCAGCACAAAAATAAAATATGGCACATATCTGTACAGTCACAGGTACATGCAGCCCATAAACAATAAGCGATATGACCAATTTGGATGAGACTAAAATCCCAAAACCACTCTGGTAATAATTATTACCCGACCCCAACTCCCCACGTAAAACTAGTCCAAAAAGAACAATATTTTTACGAATGGCAGTTCCATAAAATTTTACGCAGAGTATTTATTACACTGTCATTATGAGATAAACAGTAGAGTGGCTGCAAGGAAAATTGGAGCAAAAAAATTAAATAAAATAAAAAACATGGAAAAGTCATTTTAATCGGTTTCTTGAAACAGTGGCTTCTTAACAACCCTCATTCTCTACATACACCTTTGCACCAACCGAACTACACAGAAGTTCAAGCACTCGGACGTTATTGCCAGAGCCGACAGCAGGCTGATGCGCACAGTCTGAACACATTTCACTAGTGAAATACTATTTAAATGTTCAACATTTACATAGACAGTTCAAAGGAAGCAAATCCATCTTTTATGAGCCCATGGTGGGGTTCTATATTTAAGGTCATTCCATGTAGATGATTCTTAAACAAAGAATGTTAAAAATGACATCATTATCATGATCATTAAAATTGCACATCAACAAATCATGAAAAAAGTGAGTTTTCTACAACACTACTGTGTTACACCTTATGTCCGGTTCATATCCAGTATAATGAATAATAAGCCATTTGGGATTTGACTTGACAGCACTAGAGGGAAAAAAAACACAAAAAAGCTTTATGTAGATAGTATGTAAGCAAGTAATATAAAATATGGCCAAGTGTGGCCTTTTTATACATTTACCCACAGCAATGCTGCGATATTTCTGTCCACACTAAAGAAAAAACATTTTCACCCTACGTTGCTTGAGATACATACAACACAGAACCAGGAGAAAATTTAGACTCATCGAGAGCAAAATGTATTTGCAGATACACGTGCACACACACACACGCGCGCACACACACACACGCGCGCACACACACACACACACACACACACACACAGCTTCAGATCTCCAAACTGAAAGATGAACTTTGCTGATTTCGTAAGTCATTTGCGAGAAACACAAAGCTTGTGGGCAGGAGTGTAAAGACATGATCAGCAGCGCTCCTCTGAGAACATAATTAACTCTGCTGACAAATGATGCTATTTGACTTGGATCAGAGCAGCAATATCATGTTACCAAGCCAATTTCAACATTAACTAGATTGTGTGGAGGGAGAGAGCGTACCGATCCGGTTAGCAAGCAACTCCAAACTTTACCCTGCTGAACACTAAAGAAACAGAGCAGATGTCTGTACAGTGCTTTCATCATTTCTTCAGCACTATGTTACATCATCGTCTAGGTCCAAACCAAAAACCCCTAGGCATTTCAACCTGATTCACTGTGGTTACGACATGGCTGATGAGCTGCTTCCTCATCAGCAGGAGGACAAACAGAGCAACACCACAAACTTGTTCACACAGTGAACACTGTAACAATGTGCTAGAAGCAGTATGAAATCTTTCAACAGCCTAGTTGTAACAAAATAAGTACAAGAACACGATTAAGCCTGTGGACTGTGACGTTTCATAGCTCGGGGGCTTGTTTATATTTACATACTTGACCATTTGAAAGGTTCAGTGGCTCTTCTCTTACCCATAAGCCTCTGCGTCAAAACACTAGAGGATTTTAAAGTGGATTTTTGCATCTGCTGGCGATGCTTCCTGTTTAAAAACTTGCTCTCATTGGCTTATACATCACAGGATTTTAAATCGTTACTCCCTTCACGCTACAGGATTTCAGTCGCAAATATCAAGCACGTCTGCATCTGTGATGCAAAATCGGGGAGTTTCCGATCCACTCAGGGGCAATAAGCCCCTTTGTGTCATTTTGTCTGAAAACCCCTTACACTACAGGATCCTTTAGGCCACTAATCAACCCCAAATTAGGCTATGCCCCTGCGAAAAATCAACCCAAAGCCAGCTTAAGGAGATCGTATTGGATCAACACTTTAAAGTCATGTTCTTTAAAGGAGGGAGAGACACTTGCCTGGAGAAAGTCATTACTGTGTGACAGTGCAGATTCAAGGTTACAAGGCCAGGAGCAGCAAGGACGGGCCAAGTGACTTGAACTTAACGTGCAACAGCTTAATGATTGACGTTTGACTTTGTTAGAAGACTTTCAGTCAAAAGACGCCACAGAGGAAATGCGTAGCATGGCGTCTGAACACTAGATGTTACAGCCTCATTACAGCCAGATAGATATGTTCAATGTAGTAGTAGAATTATAGTAGCAATTTCACAGGATACTAATGCTGCTTGTGTTTAGTCTGTTTATATTCAGCTTGTTAAGTTTAACGAAATCACATCTGTGGAATAATACACTTTTGAAAATTTTATTCACTTCTTCAAAGAATCTTTCCTTGATGTTATATCAAAAAATCATTCTACTCTTATTGATGATCCATGGTGCTTTTACATGTGAACATTTCTCCCAAACGCACCTGCGGTCTGATGTCCCAACAATCAATAAACATGCAGTTAATCAGAGGCCAGCATCCAGTCTGCTACTTGTATGATATTAGTTGTGTGGTTGAACTATACAAGTACTGGCAATACCTACGCTACTTTTCGAGCACGCCTAGTGACAATCATACTGTTATTGTTATTAACATTTCACCCACTTCTAACAAAATCCATCCACAAACAACATGCTACCAACCGACAGCCCACAAAATGCTGAATGGAGCCGCATTCTAGCCTCGAACTGAGTGTGCCATGTTCCAACCTGTCGCAGCATTGCTGGATTCAAAAGTGAAATTGGACTGCACTGAGAATTCAACACACTTGGCTCGTGATCAAACCTGCTCCTCTTTTTCCATTCCATAATTAAATAATGCTGGACTATGATCCGGGAGACAGGCCATCAAAGAAATGATTATTCCGTCATTATATTGCTGGTACACATTTTTCTGCTGAGACAGATTCCATAGGACTCTGCATGGCGGGCGGAGCCAATTGACAGCAGTTGTGCCATAGCAGATCAGTGTCCTCTGCTTTTACTTTTACACACCGGTAGATCTCGGTGCTGAACAAAGGTCAGCTTGCAGAGCCATCAGGATAGTTCATTCTGAAGTTAAACTTCCAGGGCTGAAAATATAGCATATCCAGAGTTATAAAAAAAAAGGAGGTCTAGTTTACATATTTCGCCAGTACTGTAATAAGAGGTGCGGTGCTGTGTGCACAGACAGGCAGACAAATCCATAAGTATTGACTATTCTCGTAAGTTTGCGCCTGTACACCAAAACAATGGATTTGAAATGAAGCAATCAAGACGTGATTGGAGTGTAGACCTTCAGCTTTTAATCAAGGGGTTTACAGAAATATCGCATTAACTGTTCAGGAATTACAGCCATTCAGTGGCTCAAAACTAACTGGTAACACTTAAGAACAGAAAGGTCAGATTAGACTTTGCTAGAAAACATCTAAAAAAAACCTGCTCAGTTCTGGATCAAGATTGTTTGGACAGCTGAAGCCAAGATTAACTTGTACCTGAGTGATAAGAAGAGCAGGGTATGAAGAAGGAAAGGAAAGGCCCATGATCCTTCACATATCTGTCAAACACGGTGGAGGCAGTGTTTTGGCATGGGCATGTATGGCTGCTAATGGAACTGGGTCACTGGTGTTTATTGATGATGTGACTGCTAATAGAAGTAGCAGGAACAATTCTGCAGAGCTATACGTTTTGCTCATTCCATCAAATGCTGGTTGCAAAACTGACGGGAGAGCTCTTCACAGTACAGATGGATAAAGACCCAAAACATACCACAAAAGCAAACAAAAGGTTTCTTAATGAAAAGAAATGGAATGTTTTTAAATGGCAGAGTCAGTCACCTGACAGATGCGAAGATTTCATACTCAAACCATTCGGTGACCACTTGTGCCCTATGGATGGGGACACAGTCATCCCGGAAGAGACCACTCCCATCAGGATATAAATGTTTCTTTATAGGATAAAAGTCATCAGTTAGAAGAATGTTGTATTGAGTTGCAGAGACAAAGTGCAACAGAGTCACTGCTTCTGCGTCACCTTTCTGTATACCTGTATATATCAGCCAATCATGTGGCAGCTGCTCAATGCAAAAAAAAATAATGCACTTACAGGTCAAGGCTTCAGTTAACATTCACAAATATCAGAATGAAGAAACACTGATCTCTGAGACATGGATTTATGACATGGATACTGGTACCAAATGGGCTGGTTTGAGTATTTCAGGAACTGCTGATCTTCTGGTATTTTCCCACACAACAGTCTCTAGAGTTTGTCCAGAATGGTGCGAAAAACAAGAACACTGACTTTCCTTTTCGAACCGATAATTTAACCTCTTGGAACATTTTGACCAAAAATAAATTGGTTCACAACACAAAAAGTTCGTTCTCAGCTGGAACCAAACATAGCAGAGCAGGTTTTTCAGTGCAAACCATGCGCGTGTGTTATATTCATCTTCTTGGCCGCTTATTCCTTTTCAGGGTCACAGGAGAGCCGGGGCCTAGCCGGCCACATAGGGCGCAAGGCAGGAACAACCCTAGACAGGGCGCCAATCCATCGTAGGCGCGTGTTATAATCTACAAGAAATGAGAAATCATCGGGAAAAAGAGTGTACATTGGTCTGCCGACAAAACATTTCCTTTTTTCTTCTCCCCTCTTGCTTTGTTTTACATATAATACAATGGTTCCACATTGGTTCCACAAAAAGGGCCATGAGTGAGCGACAGTTCCATGGGTGAAAAAGCCATGTTGATAAGAGAGGACATAGGAAAATGGCCAGCTTGAAAATGGCCAAATGTCCAGCTCAAAGCTGCCAGGAATTATATAGTAGCCTAACTCAAATAATCACTTGTTATAACCAATGTGAGCAGAAAAGCATCTCAGCATGCATTTAGGTGGATTTGGGTCTTCATTGGTCCTGTTTTGGCTCGTATGTGCCCATGATGGCCTCAGATTCTTGTTCTTGGCTGACAGGAGTGAAGGTTAATTACTGATTCCACAATTCCTGCAGATTTTTCAGGTCCACTTTCAGGCTGACAATCTCCTCTACAACATCCCAAAGGTGTTCTACTGGTTTCAGAGCCTGTGACTGGGAAAGCCACTGAAGAACACTGACTTACGTTCATGAAACCAGTTTGAAAATCACTGCAGGCATGTGATGTAAATGCAGGAGCAATTCAGCAGGTTGCTACACATGCTCTAGGCCTACTGGAGAACAACACTGCAGTACAGAAGCCTTCAGCAGTGACATCATACACCCGTTTGGACATCTGACCAGAGGAACGAGGGCAGGTGATGACCTTCTGCGGGTCAACGGCGCTACAGTAAATACCCATAAGGGGGGGGGCTACAGTTGTTCCACAATATATGGATGCCTTGAGACAGGTGGCAGTCAGTGTTGCTGATAGGCCACTAATTTTTTTTAAAGATCTTTCAGCTGTGTATTATGGCCAAGATTACCAGTTTAGACCAGTTTACTTTATACTGAAAGAAATCCCCACTTAAACTGTATTTCATTCAGTTAGACCAAACTCTGCATTACAGTCCACAGATCTCAAGTTTGCTAATACAAACCTAAGCAGTTGTGCAGCATGCCAATTTCACCATCCATGCACCAAAACTAACATCCTACAGAGAAGGAAAAACATTGCCCTAACTCACTTCCTGCTCTTTCCAGGACTGCCCTAACTGGGATCCCTGCCAACAACACAACTTAGGTGCAACCATGGCACTGTGTGGTAGAGCCTCTGAGCAGCAACACTAGTAAGGAGTTTGCTAATCACATGCAGTGCCTGATAGCAATTTGTGGTCTTTAAAACACACAAAATGTAAATATTTGCTAATAGGTTTAGAGCTGTTCTCACGCTCAATGATGGAAACAAAAAAAAAAAGGATCTGAAGCAGGAATTGACTGATGTGCTCACTGTTGCAATAATTAAGATGAAGGAACTAGTCCTAGATTAGCAATTAGATAAAAACACCTCATTCTGAGGGACAGAAAGCAGATGTGTGGACTTTCTCAATGTACAGGAATGAAGCACTGACAACCTACTTTCATTCACTTTCAGTGCAGTTTCTCTTGTTTCTTTATAGCTGGGGACTTCCTTTTCATTACCACATGGTATCTGACACTCTAGCCCCTTTTAAGGCTGATCACCAGTCATAACAAGCCAGGACACATGTTATAGCAACCACATAAAACTATCATCCAAAAATATCCAGGTTAAGCTCAATTGATGAAGGAGACTCTTCATGTAGGCCAAACAGGGTGGGGGTGTGTGTGTGTGTGTGTGTGCATGCAAGAAGGGTGGTGGTGGTGGTCAGAAATAGAGAATGTCAGTTGCTCTGCTCTATTTAAAGCTTACAGCCAGTGGGGTCTGTTGTAATTCCCAGCCACCATTTGCCACAGAAGAGGACATGCAACAGTGTCATCTCCATTACAGCAGAGAGGGAAAGAGAGAGAAATGTTATACATTCGTTTGAGACTGTTTAAAACAAATAGAAAAAGAAAGCTTGAAAAACTTCATATGGAGTGTAAAGTCCTGTTCCCATCCCAAAAGTCCTTCCAAGTTTGTTTACACAGCACTTAAAGGTTATATGACCTGAGCAGTTTAGAGCACATGTGTGACTCAGGCCTAAAACTTCAAGTGCACACACACAAACACACACCTTCATTATTGGGATCCTCTTTGACACTTAAAATATCCTAGACTGAAAACTGTGGGTAAAATTTCTGTACCATGCATGACAAAGGGGAAATTGTAAATGTGGAATAATTTAGATGCATTTATAATCATGTACTCCAGCTGGTCGTGTAGTTGGTGGGAGAGCTCACCTTCTTCATAATACCAGTCTTCCTCTTGCTGAAAGTCGTGTACCGCCGCAACTTGTTGTCTATGAACTCCATCTTAATCTTCACTCGCCCGCGTGTTTTTTTGCCCGGCTTTGCTCCAGCGACTCCGCCGCTCAGCACCCCGTAACCCCCAGGTGGAACTCCGGCCTCCTGGCCGATTCCGGTGCCTTCCATCTCGGCTCTCTCCCGCTTCACTCCCCGCCTGCTGCTTCCCGAAGATCCAGCTGGATCGTCCTCGTCTCCCGATTCGGAGTCTGCGTCCGACGCGCTGCATACCTGCGGTACGCCGACTTCTTTGTCCCGGTCAAATCTGGCGGGTATAGCCCCGAGTCCTCCCATGCCGGGCTGAGCAGCGGCCTGAAGTGCGCTCAGCCCGCTACCGTTCCCGGGTCTTACACCCGGTCTGGAGGAGATCCCAGGCCCGCTACTTCCCAGCATCCCCGCGCTTTCCCCCACACGTCCTGCAACACCAGGAAAAGGACCTCCGGTAGTCACTGCCTGTCCGGCCCGGGCAAGCCCCGTACGCAGTCCGCTGCCGAGCACCACAGAGCCGTGTGCCGCACCACTCGCGCCCGCTGATCCGTTTCCGCTCAGTGCCGACCCAGTCGGGCTGGATAACATCCTATTCATGAGAAAACGTGAGACGCCTAAACGCCGAGCAGCCGTCGGTGGTTGTGTGCGCAGTAAATATTATAACGCACGCACATTAAACAAATCGAAATGAAAGTAAAACAAATGAACGGATCTGCGCTGTAAACTACCAATGCAAAGTTCTCCCTTTTTCTGAACTGTTACTGCTGCTGCCCCCGAGAGCCTCCACACCGGCTTCCAACTCGCATCACCTCCCCGTTTTCCCAAACCCCGTGCTGCTCGCTCTAAAAGGAAAACACCAAGAGCGCCGTCGCGATCAATCCGCCATGTCACTTAGTTCGCACCCTATACATGTAAAACATCTACCCAAGCCTGGATAAATACGCAGCCGCCGTGACCGTCCTCTAGAATCGCTCACTGAGCCAACACTGAGACAAAACCGTGAATTGCGTCCTGATTATTTTGTAAATATTTTGCTGAAGAGACACGGAATCAGTCCGCACAGATCTACTTTCCTCCATATAAAGAGATACAATGTTTCCTTATAAGGAGTTGTCGCTCCATATTTGGTGAGTCACAGTGATGACCTCCGATTGGCTTCTGGGGAAACTGCTCACAAGGCGATTGGTCAAAACGGTAAGCTCTTTTGAATAAATACCAAAATGGTTGCGCTCGTGCGAACGTCATCACGGGCACGGGGAGGGTAACTGTCCGTACTCAGGCGCTCATCAATTATCCTGGAGTATGAAGGAAACCTTAGGAAGTAAAATACTCATCAGTAGTGGACACGGGAGTTTTTTTTTAACAATTTAACCTTTGAATTTGAATTTGTGACAGGGAATATTTAGCATATGCCAGTGCTCTTTACTAATCTGGTGTCTGACAGCATGAATATGCAAAAACCTTTAATTGTGTTTTAATAGCTTAACAGAGATGCAGCTGTTTCCTTTAGAAACTATTGTAAAGATGCATGAATGCAGAGAAATATACTTTCATTCCCTCTGTATTGGGACCTGATAGGAGAGTGTTTAATACACCCCAAAGCTTAAAGAGATACAGAAGCATGTAACACGTGAAGCTTATCTATTATTGTAACTTATAGAGGCCACTTTATAGGAGTAAAATACAACAGCAGGCAAGTCTGTCTTCCAGATGCATTTGTGCTGCAATTCATTGTCAAAAGAATGCAGTTCCCAGTAAACCCCAGTGAATGTTTCATATAAGAAAGCAAGCCTATAGTGATTAATAGACTCAAGCACCACCCTTAAAAGGAAGCTCTGAACCTTTAATTGTATAACCCATACACATTGAAAGCAACAAGATGAGCCAGCCTGCCTGAATGGAGAAGAGCGAAACAGAGACCAGGCTGTTTTGAATTGCATGATTCAGCTATAGGCAAAGGGGAGAAACACCTTGAAAGGGAGAAATGCTGCACGAGAGCCCAGGGCTGTATTTACATGGCAAAAGATACAGGGCTCAAGATGCACACCCATCACTGGCAAACAACACACATCAGTGGCAATAACAAGAAGACACAAAGCTGTCCTGAACTTTGTGAGCCGTTTTTTGCTGACACAAAGGCAAGATCTAATTTAAAAAAGGCCTGTGATATAAAAATAAACCATAGCAACATAATAGAAGGCCTACTGCAGCAAAGTATGAAAATGGGTAGATCCAAAAATAGCCTTAGAGAGGATTGCTCAGGAATTCCTGTTTATATCAGTGTTTTTGGACAGATGACAAAAATAGCAAAACAGTTGATTAGAAGCCTAATATTAGCTAATAAATTTTGAGCGTTGGAGAATACATACTCCAAACCATGGCACCCTCTACTGAACAGAACACAACAGTGCACCCATAAGCTGACTTGACCATATGCTGTGTTCCATTCCCGCTGTTTTCCTTTCATTAGTCAGAAATGCAAATCACTACATCTGTTTACAGCACAAAGGAAGTTGGAAGGGTACCTACACCTGGCCTTCTTAACACTGTAGCTACTCTGCCGGTGACATAACCCCTAAAGTATGACCTTTTCCCACATAACACATAAACCATACCAACATTTTTGACATAGGGTTAGGATGGTTCATATAAACCACTTTCTGCCTGCCTGGAATGGTCATAAATGCCAGTTGAAACCTATGTGAGGTTATCAGCAAGACAAATGACCAGGATGAGCACCACACCCAAGATTCCAGGCCTTTTTACACTAATGGGGCACAGAGCGATTAAATATAAGACTAAACTTCCATGGAGACAATGGGGAAACAAGTCATCTAAACTGCTGGTGTTAGATCACCAAAAGCACTTTCTTTTGAACAATCAAATTTGAACACAGCTCAGGATATTTATAACCTCCTTTCTCCGGTACTGCATTGTTTGTGTAATAATTGCATTCTCCATGAATCTAATTGCACAGGGAACTCAACATGACCTAGTGGTTATAATTTGGAGTCATATGTATAGTAAAATCTTGCATAGAACTTTGAACTGAGATATATGAATGTGTAACAAAACAAGTTCATGCAAAATGTCCCAGAGTGCAGTCCATAGGGGGTGTGTGAACTGGAAATCCACCACAGGACATCCCTTTGAAAAATAACCAATCAGCATTTCTGAATGAGGAGAGGCAGGAACCCTGGCCCGTCATCACACCTCAGTATAAAGTCCAGAAACTCACAAACATATGTGAGTTGGGAATTACTTCCTTTCACCTCGATCTCAGTCATGCTTTCAACTCTGGCTGATCCCACCTCAGTCTCAGCCAAGTCTCCACCATTGCAAGACTTTGAGTCAGGAGAACTTCAGACCTTCAGTGAAGATTTGTGCAGAGCGAGTCAAAGCACTCTGTAAAGTTTTTGCTTTGGGAATGTTCATTTTTAAAAGTGCTATATAATTTGAATTGAACCTTCATTGTGATTCCTGTTGTGTCCACAGAGCATCAAAAGCCTTCTGCCATAATCCATGGAAAAGCAGATGCAAATCTATGGCTAGACATTCAGCATAATCTCTGCTAAACTGTGCCACACTGAGGAATATTACTCTGCAATCAATTACTCTGAACATGGCACAATGATAACATTGCTCAGAGGTGGTGGTCCACTCAAAGTAAATGATTATATAAGGAGGGCATTAATCAGACCAAGAGGCCAACGGTAAGGAGGAGCTGAAGAGAGCCACAGTTTATGTGGTTCCAGTTATGGAAGAACAGCAAATAAAAGCCATTATTAAAAAAACATTATGAAATCTTATGTTGGGGACTCGGCAAACAAGCAGAAACAGGTTGAGGAGACCAAAACTGCATTGTCACAAAGCAGTTCCACAACTGGTGGATAACAAATACTGCTCACGCACACGGAGCATGGCGATGGTAGCATCGTGTTGAGGGAATTATTTTTATCAGCAGGGACTGAGAAACTGGTAAGGACTGAAGGCCAGTGTGAGGGAGTCAAGTACCTGTTTCAGTTTGCACGAATGTGTGGTGGAGTTTCAGCTTCCAACATGACAATGACCCTAACCATACAGCCAAAGCTTGACAGTGGAATAATCCAAAACCATGAAGGTGTACGTGTTATAAGGACCGAGTCAGAGCACAGACCTCAACTTGATTTAAAAATCTGTCTTAATCTGTCTGACTTGTACATTGCTGTTCATCAACAGGCACTATCTGAATGTTCTTAGACATTTTGTTTAAATCAAATGATAAAATTCCCAATCAAGTCCATTTCAGTTCCGGATTGTTAATACAATAACATGGAGAAGTAAAAGAAAGGGAAAGAGGGCTTGAATAATTATGCAAAGCATTATCGCTACCTAGGACTAAGCAAATAGTATGCACCAATGCAGCAGTTGTAAACTTAAAACCCATTTTGAATATAGAAGTATTTTATTAAACATCTTCATCCATACCTTCTTTGCTATTTTAAAAAGGAAATTGCATCAGATCTGCAAACAAAGTCTAAAGTCATGCTGACTTCGACCCATGGGCCTCATCGAGTAATGTTCCCTTGAGTATTATATATAACAGTCCTGCGATTTCAGCCATCACAGCAGTTCCAGAAAGTTAATACAAGCATGTTGTTACAAATGTGAATGTTTAATGTGAGCAGCATACACTGTGACTATTTTGACCTTTTCTAAAGTAGACTAACAAAACACTTTTAAGTGTGAGTGCCTAACATGTACTTATTAAAAAGGCAAGGACCATGTGTTTATTCAGAGAAATAAAAACAAACCAACAGAAAAAAAGCATTATATCATATGAAAAGATTAGATATGACACGGTTCATAAAAACAATGCAACTGTACTGAAAATAAGCTGAAAACTAAGTTGTAACTAATCCTTCATGTCTTAGGCACTTGTGGCCTTTAAAAATTGATGGTGACCACTGAAACTTTCAGCTGCCCTACAACACTTTTCAAACTGCAAAATAAGACATAATAATGAGTGGAGTACATAATCATATAAAAGGTTCTCAGAGTACCTTTCTATTAAAAACATGTATAAAAAAGACAGAACCTTCATCATAAATAAAGGCTCACATACATCCTTCTACATTGAAATAAACTATTATATAAAACAAGATTTTAAGTGAAATTAGTGCATGGTGTTGGTATAAATGAATGCAACAGGGACTTTGCCAAGCAATAATACAGTGAGGTGGTTATAAATATCGCTATGCAGAAATCTTGAATACATTGTTCATCATGGCTTTAGGCTTGTAGGCAATAAGACATATTGCAAGTTCTCTCCATCCAAATATTATTGTCCCATTTGAGCACCACAAGATAAAAAGAAGGCAAATATTAAAAAAATAAAAAAGTACAATTGTAATAAAACATCTCTAACTTTCCTTGCACTTCCATGTGTACAACCCATACGCTAGAAGTATTCATTTATTCTGGAGCACTGAGCCGTAACCGGCCATCTCCCTTCATGGCAAACTTTGCTCTGTTTAACTTGCACAACGATCCACATTGCAAAACTAAAAAAAACACACACATGGACACACACACGGACACACACACACACACACACACATACCAACACACACACACATTCGGACAAGCAACTATACGCACAACAACTTCAAGTCCATTAGCTGAGAACTGAATGGAGAGTCCAGCATTTTCAGGAGCCACATCGTGGGTTTGGCCCTGACTGGGTTTGGATTGTACTGCGCCAGCAGAGGTGAGAGATCAAAGTTCAAAGATCGTACCCCTTGAAGATCATCTGAGGCTCCAGAAATGAAAAAAAGGAGATATCTCAGGGTAGAAAAGAGACAGAGCTGAAGATTAAAAGCATAAAGAAGCCATTGAGATTGAATGGTCAACACAACAGCTTGTCATTTAATGCCATGGTTAAGGCAGATAGAAGTCTCTGGGGTCCTCACACCCACCCACACACACACACACACACACACACACACACACACACACACACACACACACACAGCCCTGATATCAACATCCCTGTTTGTCATTCATACACACTTGCTCCCTGAAATGTGTGGGGACCCAGTCGGAGCGAGTCTGTGATTGTAGCAGAGCAGAAGAGGATAGGCGTGGCTCCACCACACCAGGTGGACAGAGGAGCAGATGTAGTCCTCACACCTTGCTGTCCAATGGAATGTCTCCCAGATCCTGGATTAGTTCACTGAAAGACGGACGCTCTTTGAGACTGGGAGCCCAGCACCGACTCATGAGTTTGTAGACTTTAGAAGGACAGGCATCAGGAGCAGAAAGCTTCAGTGTGCCAGCTTGAAGGCCTACAACAGGAACACATCCTTCACATATAGACACTGTAAGGACATGCACTGACAGAGACACTGACAAACGCAAAATATGAAAATAGATGTGTGAGGTCTATATATGTAACACAACATGCGCAGGCGCTAATGCGTAATCATTTGTGTTCGCACCTTCGAGTATGTCCTCATGGCTCAGTGAGGAGTACGGCAGCTCTCCATGGCTGAACACTTCCCACATCAGCACACCAAAAGCCCACACGTCAGATTTGGTGGAAAAGTCATTTTCAAAGACAGACTCTGCAGGTAGCCAGCGCAAAGGGATCCAGCTCTGCTTGTAGTGGTAATACTCACTGAGGAAGACAAAGAAAGAACAGAGGAATATACTGTTTACAAAACAGTACACACACATTACTCTGCCATAGGATTAAAACCACCACCATCTACACTCTTTGTCCAGTTTATCAGCTCCACTGAGCTGCACTTTGTAATTTTACAGATATAGACTGTAGTCCATATGTTTTTGGCAGACTTTTTAGCCCACTTTTATACTGTTCTTCAGTGGTCAGGATCCCCACAGAACCAGATCAGGTACTATTTGGGTGGTGGATCATTCATAGGGTTAGGGTTGCCCTCATCGCTAAAGATGAATGGGCAAAAATACCAGTGGAGACATGCAAAAAGCTGGTCAGCACTTACAGGAAGCGTTTGATTGCTGTAATAGCCAATAAAGGCTTTTCTATTAATTATTGAGAAGGGTATGAATAATTTT
>JAOVYV010000040.1:19229580-19249855 GCA_025674545.1 Hassar affinis | reverse complement strand
GGCACCGGCTCCCCTGTGACCCCGTAACTGGGAATAAGCGGTACAGATAATGACTGACTGACTGACTGACTGACTATGCCAGTGATGTGCAAGGTCAAAAAGTTTTGCATTTACTTCTTATGAATAAAATGTTTTAGTCTGTGGAAAATCATGGCAACAATTAATTCCAAAAGCTAAATCCATTTTAAATGTTTCAGAGGTACTGAATTTCACATTTGAGTTGTGTGCTACCTTTTGTGCTTAGAGAATTTTATGACTATTATGTAACATACGAGTTTCCTCTAATCACGTTTCATGGAATCATTTTCACCCAGTTTACTGAAAGTTGCTAAAAAAAACTAGAGCTGACTCTATTTGTAGCCCCAAACTCACTACAACAAAAAAAAGTAGCTTCTGGACTGAACTTCTGGAAAACTCACAGGCACACCCCCACTGACGTATAAACTTGACGTCATGTCTCATGTTTTAATCATACTGGAATTACATGGGCATTGACCACGGAGAAAGATTAGCTGTTAATTAGCTGATTAGTTGGCTCAGGTGTGGTACAGAGAAAGAACAAAACAAGCTGGACCGGGGGACTCCGGCGTTACTCCACATCTTTACACGAGAGGTTTCAAACTACAAGTGGAGAAAACCCAGTCAGCTGTGTAGGGCTGTTGTGCTGCAGCCCCGCAGAAGAGGAGTGTGAAAACCACGCAGTGATTCCTGGTGAAGGACACATGATGAGATAGAGCATAAACGTCACATGATTTCAGGTGTTTAGTGGCAGACAAATCTGCTTTACAGAGCGATATTTAATACAAGAACCAACCCGCACACGCACGTGCACGCGCACACGCACACGATCACAAACCAAACCCGAGTCGTCCGGGTCTTGTTAACAGTCTTTTTTATTACAAAAAAAGCATACATTAGAACTAAAGCCATGGAAATACTCCGCAAGTCATAAAAACCTAGCATCTCCCATATTTTGTCATTCTTAAATACAAAAACAATGTACAAAAGTGCTTACATGGTGCAAATATTGAATAAAAGTTACAATAAAAAGGATACAATTTTACATCATAACTGCGTTCTAAAATGTAACCAAGCAAGAGAGATTTATTATTTTATTACAAAGCAGTAAAATAAAGATGCAGCTGTGCTGAGTCCTGCTCTGTTAAGAAGTGAGCTTTTGCTGGTGCACTCTCAGAAACGCTGCATTTACTCTACTAAACACATGACCACAGCTCAATAATTTACACTTATAAATAGCGGCAATATGTCCTTGCTTCCTTGTTCGCTTCTTGCTCCATGCCTGCTAAATACTCCCAAAAGGTGATCTAAAATCTAAGTCTGGTCTGAAGATACGTTAGTTGCATACTGATTAGACACAGGAGAGCCTGTTGCTCAAAGGATTTAAAGAAGCACGCCTGACCGTCCCCTTAAAAAGGCACTTTACAATAAATTTTTTGCAGTCTTGCTGTTCGGTTAATATTTCTTCAGGCATTTCAGGTGTTAAATATATTTGCTGGAAATCATGCTGCTACTTTTGATCTGATACAAATTAGCCATTAGCCAGTGACAGAGGCAGAAAGATGAACAGCATGGACCTGCTTGAAAGTCCACTCAGGGAATTATTAAGGCGTGATCTGAAGTCTCTGCTTGCTTTGTCTTCAAACCTTTGCTTAAACAAGCAGCATACTTGTGAAGAGAAGAGACTTCACCGGCAGACAGCTCTGGATCCACAACGCCAGAGCTGTGACTAGGTGAGGGAGCAGTATCAGCAAGAATCAGCCTAGTAACTGTTCTCATGGCCTGCCAGGATGTAAAGGTTGCTGAGAGCAGTCGGGTTATCAGTGGGCCTGCTCTCCAAAACCACCACCCTAAAAACACAACACACATTACACCTCAGGGAGAGAAACAAAGAGCAGATGATAGAGAAAGAGAGAAACGGAGAAAAAGAGCACTTAACTTGCATTTAATTAAGCAAACTGCACATGCAGAGACACTAGCAGAGAGAAAAGACGTACAGTATGACATGAGACTGGCCGTGTCCTCGGCAGAAGGAGAGATGAGAGGGGGAGGCAGCGGGCACAGGGCATCAGATGAAATTACAGCACACAGACACACCAGCCTGGCACTGCCCGTGTCACAGTGAATAAAACATAGAGTATAGGCAGTGTGTGTGTGTGCAAGTGCATACATGTCTGAAGTATGTAAGGACCAGTGTTTGTAAGGAGAGCCAAGCCAATCTGATCAAATCTATTGTAAAGAAGAGGAGCCCAACGAGATCGTTCTGTCCCCATATCCGACCCTTCTGCTGTGTGTGACATATTGGGGAAATGTTTCGGAACTGGCTGTGACAGCAGAGCTCATCTCTTCCCCAAGACAGAGGCCAGAGCCTGGGGGCCCTGGGCCAACGCACCTGTTTCACAATGGATGAGTGCAACCTCTGAGTCATAGGGGAGAATGTGTGTGCGTAACAGACACCGTCTCCTCCCATACTGGACTCTCACAATGACGACATTCTTCCAGAACGGGAGGCTGTTTGGGTTTGATCAGACTGACAACTCTGTATCTTCTCACTTTTCACAAACTTCACGGAACCGATTCTAAGACGCCAAGACCTTGACCTTCTATACACACAGGCCACTTTATTAGTAACACCTACATATTCATGCAACTGTCCAATGAACCGAACATGTGGCAGCAGCACAAAGATAATCATGCAGAAACAGGTCAAAATCTTTAGCTAATGTTCACACTGAACATCCGAATGGTCTCTGACTCTTGACTGAGGCATGGTTGTTGGTGCCAGATGGGCTTGTTTACACAGAATGGTGTGGAAAAACAAAGTGAGCAGGCAGAAATGCACTGTTGATGAGTGATGTAAGGGAGAATTGTCCAGACTGTTTCAAATTGTTAGGAAAGCGGCTCAGTACTGAAAGTATTGTTGCTAACCATGTACATCCATCCCTTCATTGCCACAATTTACCATGTTATAATGGAAAGCTCCAGCATGATATTGTGCCATGCCACAAAGTACAAGTCATCTTAAACTTGTTCCATGAACATGACAATGATTTCTATTTATTTTAATGACCTCCCCAGTCACCAGATCTGAATCCAGTAGAGCACCTTTGAGATTTGGTAGAACGGGAGATTCACAGCACCAGTGTGAGCTGACAGACCTGCGGCAATTATGTTATGCAATCATTTAAACATGGACCAGAATCTCAAAGGCATTATTCCAATACCTTGTAGAAAAAAATACCTCAAATGGCAAAAATACATAAGGCGGTTCTGAGAGCAAGGGGGGTGCTACCTAGTGTTAGTATGGTGTTCCTATACAGGTGAGTCCTATACTGGTGAGTGTAATTATTGTATATTAATCTGGAAAAGTGCATCTCATTGATAAAACTCAAGTATGTCTGGGCCACTAATGTTTCCATTTACACTGCACAATCTCACACCCAGATCCCAGTGTGGTGCTCTCGTCATAGAAACTGAAGCAGTAAGGGAAATAACTGGCCCTCTAAGGATGGAAGGAGATGAGCTGGAAGGTGATAGTATGTTTCCAGGTAAAGAGGAAATAGATAGAGAAATGTGAGACACACTGGAAACAGTGAATGAATAGGTGGGTGAGTGAAATACAGATAAACAGAGAAAGAGAAACACGAGAGGAAGTAACAGTGATAAAACTAGCACAGACTCCCACCTGTCTGATCCGAGGAGTCGGAACACTCTGCTCGGGTCACAAATCTCCTGAGTTACCTGTAGGGAAGTACATGACGCATTAATAAACACATGGAACATTAAGAAGAAGCCATTTTTGTCCCATATACATTACAGCACAGTGGAATTCTTTGCTTTGTGTATCCAAGCTTGTTAGGAGTCTGCCACGATACAGCACCCCTGGAGGAGGGAGGGATAAGGGCCTTGCTTAAGGACCCAAATATGGCAGCTTGGTGGTGCTTGGGCTTGAACCCCTAAACTCCTGATCAGTAACCCAGACCCTTAACATTGAGCCACCACTGCCGCCAGTATATTAATTGTGTGCTGGTCGGGGAAAACACAACAGATGTCTCTGTAACAGAATTTTGCAAATAGCCAAAAAAAGAAAAAATTATGCTTTTGGTCAAAACTAGGTTTTTCTTTGTCTATAACATACTCTACTTCGACACCTCATCTTCACCAAAAGTATGCAAAAATGTTTTTATTTACTTGATGTATAACTTGCCTAGGCTATCTTATTGAAGAGATTATGTTAGGTAAGAAGCCAGTTTAACAAACATGGTTAAAAACAACTGGCCTAAAGATGTCTAAAACCTTGCTAGCTAAGTTTGCTTTCCTCACACAGTGGATATCAGGCTTTCAGACAGTCATCTACTTCAGCAAAACAGCCATAAGCTTATTCAGTTCAGTTTGTAATCAGAGACCGGCTGTCCAAATGTCTATGATGCTCCTGTGTCGCAGCCAGTACCACACCATCTTTAAAGTGCATTTTGTCCTTTTTTACTTTCAGGGGTACCCAAACTTTCAAACGATACAACTTTACTTATAGTTGAGGTACAGTATGTGCAAAGGAAAAAGAAGCCAGTAGTTTTTAAGAACTATACACTCAAAGTGGGCAAAGGCATGTGGACACCTGACCATCACACCCAAATGTGGTTCTTCCCCCATCTGCTGCAGCAAACTTGGAAGCACATAAATATCCAGAATGTTTTTTAGTATTCTGTAGTATTATAATTTCCCTTCACTGGAACCAAGGTCGAACCCAAATCTATTCCAGCATGACAATGGCCTTGTGCACAAAGTGGGATTCATGAAGATATGGTTTGCCGGATTGGAGTGGAAGAACTCAAGGGTCCGATGATAACCCCAATGAACACCTTTGAAATTAACTGGAATGCTGACTTTGCCCCAGACCTCCTCACCCAACATGAGTGCCTGACCTCACTAATTTGCTGAATGAGCACAAATCCCCACAGTCTCACTCCAAAATGTTGTAATAAGACTTCCCAGAAGAGCCTTCTTTAACCCCTGTTTAAAGGGTATGCTTGTCAGGTCTCCACAAACTTTTAGTCATGAGAGTAAATAAACACTAACAGCAAACAAAAGTTTTGAACATATATAATGTGAGCATCCAACACCAAAGTATTGTATGACAAACTAAATTCTTGTGCCACTCATACACTGGTTTACCTCTGTTAATAAGTTTGACTAAAAGAAACGGCTTACTCCATTATGTATTTTGGGAAAAGCCATATTTATTTTATTAAACAAATTGTTCAAATTGTTCGGTGCAAAGGAAGCAGACACCACTGAAAGTCCTACAGTGACAACAGCCAAGTGCAGCACTCCATCATGACAGAGTAATCTCCCTCACCACCTTTTCATGCAAGCACTGGGCAATTACACCAGGTGACAGTGCCAGTGTAACACCTGTCAGGCTTATGCTATAGCCTGCTATTCTCTCTCCCCTCTTACACATACACATGCAGTCAAGTGCACAGACTGGAACCTTGAGGGTGCTGATGGCCTTTCAGTTAGGTCATACAAGACAAAAACAGCTGAATAATTTAATCGCTCTCTTTGAGCAGCTGCTACTTTCTGATTGGACATCAATTTTACATTACCTTTCACAATGTCTTCTAGAAAACACAGACTTTCATATTCACTCACTCGCTGAATCACACACAAACACAGGGTATTAGTTTTCAGAAAGCGTGCTTCACCTTCTGGTGATCTCTGATCTTTTACTGTTCAAAAGATGTTGATGCAATGAACATGACAGCAAGCAGGGTGACATATTGAAACCGCTACCCAGCTAATTATGGCCAACACATCATCATAAGCATTGTTATGGAAATTCTAGTGTTGCACTGACATCAGGAGGAACAGAATTCTGTATAAATTCTGGCCACTTCATTAGAAATATCAACATTGTTGATGCATCTGCAGGTGCAGTTAGAAACTGCAGCTTATCATCTTTGAAAATCTGTTCAACAGTGGTCATGTGGTTTCATTTCACAGATGCACCGGGTAGCAGATGGCTGACAAATTGTGCAAGGCAACAGATGAGCTGCAGGTAGGTATACCAGATGAAATGCACAATCAGCATAGGTACAGGGTCCATTTTCTTAATAAAATGGCAACCAGGACTTCAAGTGAACCGTCACAATAACCTCACTGCAGAAATAACTGACTTTGAGGAATATCTCCTGACTAGCTTTTTTATCTTGCTACTGAAACAGACAAGAGTGCAAGTTTAAAGGATTATTTTGGGAGGCCTAACGGTATACACTATGAATACTATAAATATTTACCCAAAGGGGGCCATATCACTATACAACATGGTTCTTCCCCTTTTCCAGCTTGACAGTTTAATTATAAGAACAGATTAATCATGGACAGATAAGATGAACTGGATGATGTGGAGCAGTGTAATAATGCTCTAAGACAGGATTTCACCAACAGATTGATGCCAAAAGTATAGCAATGTGATAAGCTTATAGAAAGAGCTCTCCATGTATACAGTCTTAGTAAAACGAGTAATAGTTTTTAATTTATTAAACTTTTACACATATCTTTGGGCTTCTAGAGGAAAGTGTGTACATTTGCTTTAAAAACGAAAAACAAAACACCATACCTCATTAGATTTGAAGCTCTTCCCCTGCATGCCATGTTTCCAGAAGGCCAAAACACTGTCCTGAAGGCACACTACCACACACACAAACAACCATTACAACCACATCTATGACCATGTTAATACAAACACCTAGAGAACACCACTTACCCACTGAGCCGATACAGAAGTCAAAGCTGAGTTCAGAAGACAGCTTCTTATTAGATTTGAGCTTTCCTTGCAGGTTCACTATCTTCAGATTTTCTGGAAGTGGACACACAACCACGCTAAAATATATCTCTACATATAAGCATCTTTTTACTCTAACTTATCATAAAAGATCATACTTACTGTTGAGGCACACAAGCACTGTGTCTCTCTCCAACTGAGTTACATGAATTGCATCAACCTGATTCCCTGCTATAAAGAGAAAGAGAGAGAGAGAGAGAGAGAGAGAGAGACAGATCAATTGATTGATTGATTGATTGATATTAGGAATGTACATGAATGGCAATGACAAATGGCAAATGGTTCACCATTTCCTTTCTGGAAATGGGGTTTGTATTTACTTTTAACTCCATTCTATTAAAACATATTTTGTAAAGGTTTTTGGATAAACTGTCCTACGATGATGTTGGGGAAAGGTCTATACAAATGCATCCAAGTTATGATATATTTAATTTCTCCCTTCCTTTCAAAATTATGTATTTTTTAGAAAATTGCCAGAAATGCCAATGCCAAATTTTGAAAGCGTGCATGAATCTGTAATAAGGAGTCCACATCAGACTTGAGAGAGCTTGTGATTATTGGCTATGGGGTTATCTTAAAAGTAAAGTCTTCGTCACAACCCCACAAACAATTGTCGACCTGAACCAATGTATATGAGACGAAATTGCTGCAATTCCAGGATTTATATTAAACTTTGGATTTAATTCCAGTTTTATAATGCGTAATGGCAAATCTACGAACCAGATAGGAAATGTGCATGTGAAATGAGGGAAATCATCTGGGTGGTACAGTTTTTCACATAAAATGCATTAAAAGGTTAGGGTAACGGTTGTATGTTTAAATAAGTTATAATTATTGTGTTATTTTGTTTAAAAAAAATCATCAGGTATCTCTGGCTCACCCTATATAAACACAGTATGTGTCCTAAACTGACATTCTTAAACCGTCTGTAGCTGTATAAACCATGGCCTTAATAACATTTGAACCAATACTAAACAATTGATTTATTTTAAATAAGTTACATTTTTTAAGAATTTGTGAGAGTGTAGTGGGGGAATGTATGGGAGCGACTGGGCACCTGAGTCGATTTCAGTAAACCAGGAAGAAGAGGAGTTGAGGTTGATGGTTTCAAAACGAACAACCTGGCCAGGCTCGGTACCCTGACTGACGGCTACACACACAAGGGGGTACTCCTGCTCTGGCACCACCAACATCTCAAACACACGTAGAGGACTTGGCAATGGGAAATCAAAGTGCTGCAGAATAGAGGATGACAGACATGAGAGTTTTGTGAAAACGAAGAATCTGGTGGTCATAAACATGGCATCAAAAGCAATATTATCCGTTTGTTACTAACCTTTATAAGCATGAATCTCTGCATAGGTTCGTACCACTGTAACAGAACAATGCCATACTGCAGCGCTCCACACAGGTACTTAAAACCAGTGTACGGATTACGCACTGAGAGAGAGAAAGAGAAAGAGAAAGAGAGAGAGAGAGAGAAAGAGAGATGGTATATACTATGTTGCATCTACATCTTTCAAAAAATCTGGCTAATGCTCTGAGCAAAAGTAAAGGAAACATCAAATTGTCCATGTTGCTCACCGATGCAGCACTTGTGACAGCCCTTTGTATCAGGGATTTTGGCAGTCAGGGCAAATCTCCTGTTAACAAACAGTAAAAATAACCATAATCAGCTTATTTATTATACAACTTATTTATATCAGCTTTGCGTCCTTATAACTCTGTCAAATTCCTTTAAAACATACATTAAAGTTTTATAATCTGACTACTAATGAGCTATAATTTGTTTGTATCACGTGTACCATCAAGTTGGTTAATTATAGTAACAAAATAAATGGAAGAAATACTGTATGGTATGCATTAATTGTTTTTTTTAAACGCAGTCATGTGTTATATAGTTAGATTTGACATTTCTTATACTAATGAAGAGCTGTGTAAAACCAACTGCAATTATCCTCTAATCCTTCAAAATTCACTTGTTAGGCTGAGTCCCAAGGGGCTTCTTATCCACTACACATGATTACAAAGCATGTAACATAATTGCTCTACATATATGAATGTACTTGAGCTACATCACATTAGCAGAACTCTTGAGTATCATGTCAGGACATAGGCAGGTGTTTGTGCAACTAGGTGGTACTATACAAAGCTGAAGTCACAGGTTAGGAAGGTAACATTCAGGTTCAATTAAGGTACGTGTAAGTTGAGCTTACAGTAGCTATGGGTTCAACCCAAGGCCATGTGAACACTTCTCCATCAAACAGTGCAGCTCAGCAACAAATGTGAACCCAGGTCTATCCGTATCCTGCCTGAGTGCATCTGTCTCTTATCCATCTTATAAACACTAAACACAAAAGTAGTACTAAATGATTTTGAAAAGAAACCAGGTATAGTTGATTTGACGTTAAAATGTGCATGACTCTGTAACATTCTCCCTCATAGAGTGGACTACTGGGCACAAGACACATCAGGTTTTAATGGCAGCATACACCCAAGTGTGACGATACTTTAGTCTTGACTGACCATACTGAGAAATTTGAACGCGAATCTTACCAGATTTTAAAAAAAAGAAGAGTATTTCTCTCAAATGTTGCTCTACACCATGCATGTGAGCACTAGGTAGGGAGATCAGCTCTATTATGTTATACCAAATAACATGAAGAGAAAACCATTTGAGATTTGCAACCTAACCAGATTATACATGATCAGAAAGAAGAACTGTAGTGATAAAAAGAAAAAACTTTGCCATGGGTAATTAAAATAAAAGTGAATCTGAGATATTGTTAACTGACATTTTGCCTCTTACATCTGCTAAAAAACCTTCTAATAACACTAAGAAACTACACCAGAGAGAGAGATCTAGTACTGAACATTGTTGTGTTGGTAGAAAAGCAACTGCAGCTTGCTTTTACCTGGGCAGTATCCTCTCAGGGAACCTGTGCGTTTGGAACTGTGCAGCAAGCCCAGGTTTTTTGAGCTGCTCAAACAGCCCAATCAGATTATGAGAATACAGCTGGAAGGTTTTCCCTGAGACAGGATGGTATTCAAATGTTAAATACAGATTATAACATGTTATACAACAAGGGCATGTGGCAGAGAGACAACACAACCAAACAATTCAGCTGGGTGTCTGGACTTCTCTGGTGACAGCAACAATGATAGCAAGGTAAGATAAGCACAGTGATGCACATCTACAACATGGCTTTAAAAGAAACAATTAAAAGACAGGGAAAAAGTGATATCAGGCATGAATATGTGCACAGTGAGGAAAATGATGGTACGCTTGGTATGTGAGTGTGTAAGAGTGCCTTTACCTTCTGATTATGATGATTTAGACGTTAAAGCAGTCAGCAGGGAGTGAGATCAGCCATGATCAGAGAGAACAGAAGAGAGAGCGCAAAAGAGGAAAGAGAAAGAAAGTAATCATGTAGCTACTATACACTGACAATGAGTACGACAAAAGCAAAAAAGCGTGTACATAATACAGTGACATGAACTGTAGAGGACAGACTGACAATAGAAGTAAGAAGAGGCCTTTAAAAAAAAAAAAAAAAAAGTCATCTTCCTCTGCCCTATAATATTTACAGTACAGTTACAGTATGAATTTTATTTTGATGCTGCATTTTTTTTTAAATCTGACTGTTTTATACATTCATATTTATAACGTTATATATCTTACATCAAATATCACTTCATTCAAGACATATTGGTGCTGAAAATACATATTCAGAATCATGACTAAAGTTACAAGGCTAAAGGAATGCCTAGCGCATATTGCATGCCTAAATCCGATACTTGCCTCAAACTATACAGCAAATACATATACAATACTGGTTGGCCTGCTTTGAACCATTTTTAGTAGGTACTAACCACTGCATACTGGGAACACCCCACACGACCTGAGGTTTTGGAGATGCTCTGACCCAGTCATTTGGCCATCACAATTAGGCTCTTGTCAAAAGTCACTCAGATGGGCACTCTCCCTGTTCCTGTTTCCAACATCAACTTCAAGATCTCTGTTCACTTGCTGCCTAATATATCACGCCCATTGACAGGTGCCATTGTAACAAGATAATCAATGTCAACCTGCTAGTGGTTTTAATGTTTTGGCTGATGGGTGTAAGTAATGTGGAAATAAAGTGGCAGAGGCTCGTGACCATGAAGGAACTTCAGGTCCAATCAGACTTAATTAGCCGTATTGGAGAATTTTATGACCTTTATGACACAAGTGCTAAAACTCATGTTAATAGTACCAAACGTGTTGATTTGATGTTAAGGAAAAATTGTGCAAAACTGTAGTTTTGCCATATCTGTAATATTTTTTTCACTGAAATTGTTTGGAATAATTGGATATTTTCCAATAAATCAAAATTTTAATTGCACTCTTTGACTTAACTTGTGAAAACTTACCCCTACCTGTACACACCCACACACATTCAAAATCAACATTCAAAAACAGACTAAAAGACAGACAGAGCTGGTAGGTTAGTATCTGATTGTTTAATGCGAGTTTATTTTCTGTTACTTACCTGATAATGACATGAGGTTGTTATTTATAATGTAGAGCCAGGTACATCTCCGTGGAAACAGCTGAAACACAATCAGCATGCATACTCTGAATGTTGAATGTTTTATTCTATTACACAGAGTAATAACCCACATGCAAGACACAAGTCAGGCTACAGAGACACTGAAACACCATGTCCATAATGGAACAGGCAAGAAGAAAAATGGTCAGAGGTCAGCAAGTACCTGCTCCATGGTGGCCTCATGTAACTCATTCAGGTTCAATGTGTAGATGCCTTCCTCTGTCCCAAATATCAAGTACTGATCTATAACACAGGTAGGCAAGACAGATAATAGAACCCAATGTTTCGTGCACACACACACACACACACACACACACACAATGACTCTCTGAGTTAGTTACCTTTGGTATCTGGGTGAATCCATGAAGTGGCACAGTTGATTTTGAGAGGACAGCCATCAAAGACTTTAGAAAAACATGCTCCCATCTAAATGCAGATTTTAAAAAAGGGTTAGGTTTGCTTCAAAAGAACATTGTGATATCTAAAAGAGATTGCCCCTCTGTCCTTTAATTTCAATGAGGGCTATGCATTTATTGTATATCAGTCTTTGTGAGACATCTGCAATCACATACAAGTGCATCTCAAAAACTTTGAATATAGTGGAAAAAGTTCATATTTTAATTTGAAAAAATTAAACTGTCATATTATATTCATTACACATGGAGTGACATATTTCTAGCCTTTCTGTGTTCATTTTGATCATTATGTCTTACAGCTCATGAAAATCAGAAACCCAGTCTCGCAAACAGTAGATATATGCCGTGTATCTCTTGGTCTAGTTCAGCACACACAACCACAATCTCTTGATGTGCAATGAATATAAAATATATGACAGTTCAAATTAAATTATGAAAAAAAAGAACTTTTTCCACTATATTCTAATTTCCTGAGATGCAAAACATTAACCAACAACCCAACTAAAAAGAATGATGGTTCATAAAGAGTGCTTGCCATAGTGTCAGCGTGCCCAAGAATACACAAATGTTAGCTGGACATAGAAAAAAATACACTACAGTACCACTAACTGGAACACAACTGACATCAATACTCATGAAATTGTGTCTGCTTGAAAATAAACATAAATTATCCAAGATGGCACTGCAATAGCTATACGGTGCTCTTCAGATCCCCACTCATGCTCTTTTCTGAAGGACACCAAAATATACTTATAAAAGCAGCTTTAGATGTGTTCTGCAAGAAGACTTCTCTCACCTGATCATGAGAAAGGCTAAAAAAGGAAGCCAGTACACTCACCAGCACTTTAGGGGTGGGTGGAAGGCCATTAATCGCTGGCTTCTGTAAACAGACAATAAAATAGATTTCTCTAGAGTAGTGTTAACATTAGTGTCAAACATTTTCTATTGATAATCAATATAGCTACACAAATGAAGTTATTAAAATGTAGTATTGGTTTCCCCAACACTAGTTAGCGTTATAGAGCAACCTCTTTTCATTAATAACAATTGTATCTGTTTTACCCTTTGTCCATGTGCCAATACTGCTTTCTCGCAAACTCTCTCCCCTTATGTGATTCATAAACATTTGGAAAACCTTTTTGACATCTTCCTGGATAAAGATTTATTATCTGAATCTCAGCCTTGACACATCTACCGGCAGAAAACTTGGCTGGACCTGTTAATTACCATCAATACCCTAACAGTCCATTCGAAAAACATAGCTAATAATATTGGGGTGATTTTATATGACTGACATAACCTCGCCAACACCAGGGTGTCCCTTTTCTTTTGGGGAGAGAGCACAGTTTTAAGTCTGAGATCGTGACACTGACATGCAGCAGCTAGTTCTCTGTTGGTTACACTGAATGATTACAGCAAAATACTGGCTACTTACAGGACAGTTATTTCCATGTCCTTTGTATGAATCCTGAAAAATAATCTAGCAGAAAGTTTTCTGCCCACTCATCTGATCAATTTCTATTGGCAAGACTACATTAAAAAAGCCAATATGTAAACATGCTTCCTGGTTGATGACGTAACTAGTGGTGTCCTATTTCCTAAGTAAATGTTTCAACCCCTGCCCCTTCTAGCTCTGTTCTGAAGGGCCACTGAAGGGCCAGGCAAGGGCACAACAAAACTAGAGGTAGGACTAAGATAAGGGAATTGGGACTGGGCCTTTCACTTCTTCTATTCTCCCTACATATACACACTTACAGGGAATTCTTTCTTCTCCTTCCTTTGTGGCCGACCAGGGGGTGATTTAGGAGTGTCTCCATTTAAAGTGCCCTCAGAGTCCTCACCTATTGAGACAAAAGAACAGAGAGAAAGAATATGAAATTACACTAAAATAATGGAGGAGGGAAGATGAGCAAGAAAAGGAAGAAAGGAAATGCAACTGAAGCAAACAGCCAGCCGTGGTGATGCAGTTTCTTACCTACTGGCTTGAAATGAAGAGAAGCTTGGAAAAGACAAGTAAACAAAAGAGAAAGGATGTTTAAAAAGTGTCAGAGTTCTAGTGTCCAAAAATCAGAAGACAGAATTAGCAAGGAGAAATACAAGAACAGTGCAGATAGAATACCAGCAAAAAGGCTCACTAGTCAAGAAGTCCATAGCTCTAAACTGTTGGAATAGCTTGTAATACACATTTTAAAATCAGAGATCACGTGTATGTATGTATGTATGTAAGTACCATGTTCTGTGGCACGTGATAACAGTGCAGGGGTGTTCACACTAGCAGAAAGGTCATGCTGCATCTGTTCAATCCTGTTGCCTCTTTCTGGTGTGCTCTGCCTGCGTGATGCTTGGACCAAGCCATTATCTGAGCCCGGGACCCGCTTAACTGTTGAAGAGCCATCACTCAAACCCACTTCATCAGATGAGCTGAAAAGATGTGGCTGGCAGTGGAAAGGACAGTGCACAGTTAATACTGATCCCAATAAACACACAAAAAACATATACATACATATACATACACACCCACCCACCCACACAGTACATATAAAGAATATTATAAAAACACCAAAAAAAAAAAAAACTGGGACGGAGAAGGAAAACTGAAATTGTTATACAAGTAATACTGGAAGGTTCCACAATTTGCAGTGTAACTGGTAACAGGTGAGGTCATCAAGATTGAGTATAAAAGGAGCATCCACCAAAAGCTCAGTCTTTGCAAGTAAGGATGGGTCGTGGCTCACCAGTTTGTGCCAAACTTCGTGAGAGAATTGTCAGTCAGGTAAAAAACAATGTTTCTCAGCACGAGATTGCAAAGAATTTGGGTCTTTCACCATCTACAGTTCAAACTATCAAGAAAAGATTCAAGGAATCAGGAGAAATCTGTGCGTGATGGCCAAGGGCAGAAACCACTGCTGAATGACCATCGAGCCCTCGTGCGGTAGTTTCTAAGAAACTGTCATGATACTGTGATGGACATAGCCACATGGGCTCGGGAGTACTTTGGACAATCATTTTCACTTAACACAGTCTGCCGCTGCCTCAAGAAATGCAACCTGAAATTGTATAGTTCAAAGAGGAAGCCATATATTAATACTGCACAGAAACGGCGGAGAGTTCTCTTGGCCCAAAGTCATCTGACATGGACTGAAAGACAGTGGAAATGTGAGTCCATGTTTCAGCTTGTCTTTGGAAAAAACGGACATTGGATTTTATATGCCTAATGATAAAGATGAGACCATCCAAACAGTTACCAACGAAAAGTGCTGTGATCTGTAATGGCATGGGAGATCAACATGTATATGTGAAGGTACCACTGATGTGGAGACTTGTATTGGTATTTTTGTCAAAAATATGTTGCCGTCAAGACAACATCTTTTCCAAGGAACTCCATCTCTATTTCAGCAGCACAATGCCAGGCCTCATTCTGCATGAGTTACAACAGTGTGGTGTTGTAGGCATAGTGTGTGTGTGCTTGACAGGCCTCCCTGCAGTCCAGATCTGCCTCCTACTGAAAATGTATGGTGCATCATGAAGAGGAGAATCAGATAACAGAAACCTCAGACTGTTGAGCAGCTCAAGTCTTGTCTACAGAAAGAATGGGCAAAATTCCACTTGCAAAACTGCAACAATTAGTATTTTCAATTCCAAAATGATTTAAAAATATAATAATAATAATAATAAAAACATTATGTGACCCAGTGTTAAACATGTCTCTGACACACACAACCACCAGAAATTTACCTTAGGGGGAAGAGGTGGAGGCACACCATGTTTTAGAGTGGATCTGGAGAAGTAAATTGTACATGAAAGACATGAAAGAGAGAGCATTGATGTGGGTGGTCTGTAGCTGTTTGGACTTGTGTGGTATGTGTATGTTGTATATAGGCCACAGCATATAAAATTATATACATATATTTTAGAAAGAATGTTTATGCATTCATTTTCAAATGTGTCTTACAGTCCATCTATAATTACATCATGACCATGAGTATAGTATAAATCGAGCTTATTCCAAACTTACATCTCTACGTCATCAAAGGCATCTTCTAGTGGAGTCATCTGTCCGCTAGGGTAAGAGGGAGGAAAGGAGCAAAAACAAATGAGAAATTAAGACAGAGAGGAAACTTGTTTGTTAATCATGGCACTCATTGTATTTTCCAGACAGTAACACATAATCAGTATAAAATGCAACTCTTAAGCTTGCATTAAATGTACCAAATGTAACCATTAAATTTTTTTTTTACTTCCCATGATGCCCCAAAACAGCATTTGAGAGATTCACTTTTGAATGATCTATGTATTTCTGTTATGAACATAATTCAGTTATACACATATTAGTTGCATTATTTAAATCTGCTCATTAATATATTAGTTATGTCTTGGGACTATAGTACTTTTTATATATCTAAACTTTCCATTCAAAGAACATACATGTTTTTTTTTACAGATGTTTAGACTAAGGCCATGCAATTGGCCCACCATTCACAATGGGCTAACTAATATAAGAACTACAGGGAAATGCAGTAAGACGACGCACACAGTGGGGGAAAAAACTCTAAGCATTTACAGAAGTACAGCAACTCATGAGCATCTTTTTTGATTACAAACACGCACACACACACATCTAGCTTTACCGGATGAACAATTCATCCTCCACGCTTTTCAGGAGGCTCCTTGAGTTGAAAGATGAACAGCAACAAGAAAAGCAAAGGAACAGAAGAAAAGAACAGAGGCAGTCAAAGCAATGGGAGTAAGAGCAAGCCAGCAAGACACTCTGGAAAAAGTGAGTTCAGATGCACAAACCTAGCAGGTTGGCAAGTGCAACACACACACACAGATCCGTGATTTACCAGTGAAAGGTTTCAGACAGGGGTTATGTTATTAATTGGTGATAGGAGGCCACCTGCCAGGAGGGTGGCTTGTTTGTGGTCTCCGTTCCGACAGTTTCTATAGTTACCTGGAGGAGATGCCGCCCTCAGCAAATGGGCTCCACTGAGAGGAGAAATCATTCTCTCTGGTTACATCCTGTGGAGCATTACATCATGTTATTGCATCATTAAGCCTCTCAAATCATACAGTAGGGTGGTTCTGTTTAGGCTGGCATCTTAATCAAATCTCAGCTGTGTACTAGTAATCACTTTGGTTGCACTGTACTTCTGGTTGGAAGTTCTAGGACAACAGCTCTAGTGTCTGTGTGAGTGAGTGATTGTGTGCTCACCATTTCAGAGCTTGCTTCTGTTTCCTTCTTGAGTGGAGGCTCAAATCGCAGCTTATTAACTACAACACAGTAGAAAAAACATTAGATAAAGCAATATTCACAATGTCATGTTTTGTCATAACACCAATTCTGCTTGAACTGCACCATGTGAGGGTGTCAGATTACATACTGATTGACAGTGGCATCTCCCTGCTAACATAACTGTGTTGGTGCTAAAAAGGCATGTAAGAATGACACTCTGCACTTTTTGTTTTCAGAAAGTCATTATATGGCGTGTTGGTGTATTCTATACATAATTCCATTAGCACTGTGCTTAAGAACCAAGGTAATATAATGGAATAAAGACTGCACTTTGTACACATGCCACTACTGCTCACTCATTAGCTAGTTTAAAAAGCTATACAGAGAATGACATGATTGTCAATGTCCGATTTAATAAAATGGATGATGGCTGTAAAATAAAAGGACACTAAAGCTAATCAAACAGCAACACTTTGCCAGGGAAGCTTGGCAACATGAGTTTAACTGACAGATTTATTATACGAATATGAAAGCGCTGTTATAACTCTAATGTATAGACTAGTATTAAACTGGTTCCCAAACACAAACTACTACTCTACATAATTGCATTTAAAAAGGTAAAAAAATTGTAATTAGACAGAAGTTGTAAATAGGTAGCATGAACAGGAAAGTAAAGTATTTGCAGGGCTGGGGTCAAATGGTACTTCATGCAAACAGATTGCTTAGTCTAATTGCCACTTTGGTAACAGGGACATCACTATCAAACAAAAGCACAACAGCACAGCACAACTCAAACTAGCAAAAACAAAATGGCAGCGATTTTATATTCCTTAAAATTTCTGCTAAGAGCCAATGGCTGGCCAGTTTGACATCTGGTCTGTCTTTCTTCTGCACATTGCACTTGCTCCCCAGCAGGGGGAGAAAGAAGTTCAAATGAACTTCCCCTGATAGCTGTGACAGACAATCAGCACACTTTTACAGTGACAGAACACCAGTCAAGTGCGTCAGAAACACTTTCTACATAACCATTTAGGGCTGAAGACTGGCTGTACTCTGAGCACACTCACAGACACCCACACATGCAAAGTGATAGACGAAACACAGAAACAAGATATCAGACCCTGAGAACATCCAAATATTATTACTGTTGATTTAGATATTCAAAGCATTGTGTCTGTTTGCATTTAACTTTTGGCTAGATAGCTCTGTTGGTAGCTGTACAGAGAAAAACTATTGTAAAAGGAAAAAATAACAGGGACTACTTTAAAAAATGCTGACTAAAAACATGATTAATAATAATAAAAATTAAGTTATGACCATGGCATACCTGACTGACTGCATGGACACATGTGTGAGTATCTGCAATGACATCTGAGTTGTAGGTTTGTGTCTGGGAGGATGTGAGACAGAAACTTTGTGGCAATAAAGCAGAAGAGGTTCTACTGCAGAAGCTGCAAGTTCCACAGATCTGGCCAAGAGTTTTCATTTATAAGCACTTTATAACAACATGCTCTTTAGAATTATAATGGTTTCTGCCTTCAGAATAGTTACTTCACTTAAACCTAGTCGGAGAACACACAGTAAAAAGCACTAACGCTGTGTACACAACAGACCAGCAAAACCACAACCAGTTAAACACACGTCAGCCATTATCACACATTTACTTACACGTTAAAATCACACACAAACACCATGTAGTATGAAACTATTCACTCACAACGTCCTACAAATTACCTGGGCCAGTCGTTCTCTCACACACACCCCCCACACACCCACCCCTCAGTGCAGCAGCAGCTGTTGGAGCTTGTGGTCAAGCCCGTACCACCGTGCCACATGCGAATATCATACAAACTCTTTAAATAATAACACGAAAACATAACCAGAAATAAAATGAAAAAAAAAAAAAAAATCATGCAAAACTGCATTTAGTTCACCCACACTAAGATGAAATGAAACTCAGACTGCAGTACTTCTTTACTTATTATCCAAATCACTCTAGTGTCTACACACTGCCTAGACAATCCTACATCAGTCAACAATTTCACCCCCCGGGGCTGTGTAATCATTTCAGCTGGGGTGTTCCTATTTCAGAATTAAAAAAAAAAAAAAAAGCAAGCAATAAAACCCTGGTGTCAAATTCATTCAAATAATCACCTGAAGGCCAAAAACAACCAAGATAAAGTGTAGTGTGCCAGTGTACAAATGACTACAAGGAGATCTGCAGTATGTCAAATCAAATGTATTTCAATGCCAATATTTCATTATCTCCAAAACCTCCCCCAATCAGCCAGAAAGTTTGACTTTTTTTCTATATCCTGGTCAGGATTGCAGCAGATCCAGAGTCTATCCTGGGGACAATGGGTGTGTGTTTAAGTTCTTTATTTGTGAAATACGATCACTTCTTTTTGTTTGCCCCCTGCATCTGTGCATTTGAACAGTACAGTGGTAGACAATTCAAGTATTTTTTCCAGAAGACACACCCTTCTGATTAAAAGCCACAAGGAAACTCCTGGGTAACTGTGTCATGAAAGAGGTGCTGTGTCAATGTCGTAAACAATGTACATTTAACACATTGATGCACTTTTAAAGAACTAGAGTTAAACTAGGCAATGCCAGGCAAATATCAAATTGCAATGCCAAAACTATGAATATTACATAGAACAAACAGGTATTTTACAAAGCCCAATTCCAGAACAGTTTGGACATTTTTGACAATTTTTGCTAAAAAGGCAAACTGAAATATGTAATTAGTTCACTTGAACCTTTAAGTAACAGACAAATGGACAATGTGTTTTCAATGACAAACCTAGTTGTATTTTGTAAATGTGATGCCTGCAACACACTCAAAAGTTGGGACAGAGTCAAAGGAAGACTGAGAAGTTTACACAGATAAAACATGGAAGTTTCCACAATTAGCAGTTTAACTGATAACAGAGGTCATCAAGACTGAGTATGAAAGGAGCATCTAAGAAAGGCTCAGTCTGGATGGGTCGTGGTTCACTTTGTGCCAAACTTACAACTAGGTTTGTCAGTAAAAAAAGTGATAACTGATAAAAAGACAAAGAAAATATTAAGTGATTTAACAAATTAAAATTGGGCGGCACGGTGGCGCAGTGGATAGCGCTGTTGCCTCACAGCAAGAAGGACCCGGGTTCGATCCCCGGGTGGGGCG
>JAOVYV010000040.1:19200146-19214012 GCA_025674545.1 Hassar affinis | reverse complement strand
CCCTACACCATACTAATAAATTATTGTGGTCTAAAATGACAGGTGTTTCAGTTTCATTGTCTAACCCCTGTAGGTCAGTATGACCGTCTCACATCCAGAGAAAGGGTAAACAGGGGCTAGAGCTCAGTTTCCTAATTCCTACTCACTTGCTCACAAAAATACAAGTTTTTTTTTTGTTTCCATTTTTTTATAGTGAAAACCACAAATAAAATTAGCAGCACTATGCACTTTTAATACTTTTGCATAACCATAAAAATATTGTAGCCAATGTCTTATGTAAACATATGAAAACCACACTAAGTGTGCTCGAAACAGCATTTTGTTTCAAGAATATGCAAATACAAACATATGCGAAAATCATTCCTAATAGCAAAAACATCTCCGCTACATTTACATTAATGGCATTTAGCAGACGTTCTTATCCAGAGCGACTTACAAGAGTGCTTAGTCATTAACTTGAAATATCCAAAGTTAAGGCTGGCAGACCTGAATTCAAGCTACTCTGAGCAATGATACTGCTAGAATTTTAGTCATATACTACCTATTAGACGTTATAAGTGCCAGAACCCAAGTATTCCTAAACTACACAAAGCCAGTGAAGAACAAGACATAGGGAATACAATAAATGCTATAAGTGTGGTAACAGCTTTGAGTTAGTGCTCATACAAGTCCTCTCGAAAAAGTGACTCTGCTGTTCGGACACTCAGGGGGAGTTCATTCCACCACTCTGGTACCAGGACAGAGAAAAGTCTGGATGCTTGCCTCCACACCACTGGCAATATAGTGTTTTTACAAGAGCAGGCAACACCGCAGGCTTTGGTTTACATTACTGATGAGCTATTAACAATTTAGACAAAACATGTCATTGGCCATATTCAAAAAGACTTTTTGGCTTACGAAGGTAAAATGACCCGGAAGAATATGTGTCAGCCACTGGTCGAATTCTCTAAATGCTGAGAAAAGGTGAATCAGTTTTTTGCATCTCCTATAGCATAGTGTACACTGGACCACCCTTTATGAAAAGACAGGAGATAATGCTGTCCCACAATTCCATTCAGCAGGAACATTTAAAGTGATGCAAAATTCAGACACTACAATGTATATTGTGAATTATTTAATAATATACACTATAGCTTATTATATGTTTTTAATTCAGTGTGTTTGAATCTTAGGAATGACATGTACAGAACTTAGTTTTGTAGACTCAACATGTTAAGTTACAAATAATACCAAGTGGGCAGAGCAGCGATTTCGACATCATTTTGTTTCAATTTTGTGTCCGACAGAATATTCCTTTTTTTTTTTTTATATTAATTCGACAACAGTAATGAAGCGGGGAAACACCACAGTAAGAACACATGGGGAATCCAAAGTATGCAAGACACACTTTTTGTAGTTTCACCAAAACAGACTCACGTCAATAAAATGCACCATTCTTTACATCGTTCCTTGACCTCATCATGTTTTCCATCAAGGCCAAAGAAAAGTGATAAGGAAAAGACAGGATTTTTTTTTAATGTTCGTACACAGCCATCACATGTTGACGTGGCAACTCGGCTGCAAATCAGCACTCCATGTGCAAGAGAAAAAGAAAGCACAGCGCTCTGACTGACATTCATTAGTATGTGCAGACAGTGTGCAGCACTGACCCGGATTAGTTACTGTACTGGTGCAACATAGTGGCCTCCGTGGAAGACGACCAGCTCCACTGTAGATATAAAGGGCTCATACTAAGCTAAACTAAAACACATAACGTGTGTGGGACACTTGCTAAATTTGGTTGTTGCTGGACAGTAATTAACATGAGTTTTTCCAAATCACATAAATCAACTGCGTTTTACTGATAATACAGTTTGAAACTGTAACACTATCAGGACTTTTACAGTGAAACTTAATTTCTTCTCTAGTTAAAAAGTTATTCACATATTCTTGCTGTCCTATATAAGCACTCATGGCAAACAGCCCTTTGCTTCTTTCACTGTACACTGTAATAAAGGTACCAAATGAATGGTATTTAAATGTAGCCCAGAATGACGTCAACTAGAAATCAAACCTCAAGCATTTCGAAAAATTTGCTAATTGCTGGTTGCACCTACATGTGCCACTTTTTTCAAGAAAAGGCAGAAAGCATGTTGAGTAACAAGCTACTGAGGATCATGGGCTAACGTGTGTGAGGCTATAAAAGACAGACAGAGAGAGAGTAGGAGGGGGTGCTTTAGAGGCTGGCTAGTATTCAGAAGTTCCTGTAATTAATCTCAGAGAAATGCCTGGACATAAAAGGGCAAATGACTGTTTGTGAAAGTTAGTCGGGCACAAAGCATGTGTTTAATACTCCGGCCAGGACTGATAACAGACAAACAGACCGCTGACTGGTTGAACATTTACAGATATTCAGAAAGAGCAGAAAATGATTAGTAGCAAGCAAGTACCAGGCTGCTTGTCATTAACCTTATCTGACCAGTTGGGGGGTTAATCACTTTCCATCTCCATGTTTATCTCTATGACCCACACCTGCTGTGTGTTACTGACTATTGTGGATGGGCATTTCAGGCAATATTACTGTTTTTACATTTTTTTTATTCTGATACTTATACCTCAGCTCTTACAATAAATGCAAAACAAAAATTATGTGGAAATGTGTGAAAATCTTGATATTAACGTGGCTGCCTAGTCCTCCAAACATGCATTTCCTCATTCTGTCTGTGCTAAATGTCTCTGAGAAGGCTGCCACCCTTAATACCACCCTTGTTACAGGGTTATTGTTGTTTTTATATATATTAAAATAGCCATGCTGTTAGACTTTAAAAAAAAAAACATGTATAGATGTGGAAGGGACTACTTTTGAGTACTAGGCTTGTTTTTGGCTGTCTTCTAAAAGTAGGCATGGCAACCCTTTCAAACTGAAGAAACAAACAAAAAAGTAAAGCTGGAGGTGAAAGTGCCACAAACATGGCAGAGAGAGAGGTCAATTCCAGTGTTGGTTTATTTAGCAAAGTAAATAGCTGGTATGAGACAAAGAACAAGTTTTGTTTTATTTGTACTGGTGCTTCCACATCTGCAACAGATTGCACAAACAGTGGATCAATCCATGCAAAAACACAAGCAGCCATGTATATAACTAACACAGACAGGAGATATCTCTGAATAAAAGACACAGTGGAGGAGGCATGCAAGAAAACAAGCATTTGCACATGTGAAGGAATGCACACAAAGTGAAAACACCATTAGTCTTTCTTTTGTGAGCGAGGTCATGCTTTAGATTGCACACAAAGTTCAATCAAAATCAAATAGCATTTTGATCCTATGTGCAGCTTTCCTTTCCCAGCTCAGCGAATGAGGGAGCATGTCAGTATGTACAGGCATGAGGGAGAAATTATTTTAAAATTTCATTTACAGATTCACTGCAATCGTTGAGAAAAGCATACCATGATACACTCACAAAGTTGGCCCTATACCTGTTTGTCTCAAATTGAGATATGTTCTAGCAAAACTGTATATGGAGAAAGAATGCATTCAGGTTTCAAGTTAGTCCATAGTCAGCGTGTCTCTGCAACACTTTGTCATGTGAATTTTATAACTGGCTGCTCAATAACAGCTTTTTGGACGGGAGAGGAGGCAAATAAAGTCACTGGAACAAAAACTGCATGAAAGCCAAGGGTTTTATAGTGTTCAGTCTTTCACTCTATTGTGTCATATTCTGTGTGGATTATACACTGCCTGGTCAAAAAAAAGAGGTGGTCTCACACAGATACACTAATATTTTGCTGGACCGCCTTTAGCTTTGATTATGGCATACATTAGCTGTGGCATTGTTTCCACAAGCTTCTATTCAGAGTTGCATTAATTTTTCCCCAAGATCTTGCATTGATGGGAGATTTAGACCATTGCACAAAGTCTTCTCTATTTTCTACCTCTGAATGGGGTTCAGGTCTGGACTCTGTGGTTGCCAACCCATGTCTGAAAATGATGTCTCATGCTCCCTGAACCACTCTTTCACAATTTGAGCCAGAGGAATCCTGGCACTGTCATCTTGGAATATGCCCGTGCCATCAGGGAAGAAAAAAAAAATCCAATGATGGAATTCTTTGGGCACATAACGTTGCTGAACATAGACCTGGCCAACCGGAGCAACCCCAGATCATAGCACTGCCCCCACATGCTTGTACAGTAGGCATTAGGCATGATGTGTGCATCTCTGTCCAGATCTCTGTACTAATGGTACGCCTTAAATCACCTAAACTAAGCAAAGACTGCACCGGCTACCAACTATTCAATCACAATAAGGACAGGATCAAAATCTAATAGTCACAGTGGAAACAAAGGAATCACTTGTCTTTCTACAAACAAATGGAAGTAACCCTGGGGAATAAATGCATCCAACCCAGGGGACTGACAGGAGATGGATAATGACAGTTTGTGTTAGAATGTATAGTCAGCTCTTCTCTGTAATCGAACTCTGCACAAAATATCAATATCACTGCCATTTGCCCTAGTCTCTAACCCTAGAGCTGAAATAACAACAGGGCAGGAATTAACACACCAACTACAATGAGAACACTTTGACTAATGTGATGCTGCTAGCACTAGAACAAGAAGTGTTTGATACAGATACGGTTAACACTTTGCGGAAGTGCAGGTGTTCAGAGAGACACAATGATACCAGACTAATAACTATATGGAAAATCTACACTCAAACATCTTCATTCCATGTCTTCCTCTCCACATGACTAGCAACTTCCTATAATGGTTTTCAATCAAGCCTTATAAATATAGCATTTGCACTACATAAAACCTAAAAAAAAAAACTTTGCTAAATCATTTTGGCAATGAGATTAAATTTAAAATAAAGGTCACTCTAAACGTAAAAGATTTCTAGCCCTGTTCATTTGTTGATCTCACTAAAGATTATTAATACTGATATAAGAAAGTAAATATTTGGAGCTTTACTTAAAGCTGTATTGTTCAACATGCCAGTCTTAAGACATTCAACAAAAATGACACCTTCCCATGGATAGGCTGTAACAGAATACAAGCGATAGCACTACATAATCAGCATACAAAAGGATATATATATATATATATTCTCTCCATATGTTTAAAAGGGAATGGTAAGTGGTGATGGGTCAAACATGCACAGGATTCAGTTTGCTATAATTCTGTTCATTTAGCAAGTCTAGGTAAATAATTGTGCTTTAAAAATAAGAGTGTGTTTTTTGCAGTTTTTGTAGCAGCTGGTACAGCATAGTCGTTTCCCCATATATCGCCTGACTGATGGTCCTCGTCCTTCCCCACAGCTGACTTACCAGTGTTGCTCACACGTAGCTGATACGTGTAGCCGGACAACCACCCAAGCATATTTTGTAATAATTTAACATGATCATATTTATAACAGTAACACCGCATTTTCCCCCCAATTTGGCAGTGACTGAAACCAGAGACTGCAGTGAGAGCAAATATTTACCGTCATCAAATCCATCATACCCAAAATGTATGTGAACCACACCCTGGTCTCGACTCCCGGGTCCCCCAACTACCACCCAAATGCATTTCGAATCTGTGGGAAACACAGCTTGGTTAAAGCTATGTATGCTGTCCAACATGCCTTTAAAGGGGCAGAGCTGAACAGCTGTTTCAGCTAAAGGCAGGCTCAATTGTTCTCAGCTGGAAAAATGTCAGCAGAAACAAAGAAACTAGCAAGACAGCACTGGCATATTGAGATTTTTTTAAGGTGCCTATAAATTATAATTATAGGGCCAAAATTACAAACTGTATTTTTAAATAGACACTATTCATCTATTTAAATGAAAGTTTCATAGCGCAAATATAATCTTGAGGTCACCAGGAAACGTATAGTAATTCATAACACTAAAGCAGGATTGTGGATCAGTAAAAACTTGTATAGAATATGTTCATGAAGTCATGGTGATATGTTGACAGAGCTTCATAAATCTGGCCATAGTAAATCAGAAGCAGTCATCCCCAGAGTCAAGATACTCCAGGCCATTTCCCTCATCTACATTAATGGCAGCGCAAAAAAAATCGTTCCAAACATGAAATGAATATCTGAGTTCTAAAGAACCTCCTTCATCCAAATAAAGCCAGGAAACTACAATATTTTAAAACAGCTAGACATTTTATATATACTGTATCTGTATACCGTACTACACAATTACTGGTGCCCGTGGTAAAAAGCAGTTAATGGATTATAGGAAATTCACCTCTTGGTGAATTAATTTAATCTCACATTGAAAAAAAAAAGAGAGAGTCAACCTTTAACTGAAGTAAACTTATTCTGAGGGGAAAAAATCCCTCATCAAGAAAGAATCCTTTTTAATAAAACCACATGTGCTACAATTACTGGCACCCATAGAAATTTTTAGAAACAAAATTTAACTGAAACATCGAGGCATTTGAAGTTGATCAGTGTGTCTAAGAACTTTCAAGCTATACCCAATGACTTGCTTTTTCACTGGGGTGTGTGTGTGTGTGTGTGTGTGTGTGTGTGCGTGTGTGTGTGTGTGTGTGAGATATGTAAGAGAACACACAATTCATACAAGGAAAAAGTGTGTTGACCTTCATAAGATCAGGGAATGGCTGTAAAGATAGCTACTCGTCTGTCTACAGTTAGAGTAATAATTAAAATGTTCCAATCAACTGGAACTGTGACAAACTTGCCTGGATGAAGACCCATGTTTATTTTGCCCCCATGCACAGTGAGGATGATGGTAAGAAAGGCAAAAAAATTCCCAAGGATCACCATTGGAGACTTACAGAAAAAGTAGCATCACTGTGTCACTAATTCTCCAGAACTACCATCAAATGCCACCTCCATGCCTACAGGTTCTACCATGGCCGTCTCAGTCCCCTGACATAAACCCCATACAAAACCGGCAGGGTGAGGAACTAAAGAGGAGAGTGCACAAGAGAGGACCTGGGACCCTGGACCATGTAGAGAGATTCTGTAACGAGGAATACCAAATACCCTGCTCTGTATTTCCAACCATATAAGGTGTTATGGGAGAAGACTAAGTGCTCTTTTATCAGCAAAGGGAGGTTGTACAAAGTATTAAATGCAGGAGTGCCAATAATTGTGGCACATGTGGATTCATTAAATTATTATTTCTTGATAAGGGAAACTTATTCTTGAGATTTGTTTCCCTCAGAATAAATTTACTTAAAGGATGGATTCTTCTTTTTTTTTAGATTGAGATTAAGCTAATTCACTAATCTCTTGTCAGACTGGCAGAGATTACTAATCAGATGTTACGAGAAAATACTTTTCTCAGATCACCTGAAGCTGTAGAGATACAGAAGGTATGCTCATGATGTCACACCAGGCAGTAAAAAGGTTTATGACGGTTACAGGGGACTTTAATTTGACTTAGTTATAAGAATAGTTATAAGAAAACCTGCCGAAAGCAGGATGTAATACATACTTTAGATCACCTATGGACTCTAGCTAACTCCGGATCATCATTTGGTTTAGTGATTATGTTTACACTTAAATTAACCTGTAATGTGTGTTATGAGGTGGTGCCAAATTAGGGGAAACAACAACAACTGTTGCTTGTTGTAAAGAATGAAATTCACTTCAACTACATGTATTCAAGCTAGGATAACTTTAAACTGGGATGAGCAGTGACTTTGAAATTTAGGAAAATGTAGCAAGTAGCAAGCAAGTAACTAATGGTGAATATAGACAATTTCATCAAACATAATTTCTGCTGCAAATTAGGTAATGTAAAGTCAGTGTTATGTATGTTCAGCTGCAGCAACAACAGCCTTAAATGCCTGTATTTAAATCTCCGCATTCAGATCCTTTATTTACCCCATTTTTTGAGTGCTAGTGATATAAACTTGAAACCACACAGCATGTAGATGTGCTTATATTGTCATTGTGAGCATTTCACACTCTCATCTGAAGGAAACAATATAAACACTGTACTGCAAGAACCAGAAAAATGGGTACAGCAGTTAATACTAGGTAGGTTCCACACAAGATCTTGGCGGGAACGGTGCACAGTCCTCATGCCGATGTTACTTGAGGCAGCATTGCATGTCTATTGCATGAAACAATTCTTGCCAGCCAACACTTTCACCAGAGTCTTTGTATGGCCATACTGCTGTTGTAAGTTTGAGGTTTTGCCAGAACTCTTGTCACAATACACCCCTGAAATGCTTACATGTGAAAAAACAAAATTTGCAAAATCGTGGTAACTTGCCATTATCACAGCAGAAACAACTCCAGAAGCTTCCACAGAAGTCTATGGCTTCATATACGCACTGGCACATGCAACCAATGATGTGCATAGGTGGCATTGCTCAGTATTTTGCATAGTTTTTCTGGTACTTCAGTGTACACTTCTTCCTTTGTAAGTTTTACGGATCACTCTAATGTCCAAATGTCTTTAATTTAATGGTTTGTTTTACTCTTGGTTTTGCAGCTTCCCCTACTATAGGCAGTCATGTTGCAGCATGTTTTGACACTCAGTCCTGCTGTGTGGGGGGGTGTGTTCCTGTAGGAAAGTGACAAGTGCATACCCTATATAAACCTCACACAGTAGTAATGCAGCTACTAGGTACAGAACACAATGAGAGGACACACACTCTCACATGCACGTGCGTACACACACACACGCACAGGCTGCTCGCTGCACTGTAGGTCTTAAAACTGCAGCAGCCTTGCTCACAGAGAGGAAGGATGTCCACCAAACAATAACAGCAGAACTATATCTACTGCAGAGAGACACACACAGGCACACGCACACACACAGAGCTATCCCTTAGCATGAGGAAGTTGTCCACTCACAGATGAATGGAAACTTTTCTACTTTCAAAAGGTTTCCAGGAAAGTCCAGGCCTTCTAAATCCAAATCTGTGAATGTGTGTGTCAATAGTACACATGGACTTTGGAGCTATAAAAAGAGTAAACACAGCCTCCAACATTTATGTACACTACAGCTTTTCACATTTTAACATCTGAGAAACTCTCTCCGATGAGAAGATCAGATGTTTCAGAAGATCTCCCTTTCAGCCACACATAACCAAACCTGGAACAAAAAGCACCACAGTATAATTCTGCTTTGGACCTGGGTCAGGTGAAGAAAGAGCTCACTCCTGGTGCTTTTAAACTAGTAGACAAATTTTAACCCACTTGAACAGCTGTTTAAATACCCAGACTAAGACGTTAAATGTGGGTTCGAGTGGTAGTTTAATTATATTAAAGTTAAAATTCAGTCATCAGTCTGGGTCTCCATCCAGCTCACAGCAATTTTAGCATCTCTAATATACTTTGTCTTAGCTGATAAGAAAGAATTTGACACTTAGTATTTGTAAGGATTTTATCTGTAACATTTACTCTTCCTGAGTCTACACAGGACTTTCAAATCCTTTAAATCCTTCAAGGATGTTCAAAGATGCCAAAAAACAGGATTGTTATTGCAACCCTTTCTCCTGCACTGTTTACTTCAGCCACTGAAGTGACTAATCTTTAGACACAGTAGTTGCACATATGAAGAAGCTCCCAATATGTGCTTTGAAAGTTCAAGGGACATAATGACTGCACATACAAGAAAAACTAGTACGTGTAGTTTTCCTCTTTAAAGTCTCTGACGTGCGAGAGGTAGGGAGATGTCCTGATAATCTGGAGCCTACGCTACAAAACGACTACTATAATTAAACAAAGCACAAGGTTTTATGGCACTCATGATTTTTGCCAGTTTTACTTTATGGTCATCTTCCTTGCAAAGTCACAATCAGACATTCAAACACACAAAACTCCTGAACAACACACAGAAAGTAGGCTAGTCTCTGCCTGGCATGCTAATCCAGGAGAGCGAGGGACAACCCCTGGAGAGATCCTGTCCTCAAATACAGCGCACACACTGCATTCACTCCCGACATACTGAGAAAACAAAAGAAACAAGTCTACCCTGTCAGGCAGAAAAGGAGAGTCTTCCAAAAGAAAGTCTTGTTTATTCAAACATTAACTATTACAGCAGAGGAAAGGTGAGCTCTGATGGGAGAGGACTTCCCGGATGGTGCAGTTTGGGTGTTCTTATGAAAAGTGCTCACAGAAACTCTCAGGCAATCAGCACGCACACAAAGTGGCGAATATGACCTTATTTACAGCATCACAACAGAGTGGCCACAGAATCAAACGATTCATAAGCAACTGAAAATATAACTGACTGATCAGAATGGCGTACAGTAACACCTGTAAGAGGACCAAAAATAAAAAGGAGGGCTTAAGTTGAGACCATCTGAGCGAAGTGGTCTTGGTCTACTTCCCCGTGAGCTCTAGCGTGGTTTAACTGCAGTGAGAAAGTGATTGCAAATTGTCCCAGTGGCAGGAAGTGAACCAGTAGTGCTGTGCATCTTGGGTTGTGGGTGACATTTCTCCATAGGCCCGAGGTGTAAAGCATGCCAAAGTGCAGAGTGTTAGTGCTGCAGAAATGCGATGTGTTCTTAGAATTCTTAGAATTGATGCATAAAATAAATTGAATGAGTGTTTTAAATGAGGTTCTTTTAGCACTGGCTCCATGTTCACTGTGCATGCTGTTCTCTGGTTTTTGTGATTTCTGTGCACACTTGGCAAGGTTTTGTTTTCTGTAGCTGAATTTTTGGCCAATGAATGAGGTTTACAAAGTATGTTTCCAGCCATATGCAAAAATACCTTTGGCTCATGTCTTTTTGGTTATTTATATAACTATAACTATAAATATAATGATATAACTATATACAGTGTGAGACCAAACCAACTTAGCCTGGTATAAGCAGAACAAAATTTACAACATGAACAATAGGATCTGGCCACGACTTTTTGGGGACCGTTTCCATTTGTTGGAAACGGCTAATCCTAACGGGCTCTGTATGTTGTGTGTCAAAACTCAGCAAGCTATAAAAACAACAGAGATTCCCCCTCCCATGTGCACATCTCCACATCATGTTGGTAAATGACCACTGCAGATTTTGTAAAATAAATTTAAGGGCACAGAAACCGTTACGCTACTCACAATTAATATTTTATCTCAAACCTGTGGGTAACATTGGCAACTCTGCACAGAAAACTGCACTGATTTAACAGAGCCTGTCGCAAAGGCAGAGGGTTATTATGCTTTCCCCAAACCCTGTTGGCCGTAACGCGGTTTCAGACTACACGACTTAAAGATTCTAAAATTGCGAAACTGCTCAAATTCTTTCTGCTCAAACATTCTTTCTTGTAACCTGTTGCCTTCTTAAGGTTGTTAGACAAACACTAGACAACTGAATGCAAGATCTGATGCAACTACAAGATCTGTCACCTGTCATGTGTGCACTAAACATTCAAACAATGCATTTATTTATTTATTCCCTTTTTTATTTCCTGATTTGATTAAAAATCTGTTTGTTTATTTTTTTAACCTAAAGTGTTGTACACCTTTCTTCAACCCATTACACTGTTTTGCAGCTATTTCCACCTGGTCCTCTGGGCTTCCTCTTGCTTTCCGATTGGCTGATCATGCAAACTACGAGACCAGTTCCGACTTTGTGCTGATCATTTCTGAACCTGGCTTAAGATAACAATGTCTTTGCCTTCTTTGACATTCTCCTTGCTCCAGCTTCAATTCTAATTATTTGCTAGCACTGTTACTACTGAATGCTTCATTTCACTGTCATACAAGTCTCCCACCCCTACTGGTCAGTGACTGGTGCTCCCCTCAGAATAACCAAGCAATTTTGCGAATAGTGGTTCCAAACCACAATCCCAGTAAACTGCACAATCTGTGGGCAGAGCCAAGCTAAATCGAACCAAACTGTGAGCTCTCTAAAGAGTCCTGCACCTGTGTGTCATCGTGTAAATTTAGAATTAATATATATTGGCTCTGAAATTCAGTCAACACTTATCTTGTCTGTGCATTTAACAGAGCATGGATGAGTCGGTGAAAGCCCTAAGTGAGGTTATGTAAAGAAGTGTGGTCATCAGAAAGCCTCGTGGCAAACACACCTTGAACACGTCTCCATACGTTCCACTGCCGACTCTCTGGATGAGCTCGAAGTCGTGCTGAGGGTTCCGGCGCAGGATGTCTCCGCTGGGCCTGGGGTACGAATCCATGGCCTGAGCTGGAGCTGCTGGAGCTGCTGGGAGTCCCGGAGAAAGAAACAGAGACGATCGAGACGGCCTGGTGGTCTGCTTTACCAATTACTGCATGCAAGTGCTCTCCTCCAAGTGTGCCACCGAGCTCATTGTCCTGGGCAGAAAGAATAAGGGACACACAGCTGTGGATGATCTGGATTTATGCTTTTTAAGAAGTGGCCATTACAACATTACAACGTGTCACGTGACTCTCCGAGTCGTGAAGCTCAAAGCCGATCACCACAGATTAGGATCATTCTGGACGCTGTTTACTTTAATTATTTCATTTTATTTCATTTTATGGTGTGTCCAGACTTTTCAAAAATCACCTTGCTGAACACTAGTCTGTCCAGAACTACTCTCCAGTCTCCAGTCAGCCCAAATAGCTGAAATATTTCGCTAAGCATCTGAGCTTCCTTTAGCCAACCATAATCGACAGGTTTACTCTAAAGAACAGGAGCTAATTACAACTGAACAACTGAAAATACAACTCAAATTACTGTTCAGTTTTAACCCACTGCCTTCTCTTGATACAGTACTAACAAAATATCCAGCATCTGGTGCTTAAAAACAAAATAAAACCACGAATTCGGCACAAACTAAAACAAGTCAGCTGGCTCACATTGCTTGGCTTCTGGCTGCTTGAATTAGGAAAGCATTATCCGTCGTCTTTTATTTTTATAATTATATTTAAACTAGGCTTTTCGTGAGGAAGCAGACAGCTCTACCTCAGCAGCTAGCTCATGACAGAAACGTAGCGCTCTCAGGTTAGCTTAGCGGTAAGACACTAGCTAACCGTCTGAGGCGACCAACATCAACAGCGACTCATTTAATACTAAAAATACACCTCAGAAACTAAGACTCGACCAGCATTCGGTTATTTCACCTCCTAAATGATCTGACAGAAACGTAAGCAGGAAAAAACGGTTTCTACAAACTTCTCTAACCCACTCCCAGACTTTTTTTTCACCCCCCTTCGAAAAACATACAATTTCCACGTGAATAGTCCACGTCCGTAAGAGAGAGACAGACGGTTCTTCAAGTCCTGACATTCATTCTGTGTCGAAATAATCATCCCCAAACCCGCTCATTCCCTTCCCATCGAGTTGAAACTTTCTTCTTCAGCTGAGGCGCTGAAAATCAGGCAGGCTGCTACACGGCTAATCACCCAGCCACGCTAAAACCCCTCTATCTCCTCCGCCTAGCTTGCTGCTTCGCGTCTAAGGCTATTTTCCCCTCACCCGTTTTGCGACAAAAACCCGCCTCCTGCGCTAGGATTGGATAGTAGCCTCACACTTTTAAATTCTGATTGGACGCCAGGTTGACTGCCTGAAGTAATAGCGAATCATAGGACACGTAGGTTGGCAGTGTTAAAAAATATTAGTGCAACGTCTGAAATAGAATGACGTGTTATTTTATTATTGTTGTATAAATATTGAACATATTTATAACACCAGCGACTTAGACCAGTTATCTGCAACTAGTTTTCTAACAACAGGAGCGAATCCGTCATAGTTTCGGAGTTGTATGTAAAATAATGGTCGTATAATGCAGTCAATAATTGTGCCTTGCGCGCCATCTAGTGGCCGATTACAAACTACAACTTATATTAAATAGACCAAAGAATACACTAAGAGGGGGTGTGCTGAGTTAACAAGCTCATTCATTCATTCCTTTATTCATTCATTCATCTTCTTGGCCGCTTATTCCTTTTCAGGGTCACGGGGGAGCCGGTGCCTAGCCGGCAGCAT
>JAOVYV010000040.1:19150188-19161026 GCA_025674545.1 Hassar affinis | reverse complement strand
TCTTTGTCAGTGCCACTGTCTCTAACATACCCATATAACATGGCTGGTCTCACCACTCTTTTAAAAATCTTTCCTTTTGCTTTTGCTGCCACCCTTTTGTCACACAGCACCCCTGACACACTTCTCCATCCACTCCATCCTGCCTGTACTCTCTTCTTCACTTCATTTCCATATTCCCCATTAGCTTGGACAGTTGATCCCAGGTACCTGAACTCCTGTACCTTTGTCATTGCTGATCCTGCAAAATAATCTTGTGATGGTGTAATGTTTTATTTATTAATCTTATTCCTCTGCAATTTGTCAATGATTACATATTTAAAATGTACATAAGAACATGTCAAACTTTATAGTTAAACATGGAGTGAGACAAGTTAGTCCTTGTTTTAATATTATGGCAGCTATAAACATTCACCTGAAAAGCTTTAGCAAGCTTTTTTCCTATTGAAATAATAGTTAGCCTAAACATTTGATCTATAAATAAATAAACACCTCAATGATAGTATACACTGTATTATGTTAAATAGCAGCATTTATTTCCAGATCTGTCTATTAATAAACATGTGTAAGAGTTGTTACTATGGAAAAAATAATACAGTAGGATGCTTGCATTGCACTAATACAACCCTGTGAATTTCCCTACAGCCGGCACTACTTTCAGAGTTAAATCAATCAGCAATGGTTGGCCTTACAAACCAATCTGACAGTCTGACAATGGTACACGTTCCAGTTTTTCTCTGTAAAATAACAAGCTGCACTCTTTGAGAGAAAAAGAAAAGGGATGCTGGTGACTATTTATTGAAGAGATTACAGGACATAACAGGAACTAACTTGTCTTGAGGACGCACCACGACGTGCAATGTTTTTTTTTTTATTTTTATTAAACATTGGAAACATTATTGGAAAATCATTATGGTGTAAGCAAAGTAACATACTCCAGACCGAGATATTATACAGAAATATTCTACTTGCATACAAAAAGCAAAGATCACGTTGCATTATTCCTAATGCATATGTTAGTATAATAAATGTAATCTAATATACAGACCTGAATTCAGTATATCGTCACCTTCCTAAAATAAAGTCATTTTTTTGACCAAAGTGATTAGTTTTTGCCTAAATCACCTCCTCACCATGCTGTCACCTCTGGTAAAATCGCAATGCCCTTAGTTTAACAGATCATGTGATTCTACCCCTTTAATAAAATGGCCTATGCCAAGAGTGTGACTATTTGTTTTGACTAGTTTTTTGTGTTTCCTGACAAACCTGAAAAAATGACATAAGCCATTATTTTAGGAAGGTTACGATATATTAAATAACAATAATTAAACAACAACAACAAAAAATGCAACATATGCCAGCGGTATACAAGGACGCTAATTCTACGCACTTGGCAACACGGCATATAGCGCTCTGTCTCCCTCTGTCTCCGCAAGGATTTGTGGGAAAGGATTGACGCATGTACAGTCCTCAGGGATATTTCCCCCTTAATTCACACCTCAAACACTAGAAAAAAAGTCAGGATTCTGTTTTTGCAGCCATCTCAAAGTCTTACTTTCAGTTTATCTTGTAGTTGTTCAGTAAAACCGGCTCCATACGCATACAATTGGTTAGATAGATAGATAGATAGATAGATAGATAGATAGATAGATAGATAGATAGATAGATAGATAGATAGATACTTTCTTGATCCCGAAGGAAATTAGGCAGCCAGCAGCATCACTCATAGGAAAATATACAAATACAGTATAATAAAAATAATATACAAAAATACAGGAATACAAAAATACAGAACTGTGTTTAAACAAATACAGAATAACTTGTGTAAATATGTAAATGTGGATATGAATGTAGTGTAGAAAAATTACACTACTAGTGCAAATTGTGTGAATGAACAGATGTGCAAAAGACTATTAAAATTGTGCAAATGAACAGATGTGAACAGATTTTAACAGATGTGAACAGAGTGCTGAATGATGTGATAACGTCCTTAGTACATATCACTGTTTAGTTAGTGTTTAGCAGTAGTTGTTGGTCCTTCCTCTCCCTTCTGACCCCCTGGAAAGTGTTGAAGAGCCTGATAGCTCTGGGGACAAGTCTATCAGTAGAGCAGCTCAGTGAGAGCAGTCTTCCACTGAACCTGCTCCTTCTGTCTGTGAAGATGGTGTGCAGTAGGTGACTGTCGTTATCCATAATGGAGAGGAGTTGGGATAGTGACCTTCTCTCCATTACCTTCACCAGAGAGTCCAACTCCACGCCAACCACTGCCCCAACTCGTCTGACCAACTTGTCAAGTCAAGAGAGTGAATTTAGATGAAAATGAAATTCAGAGTAATTCTATTTTTACAATATATTATAAATATGCACGATTATTATTATTATTATTATTATTATTATTATTATTATTATTATTATTATTATTATTATTATCACCATCATCATCCTCGTAATAATAATAATAATAATAATAATAATGGTGTATCAATTACTTTATAACTGAATGTAAAAATGAAAGTTAGATGATAATGTAATATCATTAATAGTTTCCTGTAACAAACATCCTTCTAATGCACCCCCCTTTCAGTATCATACAGCATGCAATAACAAAAGCAATAACTTGCTCATATTTTTTTCTTTTTCTCAAGCCATAAATTGTATCAAACATTTCCTTTCCCAACAATAAACTGAACTACTGTTTTATTCTTTTTTTAAGACATCCTCACCATTGTTGGGGGTGATGAGGATGTTGTCCTCTTACACTAAACTTCATATTAGCTTAGAAACTAACTACTTATTATATGCCCTTTAAATGTTTACACCGCAGAGACCTTGTAAACTCAGTGTTGAAGTGTTTTTATCTTAACGTGGAGAGGAGGGTGACCTGTGAGTCTTACACAGCTTGGTTATATCCCTACTCAAGCACACCTACTGGCCTGGGCTCAGCTTCCTGAAAGCAAAGCAATGGACAGATAACATCCTCTTAACTGGTAGAGCATGTTCAGTGTGCTGTTCGCTTAACTATTTAATCATCTGTTTGCAGTAAAGCTTTTGCGAAATACAGGTATGGTTATTAGTTGAGGAAGAAGAGTCACGTGACCGTCACATGTTCATAATCACATTACAAATATGCTTTTTAGACACACGTCTTGTTCAAACATTTTTCACATGATGTGCATGTGCTTTTATTTTTAACACGATTATTCATTTGCTCACTTATATTCACATGATTCATTTTTTACATTATTTTTCTCCAAAGGAATTCATGTTCCACATCCGTCTCTTAAGCACACAATTGATTTTTCCACATTATTCCATTAACTTTCCTTAGATTCATGTGATTTTTCTTCTCCAAACAGTTCATTTATTTTCACCTATGACCCTTACATGGTTTTCATGATGTCACATTTTACTTTTGAACAGTTTCTGGGCCAAACATACCGAAACTCCCCTTTACATAATGTTCACATGATCACATTTGAAATAAATAGGATCAACTATGATGTGTAATGTATGGGACTGACTCTCTTCCTCATTACGAACAACATACAATGCTGTGGCTCTGCTGTATGTATGCAATAAGAGCAGGCCTGTGCTGCAACAGGAAAGCTTCATGTTCACAAATAAAACAAATGATCACTCAGACACCATATTCTCTAAAACTATTTACTGCTTCATATAATTCACAATAACCCGGCACACTGTCACTTGGCTGGGTAACAGCAGCTCTTGACAGGTAGAGTCTGGACAGTCTGGACAGTGTTACCCAGGCCAGTGACAGTGGGAAAATCTCTTTGGTTCTGCTGAACAGCAACACCTCAGACATTGTAATACAAATACTTCCTGCCTCAGCACCATGTGGTTTTATTACAGGCATGCACTCACTGCCGGATAGTCTCTCTTCTTTTTTGGGCAATAAAACTCCCTGCCTTCATTTAGGTTTAAAAAAATGGTAAATGGTCCTCATCTATTTATAAACATAATTAAAATAGAAATTGTAATACTTTAATAAACACCTGCACAGCTTATGGAATTCATTTACAAAAAAATTATATACATATAATATATAAAACAGGCATTGCTGAAGTTCCATGCCAACCTGAGAAGCAGGCTTTAACAAAAAGAAATGACAGTAAAGTGAAACGAATACTGCACGAAACAACTAGGAACAAAAAACACTTTGAATCACAACATTAACATATTGCTCCTAGAGAAAGTGCACTTTGACATTAGAATCTTTAAGTCCAAGTCTAAAACTGTACTACGGGTCCATCCCACATCACTTTATAACCTTCTTTAAAGGCAATTCATCAGTCAGAGAATTCATTCATTCATTCATTCATTCATCTTCTTGGCCGCTAATTCCTTTTCAGGGTCACGGGGGAGCTGGTGCCTAGCCGGCCACATAGGGCGCAAGGCAGGAACAACCCTAGACAGGGCGCCAATCCATCGTAGGGCATCAGAGAATTCATTTTTAACAAAACTTTCTAGTAAGGACAGGGAATGACATGGTTACAATTTTACACAAAAACCTATTAAATTTTTAGGAATATAATAATCAGTTTAATTCAGTGCAAATCGGGAACTGGTATGATGTGTGAAGGAAAATGAATGAATTAGATTCTTTTACAGCAGTTTTTTTTTTTTTACATGATAAACAATATAATTTCACTCTATAAAGCTGAAATCAAGGTGATTTATATTTAGGCCTAAATGATGGTGCTTGCCAAGTTCATCATTTGTGAACCTGCAAGAATCTTCAAAAGAATCTTCAAAGAATCTTTCAAAAATACCATAGAAATGCCTGATATTCACAGTATTACTGTCCGGGTTCCCTATTTTAAATTGTTTTCTGGCTCAAAAATATGCTCCATCCACCAAGCAGAATTGAGTTGCTCAGCTGTACATGTTTTTCTCAACACCAACTCACAAGAGAGACCATTTCAGCACAAAGGGTGGGGTCAGTGCTTCCATGGCAACTGCTGTATAAATCACAAACTGCATCTTTTAAGGAAGCACAAAAGATCATGCTCTTAGAAAGAGCAGATTTAACACATTTAGGTAAATGATTTTTCCCCATACAAGGAATGTGCACCAAAAATACTTCTAGGTCCAACCAGACAATCTGAATACACTGACAGTTCCCTTCCTCTGTATGCTTTCCATCACTGTAATACAATAAAAACAAATAAATAAAGCAGAAACAGATTAAAAACCATGTAGTGGGCTATCAGGAGCGGGTCACGTGGTACGGCACGGGCATTAGTGGCGAGGGACTGAGCTCGCGTACGATCTTATTGAGGCTGGAGATTTTCTCCTCCAGGAGGTAATTCTTCTTTTCTGCCACCTTCTGTCTCTGCTCACTCACTTCCAGAGCCTTCAACAGCTGAGTGTTCTCCACATAAAGATCCTTAATCAACACGTCTGCTTTACTGTTCTTATTTAGCTACAGAGGGAAAGTAAAAGACAGACACATATGTGTAAAAAAAAAACCTCAAATCCGACCAGTACAAACAAGTTTCCTTGAAAGTGCTGCTACGTACCTGTTCCTTCAGCTGGGAAACCTTCTCCTGCAACAAAAGTTTGACATTTCGGAGTGTGAACTCCACCTCCTTCATCCTCTCCTCCATCTTTAACAGCTCCGCTTCCTGCTGTTTCTGTGGACAAACAACAAATATAATCTTTTCAGTAATTCTTTTCATAATTACGGTATATTATTATTTATATAATCGTGTTGTAAGCATGAAGGGATAAATAATTCAAAGAAACACGGTTACGAATTTACCCTGGTTCTTTATTTGGTCTCAGCTTCACAAAATTATTAATACTTTTAGGTGGAAAAAAAACCAAACAAACAAACAAACAAAACATGCACATGACAGAATAAATAATAAAACATAAATAATAAAAATCCAACAAATAAATAAAGCAAATATAAAAATAAAATCTGGAAATGACCTTAAATAAACACATAAAGAATTAAATTAATACATTCTACCCATGGAATCCATTCTGAATGACTGAAGGACCTTCAAAATAAAAACACACAGACCAGAAAAACATCTACACAGTACAGCAGGGGAGACACTAAATCAACCACAGATCAGACACTTCATTCTGACAGGCTGCTAGCAATCTCTGTTCAGCTCTTACACTCGGACATACAACAGCAGTGCAACAAACAGCCCACAACATGAAAACACAGCTCTACAAAAAAAGCGAACAAGGACAGTACAAGACTTTTTGCAGTAAATAAACGTTAAGTGTAAAATCATTCAATGAAGAAACTAACACCTTCTGAGAAATGTAAAAAACTTCACATTATTGTGAGTGTAAACAGTGTATATTACACACAACTGGGTGACATTATAGACACTTCACACATTTCTGCATTCAAAGAGCAATGAAACAATCTGCTTTTGATTTAAAATACACCACTGGCTTTTTCAGCCTACCCTGTAGAGTCATCTATTACAGAATACTACATCTCTGTCACGCACACACACACATACACACACACACACATACACGACTGCCACTCAATGACAGATTCAGGTCATTACACCATTCCTGGTCTCCTCTCAGAGACATGTTCATGCGAAGCCCCACCTGAAGGATTAAAAAAAACCACAGACATACACGTACATACAGAGTAATTAAAAGGAGTGTCTGAGAGTAACATAGGACAGGAAGTGTTCTGTGATTGGATAACACTCTATGAAGGATAGAGGTGATTCACAAGCCACCGCTCCTCCGGTGGCTTTCGAAGTGATGAGTCTGCTGCTCGGGGATCACCTGCAGAAAGAACACACAGCGCTATATTCACACCCTCACTCACGCACACACGCACACACACACCGATACACCCTCGTACACAACTAGCATCACGTCCTGAGATCCTCATCCCCAATGAATATCTCTGCATTTACACCAGCAAGGGACAGACTCTGTGATGTCTCTTATGTCAGTCTAGCAACAGGTAGCATTATGGATTGTAGATGAAAGACGACAGTCTGTTCTGAATGTGCCGACAGTAGATCCAGCCTCAAGATTTATATTATGCTGATTCTAATACATTATTGTTTCCATAGTAACTTACACAGAAACGTATGGCACACTCTATATGAACAAATTTTTATCTTTGCCGAAGAGGTTATGTTCTCGGTGTGCTTTGTTTGTCGGTTTCTCTGACCAATTTACATGAACACTATGAGTCGTGAACTGAGTTTGTCATGTGTTGACCTCTGGTCTGTGCTCTCTGAATGCACTTCTAGTTATAAAAATAGGGGTTTCTGTGAGGAGACATTTGTTTAGCCATTTTGGAAGCATTGTAATAGTCAGACATTAAATCTGTAACTAGGTTTTCCAAAACAAAAAGGACAGAAAACTTTGTGGTTTCTCTGCAAGAGGACAAGCTGAATTATTTTCATCTTACTCAACTAACGGAACTCTTCAAAAATGAAAAAAAGGACAAGTGTTTGCATGGGGCGGTACTGTGGAGCAGCAGGTAGCACTACCACTTGTGGGTAGCCAGGGTCCTTTCTGTGTGTAGTACGCATGTTCTCCCCGTGTCTGTACGGGTTTCCACTTGGAGCTCCAGGTTCCTCCAACAAAGACATGCAATCAGGTGAACTGGAGATACTATATTAGTTAGCAATAGGTGTGATAGGTTCCAGCACCCCTTGTGACATCTCAGAAAATTAGCAAAATTGAGTGAGTATTTAACCTAATGTACATACTGTCTTTAAAGCCAACCCTGAAAGTAAAGCATGTAGTCCTGCAGGCTGGTTAACCTGGGCACTACAACGACGGCTACAGTACCGCTGGTATAAAGCGTCACTGTATATTTATTTGCATGTGCCACAAGATCATGATCAAGCATTCATAAGACATGTTCAAACACGATCAGCCATAACATTAAAAGTATTGACAGGTGAAGTGAATAACACTGATTATTTCATTACAGCGGCACCTGTCAAGGGGTGGGATATATTAGGCAGCAAGTGAAGAATTAGTTCTCAAACTTGCTGTGTCATAAGCAGGAAAAATGGGCAAGCATAAGAATCTAAACAACTTTGACATGGGCCAAATTGTGATGGCTGGATGACCTGGTCAGATCATCTCCAAAACCGCAGGTCTTGAGGAGTGTTTGCAGTAAGCAGTGGTTAGTATCTACCAAAAGTGGTCCAAGGAAAGATAACTGGTAACCTGGCAACAGGTCCATGGGTGCCCAAGGCTCATTAATGCATGTGGGGAGGAAAGGCTAGCCTGTCTGATCTGATCCCACAGAACTACTACTGTAGTACACATTGCTGTAAAAGTTCATGCTGATTATGACAGAAGGGTGTCAGAACACAGTGCATCATTGTGTATGGGGCTGCATAGCTGCTGACTGGTCTGAGTGCACATGCTGACCCCGGTACACCACTGAAAGATCCTACAAAGGGCATCAGAACTGGACAATGGAGCAATGGAAGAAGGTGGTCTTGTCTGATGAATCACATTTTCTTTTCCATCTTGTGGACAGTTAGGTCCATTTGCAACACTTACCTGTGGAAGAAACGGCACCAGGATGCAATATGGGAAGAAGGCAAGCCAGTGGAGGCAGTGCGATGCTCTGGGAAAAGTTTTGCTGGGAATCCTTGGGTCCCTTCCTTAATGTGGATGGTACTTTGACATCTACCTAAACATTGTTGCAGACCAAGTACACCCCTGTACGTGGCAAAAGTATTGACTAATGACAGTGGCCTCTTTCAGCAAGATAATGCACCCTGCCACACTCCAAAAATTGTTCAGGAATGTTTGAGGAACATGACAAAGGGTTCAAGGTGTTGACTTGCCCCCAAATTCCCCAGATCTCAATTCATTCAAGTATCCGTGGCATGTGCTGGACAAACAAGTCTGATCTATGGAGACCCCACCTCTAATATCTGTGTCAGATACCACAGCACACCTTCAGAGGTCTTGTGGAGTCCATGCCTTGACAGGTCAGAGCTATTTTGTTGGCACAAGGGGGACCTACACAATATTAGGCAGGCGGCTTTAATGCCATGGCTGACCGGTGTATAAATAATGCAATAATAATATAGTAACAAAATACTGAATTTTGTATTCATTCATTCAAATAAATGGTTCACAGGAACAGAAAAATGATATACATTCACCTGTGATCATTTACAGCTAATCAATATCAATCACTAGTAAGCTATATAGCTAAATGTGCAGACCTTCAAAGAGTGGTATGGACATGTCCCCACAAGTCCAGTGTAAGTAACAGCTATGTCTACATTTATGGTTGCTTTGTCACTTGCGAGTGTAAATGCAGCATTAGGAAATGTGTTGCCAGAAAGAAGAAAAGACTGCATGTATGAAATACCTCTTCATACCATTCCCTATATAAAGAAATGTTGTGAGTGGAAAGTTGAAGCCTTTTTGATCCCTCTAAAACAAGGTGTTGCTCAGAGATTTGTTTATCACTCTCCAAAGCGTTGAGCACAAAATCTTATTCTGTATTCCTCCGTACAGCAGATTTAAATGGAATACATAAACTTGCAATAGGAACCAAGCAAGAACCATCACCACCACGCCCGAGAATCCCCAGACCAGACCCTCACTAGCGCCCAATAGAAAAATGCATGCGCTATGATGTGAACACAGAGAGTAGACCAAGAGCAGTTCACATCATGAGAATCAGGACAGCAGCTCACACCACAGCAGCCCAGTGCAGAAATGTGTATACGGGTATGTATGTGTATATTACACATACACACGCTCTCTTACATTGATGTCTGGGTTCATCTCGTCTCCATGGCGCTGTCCTCTTCGCTCTGCCGACAACCGCAGCGGCGATGGTGGTAACATGGCTATAATCTGAGCCTGTAGAGACAGAAAACAGACATTTGTGAATTGTGAAATTGGGAGCAGTTTGGTCCATGCATCTGTATGAATGTTTATGTCTGTGTGTAAAGACCTCCAACAGCTGGGCCTCCAGTACTGTCTGCTTGTTTCTCAGTCTCTCATTCTCCTCATGAAGATTCTCAATTTCTCTCTGCTCTTCACTGCTGTCACACAGCTACACCACAAACAGGAAGCAGAAATGGTTAACATCACAGTCAAGGATATAATCACACACATCAATTACTGAGAAAACCCATCAGACATTGTTGTAGCTACAATATTTTTTTCCTGTCTAGAAAATAATGACACTTAAGAACACTAAAGAAAACATATCTAAATTTCAGCAAACTGAAATGAAGATGTTTTATTCATTCATTCATTCATTCATTCATTCATCTTCTTGGCCGCTTATTCCTTTTCAGGGTCACAGGGGGGAGCCAGTGCCTAGCCGGCCACATAGGGTGCAAGGCAGTACCCGGAGTAAACCCATGCGGACATGGGGAGGACATGCAGACTCCACACAGAAAGGACCCAGACCGCCCCACCTTAAATGTTTGTATGTCAGTAACAAAAGGAACACATTACATAACAAAGCACATTTCAGACAAAAAAACATAAAGAACATAAAGGCTGCTGGGTTTTGCATGAAGTAGTAAGTAGCAAGAAGTAGTAAGTGTGACAGTCAAAGTCTCCAGAAGAGCTGTAGCAGATTCCCCAATACGCTCAGTAAAACTTACCAGCTAATTACTGTACAGTATGATGCAGAAGTCTGAGGCACATGCAAAGAGTCGCTGTAAAGCAAAGACGCCTTTGAAAATAATTAAGTTTTATGTCAGTCATTATCTGTACCGCTTATTCCCAGTTACGGGGTCACCTACCTGCATGTCTTTGGACTGTGGGAGGAAACCGGAGTACCCGGAGGAAACCCACGCGAACACGGGGAGAAC
>JAOVYV010000040.1:19071227-19082851 GCA_025674545.1 Hassar affinis | reverse complement strand
CCAGTACAACACACACTAACACACCACCACCACATAAGTGTCACTGCAGTGCTGAGAATGATCCACCACCCAAATAGCACCTGATCTGTGGTGGCCCTGACCACTGTAGAACAGAATAAAAGGGGGCTAACAAAGTCTGCAGAAAAACAGATGGACTACAATCTCTATCTGTAAAACTACAACGTGCACCTGGAAGGTCTGTGGAGCTGATAAACTGGACAAATAGTGTAGGTACAAGAAGGTGATTTTAATGTTATGGCTGATCGGGGTATAAACACCGATATTGATATAACTTATATATAAAATGTGTTAACAAACATATTCATTTAGCACTGGCAGTGTTTTGTAACCCTTAAGGTCACTTCATGGAAGGAAGATTGAATGCACAGTTTTACACAACTGAAGGGCAGGTGTTAAATTTGCCTATTTCTTCCATTTAAAGATGCAACAAAGCCATTATTTTAATAGTTTCTAAAATAATGCTACAGTGAATTTGGTTTCATATTAGATATTTGTCACACATTTACACCTCTACTGCCAACAGCATTCGAAGAAAGTGAAAAGCTCTTCTTTACATTTGCCTTTATGAACAGAACACACAGTCATGTCTACCCTGTTTATTTCTGCATTCAAACTGATTGCAAAGTGTGACCTTTAACACTGAATGTGTTAGACATAATCAGTGCTAATGCCTCTAAATATTTCTGAACAGTCACTAATTTAAACTGTAGTCAAGGTTTAGACTAATAGAAGACAGGTCTCTTAGGAGAAAAGCTAGTTGTTTTCATTAAATGAAAAACGTCAAGTATGGCTTCGTGTCTCGAGAACGGATGCACTTAAATCCAAGAAGATGAATGGAAAGGAACAGACATTACTAAAGTAATTAACCGAAGCAAATGAATTTTTAGAATTAAATTGAAGCTTCGCATCACTAATAAAACATAAAGAAAAGAGAGTAATGTAAAACTGGTACTGGAGCCTATTCAAAATACATAGCAATGCCACCTATGCACATCATTGGTTGTGTCTGCCAGTGTATATATAAAGCGAGAGATATCTATAGAAACTTCTAGAGTTGTTTCCGCCATGAGAATAGCAAGTTATCCCGTTTTTGTGATTTTCAATGTAGATTAATAGTTGGAGCATGTGAGATTGTGAGCTTTTTGGAAGGTAGAAGAAAAGTTTGGATTTTCATGTCTAAGCATTTCAAGCGTGTAAGTATTCTGGCAAAACCTTGAACTTACGATAGCAGCGTGAAAAACTTGGGGTGAACTTGACCAGCATCAGCTGGCAAGAATTCAATGCTGGAGCTTTAACAAACATCAGCATGAGGACTGTGCAACATTCCCTCCAAGATCCAGTGGGATCCAAGATCCAGCATATAACAGAGCCATAGACAGTGCCAGGTAAAATAGTGGGATTATATTATAAGGCACATTTCACAAGTGCCTTTTTCTTAGCTACTTTGTGTGTCTGTATCAGTTAGATGGAGAAAAAGATGTCCATTGTTGACTGGATCACGTTTTTAACTCAATCAAACTGGATTAAAAATAATACATACATACATACACCTAAGATGAAGTAAAGCAGTGCAGGGGATCAGGCTCTCTACTACAATATAGAACTTGCTAGAGTCACTGCTACATTATTACTCTTGATTACAGCCTGCTTAATTTATATCCTTACTTGGTGGCTATCACTTCCTGGCATCAGTAATCACTAGAATAAATTAGACTGTGCTCAAACTTGCCTTGTCATTTAGTGCCACTGCTCCCTGCCACCATTTTAAAGGTATAATCAGAGTTTTTCAGAAATTGATGTTTTTCTGGATTAATGCAATACACACACTTCTTAAACAGATGTTAGTTAAAGTAGTTTATAAAGTATACTTCTACTCATACAATTACTTTGTTTAATGCACAGTAACCAAATGTGATATTGTCATTTTCACAAAATCAAAATACATGTCATAGATCTGTAAAGTCAGTCCAATGCAAATTCTTCAGATTAGCTCTAGTTTACTGTGGCCATGGGAATCTGATACATCACCACGACAACAGCACCCACAGACAAAGGATCCCATTGTAGGTACAAGCGTACACAGAGAGATACCCATTCAGATGCACACCAGAAACAGAGAGTAACAGCTGTGTAGCCTGGTATTTTCATCAGAGATTTCATCTCACTTTGAAGGCTTGGTTTTCCCAGGTTATGTAGGTCACACACACCGTATAGGTACACCACCATGGAAAACACACACATACCACTGAAGAGCACAATGAAGAGAAACCCTGTACTGCCTCCTAATGTACATATTGCAGCCAAATTCACACAGTCGTGGATCACAAATGCTTGCTTGGGAATGTAACCTTGCAGTGATTCTAAATCTGTTCTCTTTACCTCCTACACACTGTCATACTTTAGGCTAGAGGCAGAGAATATTCTCCCTCTACACACACCTACACACACACCACGTACACACTTAACCCACACATATTCTGACTGTTGCTTCATCTTACTCAATTGAGACTAATGAAATAGATTCCAGGTATAGTCTCTCTCTTGAAATTTTAATTGAGTTTGTTCAAGAGATTGACTAAAGGGTGAAGAAAGAGAAGAAGGAACAGAGAGGTTTGTGTCCATGTAATGGTGATTCTTCTTGTCAGACCCTTCGATTCAGCACCTCACTGCCAAGCTTGGTTCATCACAGCTACTACAACCTAAGGCTGATCTGAAACTTTCAGCTTACACTAACCACCAAACATGCCTTAACAGGTAAATAAAGCCTACTGCCTATTGCTCTCAATCTCCCCATGCAATATCAAACTACTAAGTATTATTCAGTAACTTCTGAATATAGCAAAGATGACCAGATTACTGACCAGAAGGTCATGAGTTCAAATCCCACTACAGCCAAGCTGCCACTGCTGGGCCATTGAGCAAGGTCCTCAACTGCTCAGTTATGCAAATGAGATAAATGTAAGTCACTCTGGATAAGGGCATCTTCCAAATGTAGATGTAAATGCAGTTAAGAGTAAAGAACATACGTCTGAACACAACAGAAGGACCTTGGAGATTAAAGGATTAAAACATTTCAGATTATCCAAAATGTATGTGTATGTCTGGTCTTCTGGAACCAAACTGACCACAAAACTCTTTACTCCACTGGGTCACTGCAGGTGCATGTATTATGTTCAATAGGTGGCTGACTATAGAGTAACCATGGGAACTTTATCCATTTGAATGGAGTCACTCATCAGGGCTTACAATCCATTCCGATCTCCAAGGTTTGTGTGTGAAAAGCAGCTGGTGACACCACCATCATGCAGTACTAACAGAAAAAGTGCTGCTGATGAGTTGGAGCAGATCTATCTTTTTAAATAATATATTTTTTAAATCTTTTTATATAATCTTCTTAAATTATATTTTTAAAGTGTTTTATTCAATATTCAATCTTATACAACAATAATTTGCCAAAGCTTACTTTTTTTATCATTACTGAACATCACATAAGTTTTCTAAGTTTATTTTATCACTCATGTTATAACAGCTATAAAAAACTGATTGCTCGTAGGCCTCTCTTTATGTTAATAAGACAAAAATAGTGCAGCTTTTCCTATAATGAGAAATTGCAAAGCCTTCCATTCTAAAGACTTTGATAGAAAACTTACCTGATGGAAGTTGTGGCTTTACTTCTGACTGTTAAAGCATATGCACTGGAGAATTCTTCCAAAAATACTACATAAAAATCTCTTCACGTAAAACCTCGCCATATCAACAATTATACATTTTAAATGTTTGTGTGGAGTTTCACTGTGTAGGCTGTTATGTGAAAGTGTCTAACATGTGGATCATGTGTGTGCTAGAGATATAAGGTGTTCCCCTCTCATCTCATCTCTCTCTCTCTTCTGTTTACACACAGTAAAAAGAGTATTCATTTACTGCTGCCTGACAAACACACATGCCTTTAACATCACCATGGAGACAAAACCACACATCCCTTTAACATTTCCATGGAGATGCGCAATTCCCTTAGGGAACAGGTAGTACACACTAATAATGATTTACGCCCTTCACACCAGTTAAGGACTCACGATTTACTGGGAAATCAGGACAGCCATCTGACACTGACCCCACTGAGTAGCCAAACACTTTGTTTTAACCTGAACATAGCCTAGTCTGTGATTTGACTGGACTAAATCGGTCACAAGATATTTATAGAGGATAAGTGATGCATCCTTCTGTTCAGCCTGAATCACAGTCTGCTTGCTCCTTTTTGCTTGTGCTTTGAATTTTAACCAGAACAGAGCTGCCACCACAGTTCTTTGCTGCCATATTTCTGTCACGATTTATTAAACGCTTTGAATGCATGAGTCGCCATGACTCGTCACTCGCTGATGAACATTCTTAAAGACCAGCTCTTATAGCAGTCATCATAAGAATTATCATTTGTGTGTTTGGGAAACTACACATATTAGATGATGTAAAGGCTTTAGGGGTTAATACCATAGATGAACCACAGAACAGAGATGGTAAGCTTGTATTTTTGCCCTTTCATGCTCATAAAGCAGCACTTTAGTGTCATGCTGAAGAGTCTTTAACATAGATTCCAAAATAACTACAGTAAAGTGTATTATGTATATAAATGTATAAGTGTATCATGAAAATACTTTTGTAATGTTCTTGATGTGACACTATGTGTATGTATGTGTGTGTGTTTAGGAGGGGGGGGGGTTGTGGGATAAGAGGGGGTCTTGTATACTGATATTCTGATCAAGTTACAAAATACAAAATAGTAATACATATGGATAAATGCGTACTGTATGTTTCAATGTGAGCTCATCAGGCTACAGCAAGGTTCAGCTGTGTCTATATGGACTTTACATACATACTGTGTCTATATGGACTTTACCATTACATGTGTTATTTTAATAACGTAGGAGTTAATCCACCACTTTAGGTAAATTTCATCCCTCTCTCTCACCTTGTGAAGCTTCCACATGGCCCCCAGTGCCTTGACCTCATGCGCGGAATGCTTTCCTTCTTCGAGGCACTGGTAGCACACAGGTGTCTTGCACTGCACACAGTACATACTGAGGTTCTCCAGTTCATGCTCGGTGCAGGTGGAAGTTTTGCGCGGGCTGGTGCGCCGGCTGATGCGACCCTGCGCGGGAGGCACAAGGCGGTGTTTGGCGAGCGGACCGCGCGGCGGGTGGCAGCGCAGGCGGCACGGGTCGCAGTAAAACACGTCACACTGCTCGCACATGGTCGTGGCTTCCCGTGGGCTTTTCTCGCAAAGCTGGCAGCGCAGAGCTGCCGCCTTGCTCTGCTGGTAGCGGTCCACAACGGCTTCGAGCACCCGGTTTTTAGGGAAGCCTCGCAGACCACGCTCGTCCAGGGTCAGGCTGCGGTGGCACTGCGGGCAGGTCAGACAGGCGTTGCGCGGAATCGGCGGTGTGCCCATGGGCTGCGGGAGCAGCTGGTGCTGAGGCTGCGGCGGAGGCATGGCAGCGGGAGGAAACACACGCACTCCATTAGGTGACTTCTGGCATGGGGTGGTAGGTGCACTCGCGAAGCCGCCGTAAGAACCGTAGCCGCTGTCCGACTCACTGTACAGGCTCATTTTGTCCAGGTCCAGGTAGTCATAATCGGACGGCGCTGAGCCGGAGGCGCGGCCGCCCTGCGGAGACTCAGCGTCCGGCGTCTGCACCAAGATGTTCCGAGCGCAGGCCAGGCAAATGTTGTGCGAGCACGGCAAGATGATCGGCTCGCGGAAAAAAGAGCCACACACCGGGCACTTGAGCTCCTCTTCCATTTCTTCCATCTTCAGATTTAGCTTTGTTAAATGCGAGAAGGGAGAAAAAAAAACCTCTGTTTACTTACAGAAAGCAACGACTTCGTTATCCTCTTCAAAATGCAAGAGCAGAGCCCGAGGAGGAGACATTTATACAGGGGGCGGAGTCAGTGAGAGGCAGCATGCACAGCCTATTCGACAATGCACCTGCCATATTCAAGATTTATAGCTACCAAATGACTACGTACTGAATACTGAGTCGAACACGGCACACTTCCTACACTCTGGAGGGGAAAAATATTCCATCTAGCAATCTGGGGTCTCTCCTAGGATCCCTTACAAGTTCTCTTTAAAATCCTTCAGAAAACTACCCTCTTAGAAAAGACAGTTAATTAAAGGGTGTTCGTTTGTCCTCCTGAGGAAACACAGGTTCAATGTGGAATCCAACAATGGAGGGTTCCCTTTGAGAAAGCATTCCATGTAGAGTCCCTTTAGAAAGTTAGTCATTAATCATCAGAACCCTTGAAAAGCACCTTTACATAAAAGTGTATGGTAAATATGGTAACCTGTATCAGCTTACTATTTCAGTCTTAGCATAAAGTGTCCGATTTGGGACAAACTTTCCTATTCGTATCACACATCCAACAACAACGAATAGCAAATTTAAAGACTTAGACTGAATTTGTGAATTCTTCCTACACCAACTGAACATGTGGAGTAGTCTTCACAGGACAAGAAAGTGAGATACTGTTAAGGACGTTGTGCTGACAGCATTTAATGTATGCTGTTACTAACTCTTTGCACTTCTGAAGGGCATATAACTTAATCTGTTACAGTCAGTAGGTTTGCTCATGCCATTTATCATTAAAGAATTTGCATAAACAGATGGCAGGGTTAGGTACATGAATTCAATTATAATATTAAAACTGTATTTGCATCTACTATGACACTGCTGCTGGCATTTTCCCACAGGCCGTGTCAGTAACATATCTGACAGAACTTGGAACTCTCAGAACTGTTACATGAAGTCTTACTATGAAGTCCATATTTATATTAAACTATGAACATTCATGTTATAATACATTAAAATAAATCCAAAATGCAAAAAATCAGGTACAAATGCATGGCACTGAGATGATCCTTTTAAGAGGATTTTTTACCTATTACATGGGAAAGTGACATGGGAACATATTTAAAGTACACTGTTGTATCTTTGAGGACAAATTTAGATTGTTGTGCTCTTGGTGCAAACATAGTCCATAGAATACTTTTACAGTGTCCACTGCCAAACTTACCTTATCCATATTTTTACTGCAGTTCTTCCATTTCCTTTTTCTAGGTAAAACTCTTAGAAAGCATCACATTTGTATGATTCATAGTTGCCGTTCTCCCTTGTCTAGTCTCAATTTACAGGTGGCAGCTTTTCCATTTTGCATAATTGTAAAGGGTTGCAAACACAAGGCTATCTTCTTGCCAGCAAGTAATTGCTGGTTCAGTGTTACAACCCCTCAGAAGCAGAAATGTACTTCCTTGGAGTAAAGGCATCAAGTAAATTAAATAAATGGAGTGTGATAGAACATGAGATTTGTCTTTATAGACAAACACTCAGTATTCCAAAATGGCAGCTAAATCAGTCCATTAGTTTATCTGTCAGTGCTGATGTCTGTGTATATGTTTTTAAGTGTGATTTTTTTTTACAGCATTTAGGGTCGTATAGTCGTATTTTTCATAAACAACATCCTCCCTCAGTTAGGCATCTTTGGATAATTGTTATTTCATATTGGATGTTACTGGATTGTCACTGAAACACTAAATGTTGGATTACTCAGGCCTGAGCCCTAGGACTACCAGGACAATACCTACATTGCCTGAGGCCTGGATCCCACCTGTGCTTTGTGTGTCTGGAATTCACCTGCTTGTGTACAGCACCTAAGGGGACTAAACAATTTATAGATCATCCAACCTGTATATGTTTTTTTTCTGTTATTATTGCAGCCACAGGGGATCACCTGCTGTATTTTGGGCGTGACTTGGGTATTCATTTTTGCTGTTGCTTTTGGATGTTGTGAAGTGCTAGCACAGCAGTTTCATTGTCTGGTTTTATGTCCTGTGTAACATAGCTGATCTGCTATGTTGGCTCTCCTGTTAAGTTGACATGGAATAATGTTGAAGTCATCCTTTATTATGATATTTATTATTGTTTTATATCACGGTGTGGTTCTCCTAGGTGCTCTTTGGATTAGGCAAACCTTCTCCTCCTGTTTTGTCTCCACAGGATGAACTGTTATGGGGAAGATGGACACCTATCTATCTGATTTCACCCCCACAGTGACTGCTACAAAATCGCATTACCACAATTTCTTCAGTTAAGTGTCGGGGTGGACTTCACTCTTATTGTCTCTTTGTGCTGAGGGGTCACTTTACTATCCCTGGATCCAGATTTACTGGGAATGAATTCTACTCCAGTATGATGCCCGACTTAAATCGCTGATATATCAAGTATATAATCAACATTTTTTTGCTTTTGCTTTCAGGTGATGTGGAGATCTAGGTTCTTCCAGGTTCTCTCAGTCCTGCTCAGTGTCTCACAACTGCAGATTTAATATCTGGTACTTGTGTTATTTTAAGAAGCCTGCTTTGTAAAATGGATATCATTAAGATCTAGATAAAGTCAAGAAATGCTGATATAGTGGTCTCATCAACCTATCTTACAAAATCTATACAAGATATGGATATTTATATTTATAGCTACAGTATTTATAGTATAGATCATCAAAAAAATGTGGGGGAGTGGCTATTTACATGAAGCATAATATGGTGTTAATTTAGTTAATTCTGAGTCAATTAGTAAAGATCATGAGTCTTGATGTTGAATTATCTAAAATAAATCAACATTTTATGCTGGTGGGAACACACTAGTGAAGCTTCTGTCTCAATTTAAATACAATGAAATATTGTTGGTTGCTGATTTGAACTGGGATTGGCTAAGGCCTACATCTGATGCATGAAAAGCACAATGTGACTAAGTCTTACACAATTAAATAATTCAATACTAGACCCAATCCTAAATGTTTACAATAATGAACTCAATTAACTACTAACTACATTATTGCTTTAGTCCTAATACATATGCCTTTTTTTCAACAGGTGTTGAAAATTTGTTGCAACAGGTGTCTTTCCAAATGATAAGAGTGATCACTTTGTGATCACAACTTGTGCGAGATACAAAAATCCTTAAAAGTAAAGCTAGTTTTGCGTGATGCTATAGCTGCCCGTAGCCGGGAGCTCAGAGAGCAAGATTGGCCGTGCTCTCAGGGAGGGAGGGGCAGCATATGTTCTCCCCCCATGTCAATCAGCGAGACACTGTCCAATCACGGGCGTCTGTGAGCTCATGCATACAAGAGGTGGGCGGGAGCGCTCTCCTCCAAACGCGCTACACCGCTCCCGAAAGTTGCATGGGCAGCAGTTCGAAAAGAGGCGGCGGCTTGCGTCATGTGTATCGGAGGAAGTATGCGATGGCTTCGCCCTCCTGACTGGCGGTCCATCGTGTGACAAGGGGGGAATGCACTGATGGGATGGGTGGGAATTGGAGATGACTAAATTAGGGAGAAAAATCAGGGGGAAAACCAAGAAAAAAAAAGCTAGTTTTGTAGTACAACACAATATAAAGATGTTTTTTTTTACATGATTTCAAACAAACGATTCTGTAATATCTGAGAGAATTCTTACCAGAAATGGTCTTTTTAATTACATAAACAGCATTTAATAAAAAGACTGAAGATTTTACTAATCAACTCTTCCTGTTATTGATTATGGAGATGTGTTGTATATGAATGCCTGTGTACTCATCATTGTGTGTTGTACTCAAAAGTCAGCTGGTCTTCCCTAGGTGCACACCGTCTCACTCCTTGGTCTGTTTTTATATACAGTATAAAGCCATTTATGGCAAACTCTTTTAAATGTGAAGCATGGAAGTCATTCTGATTTTCTTGATTTTCATTCTCTTGATGTGTTGTGATTTGTTGTTCGTTTGTTTGTTATTTTTTCTTATTTCCTTTACATGAACTTTGGAATTCTCTCAGACAAAAATGGTCCAGCCCCTCCCTACCTGATGGCAGTGGTCAAAACTTTCGGTACTCGGGTGCTATTTGTCACCTACCCTCCCCTGGTTTAGTGTGTGCGTGTATGTGTGTGTCTACCCATTGATGTGTGTATGTAAGTGACTCCTGATTCTTCCCAGCAATGTTCCGCACCACTTGCGTCACAATATAACATGACCCATAAATACATTATTACATATTAAGAATGTATCCATTATACATAGTAAGCCTTTATACCAGTACATGCCCATACAAAAAAGGGTTAAAGAAACTATTGTAACAAGATAGCTGGTATGCACATAACTTCCTGGTTCCTGGTTCCTGGTTTGCAATAACCCACTAAGGTTTAAGCTAAAATTGAAATTTAGATCACATCAAACTAAATCCAGCTCCATTGCTCTCACTTGTTTGAATCCTTAGATGTCCATGTTGCATTGTTCTGAGATGAGAATGTCTGAAATGTCAACAAGCCTGAGTTTTTACATGCTTTGTACTTGTGGGTACTGCTTTATATTGTTCTATTGTTTCTGCATTCAACCCCGTTTCCACAGTAACCTGGCTTAAAGCAGAGAACAATAGCTGCAGAGAGGCAAATAACAGCACTCACTCATACAGTGCAGCAAACTGACATTTTAATGGCCTACCCACAAGAGGGAAGGCAATGTGTTCATGAGGCCATGACACACACAACCTGATACACAATCATGAGTCAGGGATTTTGTACAGTGTGGCAGTCTACATGTAATTTGTGTTGTAGTGAGAGTCCACTTGCCTGCACTCAGAGAAATGATGCAGGAATGCAGGACTTAAGTGCGTGCAGCTGCTATTTTAGATTTAAAGACAGGAAGTAAGGTCTTGTCTACCCATGGTTATTATTCCATGGTCATAGCAATACATTTACAAAAAAGGTACAACAGTGAATGTGTGAATAATGTGTGTGTGTGTGTGTGTGTGCATGTGTGTATGTGTGTGTGAATGTCACTAGTGAAGCTGAAGATGTGTTTCTCACTAATGTCTCAGTGTCCGTAGAGGGATTCCTAGATAATTCACTGCTTAATGATTTTTATTCTGATGGTGGGAAAGTAGGTCAGTGAGCTACTGCTCCAGCATGTGACCTGAAGACCAGAAAGCTCTTCTGATCTAAACTTTTTTAAAACCTCCCTCACACCTATATTGTATTTCAGTTCATATATTTTTATGTGATTCTTTGTAAAGGGGTGCACTGGAAGCACTGGAAATTACAAGTGTAGAAATTTTGATTTGTACCCAGTTGATACAATCTGTGATATCCAAAAGTAACTGAACTAGTCTAAAAGTCTCTGTGAAAGCATTATTAACAGTATCAACTCTTTTATCACACATTCTATAGGAAAAAATATTAAAAGTATCTCCAAAAAGGTACACAATTGGTACTGGGAGGGCCCTTCGCACCTTTATTTACATGGAAAAGTGAGTTAGTTAAGCTACTTATGGACCACTTTTGTTTCTCTGAGGATAAATTTACACTGTTTGGTTTTTGGAGAACAAAAATGCACCTGCACACTATATTTTACTCTGACTTAGTGATTAGAATGTATACACCATACACTGTACCAAACTCAGTCAGTCAGTCAGTCAGTCATTTTCTGTACCGCTTATTCCCAGTTACGGGGTCACGGAGGAGCCGGTGCCCAGCCGGCAACTCTGAGCGCAAGGGCAGGAACCAACCCTAGACAGGGCGCTAATCCATC
>JAOVYV010000040.1:19041388-19051571 GCA_025674545.1 Hassar affinis | reverse complement strand
GATCCACTCACACCAGTACAACACACACTAACACACCACCACTACATCAGTGTCACTGCAGTGCTGAGAATGATCCATCACCCAAATAGTAAACACTGTATAATAAATACAATATGTATCTCTGAGAAATGCTGTATGGTACAAATATGACTTTTCTAGGAAGACTCTAAAAATCTACTCATTCTAAATGGAAAATTCCACTGCCAGGTTTGTTAACAGTTTTTGCATTGCTTTTTGTTAATGGTTATGAGTTTCATTATGTCTTATTGGTTGCCTTTCTTGTCAAAAGCCATGTTAGTTTCATTTGAATTCAGTGCCACGTTACTCAAAAAAACAGACAGATTGTACTGTATAGAAATACTTTATACAAGAACTAGTAAAAAAGTTATTTACTCCTACCTTTACACAGGAAAATAAATACCACAGAACGTGTGCCAGAGAAATTCTGTTATGATCTGGCAAATATGAAGCAGACACGGGAAACTCCACACAGTGTTTACTGAGTCTAAACGTGAAAGTGCGTCTCACTCCCTCTCTCTCTCTCTCTCTCTCTCTCTCGCTAACCCTCTTTCACTTTCTCTTTCTCTCTTAGTCTGTACGGGGTGAGATTTTTTACTCTCTTTTATGTGTGAGCGCAAATATAAGGTTAAATCGAGCAAGTCAGACACAAGGAGCATGCACAATCAAGAAAAGCAGCACTGTTTTCAGCACGTGTTTCACATCATTTGTACAAACTTATAGAAGTATCAACGAGCCATTTCTTGGTATATAGAAGGCTGTTGCTGGGGCTGCTGTGATGTGGTAGCATGTTGTCCCTGTCTCTGACCCTGATGACCCTGATTTGCTCTGTGTGTAGTCTGCAGAGTGCTGCTTATTGCAGTGATTAAGTGCTGTACTTGCTAAATCACTCATATTGACCTAGTAAAATAACAAAAGCAGTGTTAGCTAACATCTTGAACATATATCCATATTCAGCTAACTTACCAATCTAGCTAACAACACATTCATCTTAGACTTAGAATTGGCATACACTGTAAATTTCACCAATTACTGTATATATCACTGTAACACCATCAAAGTTGTGGTACCTGCATTTATATTACAAAAGTAAAGTTCCCTTTTGTTACATATTGTCTCGATTCCCCCATAGTGAAATAAATAGTGAAGTCTTGCAATCAATGGTTCAGGTAATCATCTACCTATGGCAAGCTGTTTTAACATGAATTCGTGTGATCAGACTTACAGATATCTGTAATTAATTTCTGACTAGACATATTACTAAAAACAGAATGGAATGATTTGCAAATTTCATAAGCCCTTATTTTATTCACAGTAGAACATAGAACACATATCAGATATTGAAAGTGAGACATTTTACCATTTCATGAAAAAATATTTGTTCAATTTGTGTTACATGGCCGCAACGCCTCTCAAAAGAGTTGGGACAGGGCCATGTTTACCATTGTGTAGCACACCTGCTTCTCTTACAACAGCCTGTAAATGTCTGGGAATTGAGGAGACCAGTTGCTGGAGTTTGGGAGAAGAACGTTGTCCCATTCTTGTCTGATGTAGGATTCTAGTTGCTCATTTTTTATATCATGTTGCTCCAGATGTTCTACTGGTGAAAGGTCTGGACTGCAGGCTGGCCAGTTCAGCACCCAGACTTCTACTGCATTACCATGCTGTTGTATTGGATGCAGTATATGGTTTAGGGTTGACTGTTAGGGTTGACAATGCTGTTCAGCATTGATAGTGCCTTGATGTTTAAGCTGCCCTCGCCATAGGCACTGAACTGAACTGTGCACTGAGAAAAAGCTGGATGCTCCCTTTCCTCTTTAGTCCACAGGACATTTTGATTTTGAAAAAATTTTGATTCGGGGCTCCCAAGTGGCGCAACGACAACGCGTTCGCCCTATTATCCTGAGATCGCGAGTTCGAATCATGACCCCATGTCAATCTGCACGACACTGTCCAGTCACACACGTCTGTGAGCTCATGTATACAAGAGGTGGGCGGGAACGCTCTCCTCCAAGCGCGCTATACCGCTCCCAAGGGTTGCATGAGCCGCAGCTCGAAAAAGAGGCGGCGGTTGGCGTCACGTGTATCGGAGGAAGCACACGAAGGCTACGCCCTCCCGGACTGGAAGTTCGTCGTGTGACAAGGGGGGGAAGGAGTGATGGGTGGGAATTGGAGACGGCTAAATTAGGGAGAAAAATCTGGAAAAAATCCAAAAAAAAAATTTATTCATCTGACCACAGAACAGTGTTCTGTTTTGCCTCAGTCCATTTTAAATGACCTTTGGCCCAGAGAAGACGACAGTGTTACTGGAGCATGTTGGCATATGGCTTCTTCTTTGCATGATATAGCTTTAACTTACATTTGTGGATTGCACGGTGAAGTGTGTTCACAGACAGTGATTTCTGGAAGTGTTCCTGAGCCCACGCAGTGATTTCCTGTACAGAACCATGCCTGTTTTTGATGCAGAGCCACCTGGGGGCTCAAAGATCACCAGCATCCAATATTGACTTTCGGCTTTGCACAGAGATTTCTCCAGATTCTCTGAATCTTTTGATGATATTAAGTACTGTAGATGGTGGGATATTTAAAGTCTTCACACTGAGTATGTGTTAAGGAACATTTTTCTGAAATTGTTCCACACTTTTCATATACAGTTTGTGCAGATTGATGAATCTCTGCACATCTTTCCTTCTGAGAGACTCTTTCTCTAAAATGCTCTTTTATACCCAGTCATGTTACTGACCTGTTGCTATTTAACCTGCTTAGCTGCAAAATGCTCCCACAGCTGTTTTTTTATTAGTACTTACTTTTCCATCCTTTCGCACCTTTGTTCAAGCATTTATTTGTTTTTTATTTGTATTTTATTTATTGTTTTCAACAATTTGTTACAGAGAGACACAGGAAAAGGACCCAAACGCACAACATGAAGCAGAAGTCAAGGTAAAGACAAATCCAAACAAAGCAGGCAGAGGCAAAATCTAGTAAAAAAGCAGGGGGTCAAATGATCGGGCAAACAGGTTGTCAAAGGCAGGCAAAGGCAGAATCTAACAAACAAAGCAACAAGGACAAAGAACATACAAATCGCAGGCAGAACAATAGCAGGAGAGTTTAGGCAGGACACTAAACAATCTGGCAGTGAGCAGAGTGGAACAGCTGGCTTTAGCAGGGCTGGGTAAATGGGGAACAGGTGAGCAGGCTGATGAGGAGGCGGGGCCACAGCACATGCAGGGACAGGTGAGGGCTGAAGGGCACGCAGGCTCAGGTTTTTGGATTTCAGTATCGCTCTTTCTGTCTTCATCTTCCCCTTAAATCATTCATGGCAGCCTTCAACACGTAGAAAGCCACAATGTAAATCCCACTTATAGTGATATATTCCAGGATTGGAACTGTCATGAAGCTATGACTTAGCAAATCTTCCACTGCCTGTACTGCCAGCTATCTGCCTAGTGTAACGCTTACCATGCTGTGTAGTAAATCACATAGGAAAAAATTTATTAACTTGCACAACAAGAATTGGAGAAACTGGAGAATCAGCTGTATGTAACTGAATTACAGCTGTATGTCTTCTCTGTACCCTGCTTGTCTCTTTTTTTCTCATATCTTCTCTGCCCAGGTGCTCCTTGAGTAGTTGAACATGAGGTGCACCTCGTCCTGAAGAACTAAAGAGCTTTAATGTTTCTGGAGAAAGGCTTCTGGCAATGGGACTGCTGATTTTGTTACCTCAGCCTTTGATTTTTTTTTAGCAGTTCTGTTGCCTTTTGGCTGTCGTTTGTAGACTTGGTTTATTGTCTTGGTTGTTTATATGCTTTTATGTTAATAAGTCCCATAGCTTGGATCTTTTTAAAAGTGAATCTTTTAAAAAGATACCACTGTAATGATCCCACACAACCACTGTGACCATGTTAAATATCTCTCAGGGAAAATTTAAACGTAAAAATAATTAAAACGTAACACATACCTCTCAATGATACATCTGGTATTTTTTATTGATGTGCCTGGTGTAGTTAATCTAAGAATATACGAATACAAATCCTCGTTTGTATTTTTTTTAAAAGTCGTAACCCTGTTTTATTTTTTGTGTCCCATGGCAATCTGTGTTCTTTTTCTGTTCTATTACAACACTACTATATTATTATACACACATGCACACACTTACACAGAGACTCCTGATTCCCTTAGAATTCTGTATTGACTGGATTTCTGTAGTAACAGTAGTGATCTTGACTACAGTTCCACTCTGTCTAGTTGTGCAAAATAATCCTTCCATCTTGTCAACAGCTGATGGGAGATCTTCAGTGGTTAGTGACCTTCTAATTTCTTCAATTTCAGCAATGTTGATAATGTCATTAATAAAAGCACATTTTTAGACATATCACACATGCCTGCATATACAAATGTATAGTAAAAACATTGGTAAAGTAATATTAGGTTCCACAGTCATAAAATTTGTATTTTAAAGTCAAACTACAAATAGCAGTATGTATATAGTTCACTGTATGTAGATACTCTATATGGACAAAAGTACACATCTACACATTCCATCTGCAGGAGTTTTTATGACATTCCATTCTAAATCCATAGGCATTAATATGGCATTGGTCCCCCCCTTTGCAGGTATAAAACCTTCCACTCTTCTGAGAAGTTTCATACAAGATTTTGGAGTGTTTTTGTGGGAACGTTTGCCTATTCATCCAGTAGAGCATTTATGACACTGTTGGAAGACAAGCGGGCCTGGCTCCCAATCTCCATTCTAGTTCATCCCAAAGGTGTCCAATGGGGTTGAGATCAGGTTTCTGTGTGGGCCAGTAAAGTTCTTCCACACAAAACTCACCCATGCTCAACCAAACCTAACAATGCTTTTATGGACATTGCTTTGTACACTGGGGCACAGTCATGCAGGAACAGAAAAGGGCCTTCCTCAAACTGTGCCTACAAAGAGGCATGCAATTGACCCAAATATATTTGTATGACAAAGCCTTAAGATTTCCCTTCATTGGAACTAAGGGGTCTAAGCCAACCCCTGAAAAACAACCACATAGCATTATCCCTCCTCCCTCCTTTACAGTTGGCACAATGCAGCCAGGCAGGTAACGTTCTGTGTCCTGTTGCTAAATTTGTTTATAAATATTTAACAAATATATTGTTCATCATTGAAACACTGAAAATGTTTTCTTTTTCCTTTTTTGTGTTAAATAAAGCTTCAAGCGAATTAAGAAATTACAGATTTCAGTTTTTATTGCACTATAAGAAAGTGTCCCAACATTTCTGGAAATGGGGTTTGCACGTAGAATGCACAGGGCTCATTCTACCAGAGGAATGGCTAGTTCTTGGGCTATTTTTAAAGGGATTTCTTTTATGCTGTCTAATCCCTCCTGCCCTTTTTTCTTGCATCATGACTGATTCAGACCAATTCAGAAAGCATACATTATGGGAGTTAGCTATATCTTTCCCATAGTGAGAAATGATAGAGAACACTAGGTTATTCACATAACCCCAGTTCTATGAATCAGTAGTGATGTAATTCACCACACTCCTCTCCTTGCACTTCAATAGGGAAACGTGTGCTCTGAGAATGGTGAACTTGGGAGCTGCAACTGCTTCTATAGGGAGTGGGTGCTCCCTCTCATTGCTTTGATTGGTCTATCAGGCATCTGTCAGATATTATGATGTAGGTATTTCAATGGAAGGTTGTACAGGGGGCATTTCCCATAGTGAGATACCTCAGTCCTAATTCGCAGAACCGGAGTTACCCAAGTAACCTACTGCTATCCTAGTCTTTGCTTTCTTGTTGCTGCTCCAATCCTATGTGCTAGTAGTTATGAGTATCATTTTGTCCTATTAGTCACTACATCTATTCCTTGTTACAAGACTTTATACCTTGTTAACAACTTTTGCTTAATAGTCATTTGACTTTATGTAAAGTTTAAAGGTTTTAAGAATAAATACCACTGTAATGATCCCACACAGGAGCCAAGTGCAGTTCAATCACAAATAGAATCTAAACTAAACTGCATGTGAGATGAACGTGGAACAGCGAGTATGTACAAATAACTAGTGGAGAGTGAGTGCATAAACTGTGAGAATAACCAAAGAAATAAATGCTAGATCTAAACAGACAAAACACATGGAACAAGAAGACAATGCAATGAAAATCACAAGAAACTTAGCTTGAGCACAAGAGTCTTTTGAGCAGATGTACCCATGAAAAAAATAATACAAAGTCAAATATGACTTTTCTAGGAAGACTCCACAAAAATCTTCTCATTCTAAATGGAAAATTCCATTGCCATGGATATTTTGTCTTCTTTGTCTCCAGTTTATAACAGTTTTTGCTTTTTTCCCCCTAATGGTTATGAGTTTCATTATGTCTTATTAGTTACTGGATTTATTTACTGTTAAAAGCCATGTTAGTTTCATTTTAATTCAGTGCCACATTACTTAAGAAAATAGACTATTGTATAGAAATACTTTATACAAGAATTAATAAAACAGCTCTTTAATCCTACCTTTACACAGGATGGCCTGATTGTGGGCACTAGACAGATCAAAAAACATGATTCTAACAGTACTTCCTGGCTTTTCAAAATGAGAGAGGGATCTGTGGAGTAGGTAGTTGCAGCCTCCCTGATGCCCAGCTGGTAAGCAAACTACATTGGATCCATGGCTGATCCCAGCAGAGGGCTGATAGGTGAAGATAGGTGAGAACAAGCCTTTTCAAAGCCTCCATCAGCTGAGAGGTCAGCACCACCATTCTGTAGCCGTTTAGCTCAGTGGGGTGTGCAGTATTTGGTATTGGTACTACACATGATGTCTTCCAGAGGACTGGCAGTCTCTCCTGATTCAGGCTAAGATTGAAAATGTCTTGTACAATCCGACATATTTGGTCTGCGCAGTGCCTTATGAGTCCAGGGTTGATGCCGTCAGGGCCTGTGGCCTTCTTCACCTTCATCTTACACAGTTCCTTTCTCACCTGCTCTCTTGTGAAGGACAAGAGAGAGCGTGGCTGGGTTCTGGGTGTTGACGTCAGAGGTGTGATACACTGAGTTGTGGTAGATGAGTAGTGTGCTGAGGGTGAACAAGGGGGCTGATAGGTAAGAGTTTGAGAGGTAGGAGTTTGAGAGGGGGCAGAGGATACCACTGTGGGAGTCGGAGAGGAGATGTCTCAAACCTTGAAGAAGGTGTTTAGGTAATTTGTCCATTGCACATCTACTTCTGGCTCTTTGTTGGATTCTTTAAATCCACAGATGGTTCTCATGAGACTTGGACAGCCCAGTGTCAGTATAGAAAATTAACCAGTGGGTTGCTGTATCTGCTTCATGGACCAGTAGTTAGTCTTTTTAATTAAAATTATTAATTATATCGGCCATGTGGTGCAACCATGGTGTGAAAGTGTCAGATTAACAGTCAATCTCTGGTAACAAGAATGGCTTTGTCATGATGGCAGAGAAGACGGCAGCGAGTGCAGGGAGCTGACAGTTTTTATTGAGATGAAGACAGATAGTCAAACTGAGCAGAGCTGAAGCAATGTGGCTGAGATAAACAATATGGTTCAAAATAAGAGTCAAAATATGGAGTGGCAAACGAAAGTATGATAAACACTCAGAAACGGAACGCAATGGCAATTTAACTTCATGAGGAAGTGGAGTGGCCGAAGGATATTTATAATCTGTGAGAGTAATTTGTGGAATTATATTCAGGTGTGCACTTTACAGTTTGAGGAAGGAATGAACGAGGAAGCGTGACACATGCTAACACCTGCCGCAGAGAGTGCTGAGAGTTGGAATGTAGCAGACAGACTTGACTTGTTTGTAGTAGAGTAGTAGTAGTAGTTTCAGTTTCCAATAGTTAAAAAATAAATATTTCAAAATAAACAGCTTGAATATTTTGTTTAAAATATTGTTATTTAAAATATTCAATTTAAAATGTTCATTCATTCATTAATAACCATGACACCCATGTTCAAATTAACATTTACTGATTGCAACAGTTAAGCAAAATGTGTATAAATGTATACCATTATAGTGCATAGCCTATTAAGTGATTAGTTTTATAAGGCTTAAGTGGAATGTTGAAGTCATCCATACATTCACGTTAATCCTTGTGTTTCGAGTTAAAGAGTTTCTGTATCACCCTTTCTCCATCTTCACTCAAATCCTTTAAGGCAGATCTCAGCAGGAAGTATGAGGCCACAAAGGAAATCCCACCAGCAATGACAGAGCCCAGAATCGGAACTTTGGTCTCCAGCTGATTAGCCAGGAGCTGATGTCCTGAAGCTAGCTGACTTAGCAAGCCTTCCACAGACTCTGCTGATAGCTCCCTGCCAAAGTTGGAGGTAACCTCACATTGAAGCTTCTGCAGAAAATCACATGAGAATGATTAAAGTGAAATATTTACACAATAAGATTCTTGCTAAGGGGACCAACTGTTGCTCATGTTGGTCTTACATATAAAGAATGGTAAATACTACTGTATGCATACTTACAGACCACAGATTTTGGTGGGCAAAGTTATAACAACATTAATGACAACATGGTCTCAAGCAAAAATGAAAAAAGTTAAGAACTTATTACACTTGACTTTTTGCCATAAAATCCTAATGCTATAGGCTACTATCTAGTGAATTTTAGTGTAACACTGTAATAGGTGAGTGATAGTCAGTAACAGTCATCCATCATACAGACTAGCATCTCAAAGTGAATAAGTACATTCAAGGTAATCAATAATCAGGGTTGACATATTTCAGCAACATTTTCAGCAGTACAGTCGGGAACAGGAAAAGGAAGATACTTTTTTTCTTCCTTTTCTCAGTGTTTTGGAATATTGCAAAGTTGTGAATGAGGACTTGAATGATGGTTAGGCTTCACTGAAACACCTGTGACATTGGTATTAATTGCAGCAATGCATCCTGATGCATCATCTTCAGTAACTTTATCCTGTTCATACTCTATCAAGCTTGTGATAAATATTTCTCAGATAAAAATACTAATTAATAAATGAATAAATAAATAAATGTACTATACCTCAAATGATATCCCTGTTGTATTAGCTAGTCGATGAAGAGATTTTGTATCTACACAGAATGTTTGCTGATAATGTTTTAAAGTCTCTATCAGTTTGGGAACAATGGGATTGAGAGTGGCACTTCTTGTGATGCTGCTCAAGGAAGCCACAACTGCTTTCTTCCACACATCTTGAGCTAATGCCTCCCGTTTGCTTTGTATTAATGATGCACTGAGGTTGGGTAGTGACAAGAGCAGGGCATGTCTCTTGTGTCCCTCCAGCTCCTCTAGCAAGGTCATCTGGAGTGCAGGGAAGTCATAGTGCTGTGGGTGAAAGCAGGAGAGCAGGAAAACTTGTGGTTGTTCTACCTGACCATTTCTCAGATTCTTTTCACAGTCTACACGGAGGAGGTCCAAGACATCATTATCTGACAAACCTCTCTGATTCCTGCGCTTTGCATTTGCCTCCAAATCTCGGTCCACTTTGTTCCTGACGAAATAAAACTTCTTTTGAGCTTGCAGTATATATTTAGCCAGCGCAGAATGATACTCTTGGAACCGGTCAGATGTGACAATGATGAAGAAGTCATATTTTAGGAGGCCAACATCCTCCAGGTAGGTTCCAGGCTGACAAGAGGGAGTCCCAATCCCTGGTAGGTCCCACAGCAAAACATTGCTAGCCATGGGATGTGAGTACGCTAAGACCTTCTGGGTGGTTTCTGTTACACCTGTTTCTGCTGCTTCTTGTTCATCATCAGGAACACCACGGAAAGCATTGATGAAAGAAGACTTGCCTGCACCTGACTCCCCTGTAACTGCAATGTTCAGAGTCACTGAATTCATCTGTGCAAGCATGCCTTCCACCTGTGCCACATAATCAGTGACCATGCTGGAGTGAAGGATGCTGTTCATCTCATTCAGCTCTACTTCACTTATTCCAAACTGGGATGCCATGTCAATGCTGAATGGAAAAAATATCTGCCACACAAAACAAGTAAAAGAAATTAAAGTATGTGGGAAACAAATGTATTAAATGTATTAATTTTTTTAATAACAAAATTAAAACTGTTACAACTGGGGGTCTCCTTCAACTTAAAAGAAAGATGATTATTGTATCAGGGGGGGGGGGGGGGGGTCAGAACCACCCGTGTGTTCGCTGGGCCCAA
>JAOVYV010000040.1:19006900-19022839 GCA_025674545.1 Hassar affinis | reverse complement strand
CCAGACCGCCCCATCCGGGGATCGAACCCGGGACCTTCTTGCTGTGAGGCGACAGTGCTACCCACCGAGCCACCGTGCCGCCCAATTTGCACAACATAATCCATATAAAGTTATGCATTTCACACTCATTCTAATCTGATATCAGATGGCTCTCATTTGCAAATTAATTAATATGAAAATCTGAAGAAGTATTTGGGTTATGTCCAGTATACTATACTCACCCACAACTTTATTAGAAACACCTGTGCACCAGCTCATCGATACAATTGACCATCAACAAATCATATGCCAGCGGTGCAATGTGAAAGTCCCAGCAGTTTCAGAAATAGCTTACTCAAACCAACCGGTCTGGCACTAAACAACATGCCACAGTTAAAGCCACCGAGATAATATTTTCACCCATTATTACGTGAGCATTAAGGGAAGCTTTTTAACTGTAGGTTATGCATAATTTTGTATATAGCTCTGCTGCCTCGTGATTGGCTGGTTAGATAACTGCACGAATGAGCAGGGATACACACCTTAGTGACGGATGAGTGTATATATTAGTACATTATACTTATATACTTGCAACCTGATCCCACGAGACGCTGGTTTGAAACTGAACGAAATCCAACCACAGTTCTTACTCGTTCAAATGAATGCTGTCTCATGCGATCATGTGGCTCTAATTACATTGTTTAACATCAGCAACGTTTGGCCAAGTCCCAGAGGATCCAAGCCAACAGAGCACAGCCTACTATTTAAGCGTGAGGGTGACCTTAAAATGTAAAAACTTTGCTTCTGCTTTAAATTAAACGGTGTGAACCCATCAATCCGTCGCTTCTTCCAACCAGTTTTTCGAGCTTACACTACACTCCTGTACTGAAGGCGCCATGTCTCCCTAAAACCCTCGCTGCCCTGCTCCATTCGGGACGAATGGAATGACAAGCAGCCCTGGACTATACCACACTGCGATATCTGGGGGAGGACTGAAGAGTACTCACATGGTGCGTTTGCCTTTTAATATGCTTAACGAAAACAAAAACAAACCAGTCTCGTTCTTTGAAGACCGCAAGTGGAAAAATGGTCTAAGAAACCGTCCTGGTATTTCCGTCTATACTTTGTCGCCCTTCCCTGCCCACTTGGCACATGCCGCTCAGCAGCTCCACATGTATCGTAACTTGTTACCTTCAGAGCTCACTGTGCCGTTCCTCAGGCGTGGTGTTACTCTTCTGCGTAAAGAAGAAGATACAGAGTGTTTGGGATTTGCTTTAGGATTATAGCGGATAAAACACAGTAGCGGAATTGGTTAGCCCATCGTAAAAGAAACTGGGTGAGTTATAAGACGTATATCTTTTATACTATTTGTCTCCATGCTGTGCCGTTGCGGTATGTGTAATGGGGTAGGAGGAGGAGGAGGATGGGGGGTCGCGGGTCGCTAGAACAGTTGTTTCCCCACATCTGAACATTCAACGTGGCAATGTTTAGACTCCACTGCGTACATGTTTATTAAAAGAGCATACGCTTTTGACAACGGTGAACTCTTTAGTTAAGTCAGTCTGAGCATCTTCATGATGCAGTAACAAACCCAAGGCCAACTCTGTCTTAACGCGAAACCACCACTGGGTTTGGACTGGACTAGTTAACTGACACATGCAAAATTTTCACACAAATATGGTCTTTTGAGTTGGCAGACTTATGCGTTTCTCGTGAAACCGAGTCCACCGGTTTTCTGCGTGCACTCCAAAGTTGCATTGTTTGTGCCTGTTTAAGAAAACCAGTCTGTCTTCTCTTGGAAACGTGATACGCGGCTCTCTACACCTGCACAGCCCCACTCCACTCCACTCCACTCCACTCCTCTCCTCTCCACATCCACAACCAAACTCTCAACTTATCTATAATTGGATAAAAACAGGACATTCTCCAGCTGTCGTGCGGTCTCTGTTCGGATAGTGACCTTTATATTGTCATTATTATGTTAATTTCCTGTAAAAGAATAATCTCCCAGACCTCCCAGCTGAAGTGGTTTAGCTCTCCTGTGTTGTCTACTGATCAGATTGTAAATGACGGTTCTACTATAAGTCTAACACACAACAGTACTGTTCAGTGGTGGTTTATCTCATTCTGGGTGTTTACGGTTCATACTTCGGCTTTAGATCTAATCTCTCGCTTGTGTCTCGTCTTGTGCAGCCAAATGGCTTCAGGATTCAGGAATGTTCACCATTTCCTCCTGAAGTCCCAACACCAACACTTAAGAAACAGTAAATCTCAACACTGCTCTCTGCATGCCCTCATGAGTTTCATCTTAGTCATCTCTTTTAAAATGTTTTAACTATAAACACTTTGCTGTTTTCATGTGGGCAAGTTACTAAGAATGCCATAGAAGCTTGTTGTTTTTTGTGGGGTTTTTTTTGGAAAAGAGCTTGCCTGGGACCAGCCCTTGTAACTATTTAATTTTTTTTATTTAGGCTGTTAAACAGTGACATCCTCATTATGTCAACATCCTCGATTCTCTGGTATTTTTTTTGTCGTTAAAGCTGAGACTCCCCTCCTTACAAGACTCCCCACCTTACTCCCCACCTTACAATCAAATTGTAATAATATTTTTTTTTCTTTTTGCTCATCACAGTCTGAAGGGTTTAGTGCTGATTGGGATTGGACATGGAAGTTGTTATTTGTGCATTTGTTCTGCTTTAAATAGCCTGGGAGCACTGTGTTGACTATAGCATGTGGAGGATCTCTGTTGTAGGGAGTATTTGAGTATGTTGTCTTTTTAGGAAACATTAGAGGAGTAGTGTGTAATTTTAGATGAACTGTATTAACTGAAGAAGCAGAGTTCTGTCTGTCATGGGAGAAAAAGCATGATCCTCTAGTCAGTGATTTAACGGTGAGATTACATTGCTGTGTGAGTGTAGTGCTTCCTGACATGCTTGTGTGAGAAAGTCAGTTGATTGTATGTATGTTAGGTTGCTAAAATGGTAGGTTTGGCTTCAGGTTAGTACATGGCTATAGATGCATATCCTGTCTATGTTTGTGTTCTCATACTTTGCCTGAAGTGAAGCTGGGATACCATATCTGTTATACCGTGTGAAAGTTTTTGTAATGCTAGATTGTCTGTGTGTGTGTGTGTGTGTGTGTGAGCACACTATGCCATCCACCTGTGTAAGAAACTATGCAGGAAGTGGGTCATTCCCAATCCCCTCCCTCCATTTTTCAGCCACAGGATGTTTTTCTTTGTTTCACAGGCCTCCTTTTGTGTTTGAAAAGGCTTTGTGGGTATATATGTGTGAGTATGTATGTGTGCACAGGCATGTGTTTTTGCATGTGTATTATATGTTTGGCCATTATGTCTCATCTGACAAGGCATCTTAAACCCACCAGTGTTTAAAAGAAAACACATGCAGATTTGGACCAATCAGGTGGCTTGTATGGGGTGATGGGGGATTTAAGCCAACACAGACTGTGTTTAGCTCAAATGGAGCGTAACAAACTGTTTTGTTACTGGTGTTTCAGAATGTGGCACTGTGGTGTAATTCACTATGATTTTCTAGATGCTGGAGTTTACTATGCACATACAAGTATGTTTAAATGTTTTATTATACATAGTCCTTTTAGGAGTCCTAATGGTTGTCACAATGGTTGTACCATAATAAGATGAATTATTTCCATCTTTAGTGTTAGATACATATTTGTTAAACTTAAATGATTAAATGTGTCATACTGTTTAACTGAATGGCAATGATTAATATTATATGGCACTATATGAACATTATTATATTATTTTATTAAAAAGTGTAATATTATTCTTTGAGCATAAACTAACCAGCCTCAGTATTAAGCATCAATGCAATACTTTTTAATGTAATGTACATGAATGGCTAAATGATACTATTTAAAACATTACATTTAACTTTATTCAGGATTCCTAGAAGAAATATGCTTTTTTAGTGCCTCCCATTAGTTTAACACTATACATTCTATACTCACTTCTGTTTTCCAGTTCAAGTGTCACTTGTGCCAAATTAACTCTTGTGTTAGACATTGACTGTCACAAGTTAAAGCTGCAGTAGGTACAAAAATAACCTTTTGTTATATTTAGTAAAACTGTCACTATGTCCTTACTGTAGTACATCAGACAAATAATCTGTGAAAAAAATTCCTCTGGCTCCTCCTAGTGCTTCTAATATCATTAGGCAAGAATACAAGTCCAAATCAAAACAACTAATCAGAGCCAGGATGAGTGTCTGGTGGAATGTCAATCACTGCTCATTCACACACTGTGGACAGCCCCACTCCCTCCCTCCCTCCCTCATGCATGAACTCAATCTCTGTATCCTCAGTGAGTGGGTTCAGGACCTTTCCAAATTCATTGGAGGGTAAACAACCACCCTAAATTAAAAAAAAAAGGTCCATCCCTCCTTTGCCAACAACAGTTTATGCTGAAAAGACAAGAAAACGGCAAAGAAATATTTATATTTAGGCCAAGATAAAACAAGGGTAAATATCGGAGTGGCTTTTCAGAGATAATGGGACCTAGAGTATTTAGCAAGGATTTAACAATGAGTTTATGCTTGACAAGTAATTAACTCCTGGTTAATTTATGTTTGATTTGAAAATAACTACAAAGTTAAGATGGTAATGTTACAGTAACACTCCATAGTGCATATCTTGTTATGTACTAGTCTATGTATTGTGATGCACCAGTCAGTCTAACATTAGCTTGTATGGGAAGGCTACTGGTTAGCCTTGTTTTATTTTTATCAGTTTGGTGTTTGTCCAGATATTTGTGTGTGCCTGTGCTCTCAAAGCTAAATGTTCTCATAAATGTTATTTAGCACTGCTCAGGATTGTTTCTGTTATCAAACAAGCACTGAAATAAGTGTGTGCTAGTTCTTTCACCGAATAGATATTGCTGTAGATAATGTTTTATGTTGAAAATAATTATTTCTTTATTTTTTTTGTAAATTTGGCACATTTACAAAAAAAAATAAAAAAAATATTGTTGGCCAGCAGTGTTGACAAAGTTAGACTATTATTATATATTATTGCTAAATAAACATATTAATTCTTGCTGTGTGATTGGTTATGAGAGTCAGTTTGGTTGGTGGGTTATTGTTATTGCTAATTGCATGTGTAGAATGTCTGAACTGAAAGCCAGACAGGAAGTCTTATGATCACTCAACAAATAAAGGAAGGCATGGCTGTTACATGGCCATCCTGTTATCCTGCTGCATGACTGGTGAAACAACTCTAAAACATCCAAGCTGGCTTAAGCTTGTTAAACTGATTTAAAAACAATGAAGAAAACGGTGTGAATGTATACAATCCAAGCAAGGGAACTATTTATAGAGTTGCATTGTTATGATCAGCAAATCTTACAACCAGTGCTTATTTCTCCAGCTCTTTCTGAGGTTCCACACCTCAGGACAGAAGTTTAATGTAAGGTTTAGTACAATTACAGGAATATCTACTGTTTAACAGCTACATGGGATGGGCCATATAATGATGTGTAATTGATGTAAAGATAAACTATCCCACAATGTAGAAAGAATGCTATTCTTAGAATATTGTGGACATCTTTACCCACAGTAATGTTCACAGTAATGAGTAATAGTTTTGATGTTTGAAAGTCAGTTTTTATATAAATGACATAAGTTTCACAAATCATTTGTTTTTATGAATACATTTATGTATTCTGTGTATGCATTTTGGTGGCACTATTATGCCTAATATCTGGCCATATCATATCATAATTTACCAAAAATGTGCTGCTGGAAGCTTGTCTTTCTTGTTTCTTTTTCATCTTGTGGTAATTAGGCTCGCATCTTTTTCATGTTGATAAGCTAAGTGCTGTAAAGGGATTGGGGGTGGGTGGTGTGAGATCCCTGGCTGCTTGGGAGGGGAACCATGGGGTGTTTATATGGTTTACCCGTTTTATCGAAACATGTTGGGACGTGTTGTTTCAACTTGCACATTACTTCCAATTTTTCCTCCTCCCTCTCGCTTTTTTCACCCTCTCTCTCCCTGTGCCATCTACTGCACATGGTTGCCAGATGTCTTATTACGTTCCATGTTCATACTTGGCTCCTTTCTTGTTAGCAGAAGAGCGGGAAGAGCTGCAACTAAAATGTCCCAAATAGGCAGTCTCATCTGTGGCACTGGTTTTCCTGTGTGTTCACTGTGGCTTGTTTTCCCTAACATATTTCAGTCTAGCTTCTAACTGAAGCTATAACATTCTTAAGTAAATAAGCAGAAAGTTAACAGTGAGAAAATTCACATTACAGACTGCACATTCAGTAATTCAGTAAGTATGTACGGCCCTGCAATGAGTAGATGTGTTTTTTATGGATTTAAAATGAAGTCATCAGCTCTAAATTATGTTTTTGAATCCATGTTGATGGCCTAACTGTCAATTTTAAGGTGATTGTTCACCTCACATGTTTCTCTATATTGGCATTTCACTCACAGCCAATATGAGTCAGTCGGAAGTTTTGTTAACTTGAAAATTCTTGGCTCCTTTCAGTGCTGAGGCATAAACTACGCAAGTATTTGTCAGCATGTAGTCATAAAAAAGCCAGCAAGGAATAGAGATTGCAGTCAGGAAGGTTTGCCCACTCAATACAAGGATGAGGACAGAAATAAAAGCTTTGTACATTATACAGTAGATTATAGCAAAATGATTAATGAATGCATCTTTATTTAATTAATTCAGTCATATTTAGTAATCGCTTGATCCTGGTCAGGGTAGTGGTGGATCTGTAGCCTATCCTGTGAACTCTGGACATGAGGTGGGAATACACTCTCAATGGAATGCTTGTCCAAATTTATACCCTATGTTTATAATAAAAGTGAGCCACAAACAAGGGTCTTTCATGATGCAAATCAGAGATTGAGACACTCTGAAAGACTGGATCGTTACAGTGTAGAAGGAATCTAAGTCAGCAGTAATCAGAGAGTATACAGTGAGTGGGACATAAACCTGAGAAATGCATCACTGGTAGCAGGAAGAATATTAAGAAGTCAGTTACCTGAATAATTAACTGAATAAGAACCCGATGAAACCTGTTCTGCTAGAGTTCTCAGTATTATCAGGTCGCCAGTCTTATTAATGATTTGAAAATTTAGTGCAGTGATTATGGTGACCAAAATTATCACGGTTGTCAGTATTATTGCAGTATTGTTAAGATGTGAAAATGTTCAGAAAGTATTGATACACAAACTGAAATAATTTCATTTCAGTTTTATATTGAAACCACAAATACAATGAGCAGCCCTTTGCACTTTGGTTTGCATAAACATAAAAATAACACCTCCAATACCTCATGTGAACATATGAAAGCCGTTTACGTTAAAGGTGGCACCATCTGTTCACAAGAGGAAACTGCACTTTTTGCGTATTGCGGAGAAGCAAACAGCATGTCAAGCTCGCTCACTCACTCTTCATGTGTTTGTCAGGAGACAGAAGTGGAATACTTTGAAGTCAGAATTACGAAAACATCAGGTTCAAGTGCTTTGTTGGACACATGTCCATTTGAACTGGAGAGAAATGATAAATAGCATTGTTCTACATCAAGTTACAGATCGGGAACTTCCAAGTCGGCAACTATAATTCCAATAGCACATGAAGGCACAATAAGTCCTCATAGAAGGCTGAAAATTCTCCAGAGCGATGTGGTAATGCTAACCCTCTGGGATTTTACTGTGGTTTTCCATGAAACCGGTAACTGTTTCATCCCTAAGTATACTGATTTCATTATAGTAACCCAAGCCCCAAGTCACCAAGCAAGTTCAACTTATTTGAAACATCATGACTGTTCTATTAGCAAGTATTAAGAGAACGTTCAGCTTAAGATCCATGTGTCTGCAAATATCAGTCCAAATACTGATCAGTGGTCAGGTGTTTCTTTGATAGTTCTTTAGATAGATATTTATCTCCTGGTATCAACTCGCTAACTTTTCCACTGCAACAGTGTTAATACTTGGCTCGTAACATTGGTTCCAATACTGTTGATCCTAAACTGAGGCACCAGTGATGGGGTTTGGGAGTGAGGTCATTTCATCCACAAAGCAGCTTAAGACTACAGTTTTAAAGATTAGAACAGTGTGGGGGTTTGAATGTTTTTGTTGGAAACAGTTAAATATTATTTTTGTGGGAAAAAACACAGTCTGGATTCAATAGCTTGCAGGTGGCTTTTTGCTTGGTTTCATTTAATTGTTTTATTTTGCTTGAGAGAATGCGGAAAGGCGATGGAGAGAATTTTCAGAGAAAAGAAAAATAAAACTAAATCTATTCAGCCAAAGGTTTTGGAAAAAAAATTAGCCTTTCAGCTCCGAATTGACTGTTGGTGATTGTAATGGCAGGGAGAGTGGCATTGAGGAAGCAGGTAAATGGGGCATGACCTAGCCAGTTTAGCTTAAAGAGGTCAATGCATCCTACAGTTTCCATTGTCTTTAATCATTGTTTTGGTGAGATGGTCCTTTAATACTACCGCGAATATCCAGGTTTGTAATTCATTAGCCAGGCAGCCTTTTTTTTTTTTTTTACTTCACCTCCACGAGGTCACTCTTTGGCCCTCATATTACATACAGCACATGCATACTCTATATCTGTCCCACACTTTTGTGATTTCAGGTGTTAGTAATGGGATCTGTTGAATTCTGCATTAAATTATAAAATTATTTATCAGAAGAAACAATTTTCACCAATCAGCCAAGTCTGTGTTTTATTAAAGAAGCTATTGATATGAGTAGGCAAAATTTGCTGAATAATTGAGTAGCTTTAGCATACCCTTTGTTGGATTTCTGTTGTTTATGTGAAAGCAGGTGTTATTTTGTTTTTGCAGGGTCCAGAAGTGTATGAACCATTGAGTAGTGTCACAGTGTCTGAACCCTTCATGCATTTCATGCACATTCATTTTTATTATTTTGGACAAATATATAAGCTCCATCTAAGGCAAATTCCCAGTCTGGTTTGTGTTCCCAGTCCACCTCAGCTTATGAGATTCTCTACAATAATTAACATTTTTAGCTCAATGTTAGAAACATCTTAGTTCTGGTTATGTAATGATTAGACCATTAAACTGGGGGAAGCCTGGAACAATTTTTAAAGGATGGTGGTTCCCAGAACTATCACTTTGGTACCAGCAGCTATATTTGTGGATAATGGCATAAAGCATAACACATAGCCTAGAAATGTGAGTCAGTGCTGGAATCAGTTGGGCCATAGAGCAACAGAATGAAAGATGGGATGAATGAGGCCAGTAGGAGGTGGAAGGAAACATAGTGAACCACAGGTCTGTAGATTGCTTACATAACCAAGTTGTGTGCCAGCTGCTTGGCTCTAAGAGCCTCTTTCCACTGCACAAAATAGTGTAACCTTTTTTTGCAACAAATTGTATGGTCCAATTATGATTTTTAGTTCCAGTTTTGAATATGCAGTGGAAAACATCTGACGCCAATATATGGTAGGCTTCAGATGTTTCTGATCTGATAATGTAATAACACAATTGCTATCATGGATGCTTTAACTCATTGCTTCAGAATGCTATCTAGTATCAGTACAGTTTTTAGTAGGTTTCCATACTTTGGACAAATTGGGTGCAACTTTCTATTCCAAATTCAATACTGCCAAAGCTTCTTTTGGTTAAAATGCTGAGACATGAGAAGATATAAGCTTGTGAGGTTACCGAGGCAAAGTGTGATGGTATTTTAGGATAAAATGCTAAGTCTGTTTACTCAGTAAACTAATCATACATTTGTTAGATTTATGTTTAGGTGTAGTTTGTTTGATCTGAATTAGGTGTATATTCAGATCAAACAAAAAAAGTCAAGTCTTTTACCCAACACTTTCAGGTGAGCAGTGGGAGCTGACCCACATTTCTAAATAGATAAATTATTTAAACATTTTAATAACTACACATCTGGTATTTTCTGTTCATGATTCTTCAGTGCAGTTAATCAGATAAAATGGAACCATGATTGTAATGTAATGTAATGTAATGATTGAAAAGCATCCTGTGAAGCTTATCTATATCTGTGTTGGCACAGTATCATGCTTTCAGTGCCAGGGCCAGACAATTTTAACAACCAGTGTTTGGCTTTTATCTGTGTGACTAAGTGTCTGCCTGCACTGCTGCTTGTTATGTGTAAGGCATTGGCGAGGTCGATTGTTATTAGGATGAAAGTATGGGTATCTTCCTGAAATTGTGCAGACACAACAAAGCAATATTATAAATGAAGGAATGCTTATTGTAAGCCTATATGTTGGTGCAAATACACTATATTGCCAAAAGTATTCACCCATCCAAATCATTGACCTCAGGTGTTCCAATCACTTCCATGGCCATAGTTGTATAAAATCAAGCACCTAGGCATACAGACTGCTTCTACAAACATTTGAGAAAGAATGGGTTACTCTCAGGAGCTCAGTGAATTCCAGTGTGGTACCGTGATAGGATGTGCACCTGTGCAACAAGTCCAGTTGTAAAGTTTCCTCACTACTAAATTCCACAGTCAGTGGTATTATAACAAAGTGGAAGTGATTGGGAACGTCAGGAACTCGACCACAAAGTGGTAGGCCACATAAAATGACAGAGTGGGAAAAGTGGATGCTGAGGCACATAGTGCGTAGAGGTCACTCGCTATAGACCTACAAACTTCATGTGACCCTCAAGAACAGTGTGTAGAGAGCTTCATAGAATGGGTTTCCATGTCTGAGCAGCTGCATCTAAGCCTTACATCACCAAGCCCAAGGCAAAGTGTCGGATTCAATGGAGTAAAGCACGCTGCCACTGGACCTTAGAGCATGCTTCTCCATTTGGAAATCTGATGGATGAGTCTGGGTTTGGTGGTTGCCAAGAGAACGGTCCTTGTCTGACTGCATTGTGCCAAGTGTAAAGTTCGGTGGAAGGAGCACTATGTTGTGGGGTTGGTTCGGCTCGGCCCCTTAGTTCCAGTGAAAGGAACTCTTAATGCTTCAGCATACCAAGAGATTTTGGACAGTTTCATGCTCCCATCTTTGTGGGAAGGGTTTGGGGATGGCCCCTTCCTATTCCAACATGACTGTACACCAGAGCACAAAGCAAGGTCCATAAAGACATGGATGAGCCTTCCCAGAAGAGTTGAAGCTGTTATAGCTGCAAAGGGTGGGCTGACATCATATTAAACCCTATGGGTTAAGAATGGGATGTCACTCAAGTTCATATGCATGTGAAGGTAGATGAGCAAATACTTTTGGCAATGTAGTGTACATTATAATTATATTATAATTATATTATATATAATTATAATAATATTATAATGTTGCCCAATGCTAAATGTAATGCTATTGTGGTAATCGGATGGTAGAAGAAGATGTAACCGAACACTTCAGGCAATAGACAAAGGGCAAGAAATTTGGCTTGTTTAAAAAAATTTTAACTGGCAGTGTTGAGAGTTGAAAGAGCCACCTCTTATTTGTGTGCTGCGCCAATTTCTCTGACTCATTGAAAAAAACTGGAATTCCCATTGCTAGAACACACCCAGAATATCTGTGACTTATTAGGCTGCTTATGAAGAAGTCTCAGAGATGGTCGGTGGTCAGAGTGAACAACATAAGGTTTATTGATCTGTCTAGAAACATACATTAGGTTTGTTCAGATTTAGCCAATTTGTATTGTATATATGCCCTTGTTCATAAACTGTTGCAGCTGAGCCTCTTTTGATAGAGGTAAGTATTTCATTAAACATTCATTAGAAACATGGCTGTTTGCTGGTCTTTATATTGTTAAATGAAAAATTGTTGTTCTTGTATGTCATAGAATGGAAGGAAATGCTTTCAAATTATGATCACTTAATAAAGTTGCCAGCATGTAATTTACATTTATGGCATTTGGCAGATGCTCAACTTGCTCAAGGACCTAACAGTGGCAGGGATTTCAATTTATTGCATTCTGAACGGTAGTGTAATGTCTTACCCACTGAGCTACCCTTGTTCCATTGTCTCCTGGTTTGTTTCTGAACTTGGTTTACTGTCTGTGTGGAGGTTTCCATTATCTCCTTGTATCCACATGAACACAAACTGTGTTCTCTGGTTTGCTTCCACCTCCCAAAAACATGCCAGTAGGTGGATGAGTGTGTAAATGTGAGTACAGGATGCCCCTTGGACCACTGTGTCATCTAGGGTGTACTGATGAACAAGATAAAGCAAATGTCTGTATGAACCGAGTTAACTTAGCTGTACCTTAACATTTTTACTAATTTGATGAATGTGGGAATGAATGTGGTAAACGGAGATCTACAATATTTGTGAACAAAGAAATTGTGCAGTGAATGGTGCTTTTTGCGTTAACTTGTGCTAAAGCCATTAAGGAAGGGTATGGCTTGTAGCAGACATAAGCAGCATAGTTAACGATTGGCAACAATGCAGGACACACTGCATAACCTACAGGTAGCAGGTGGCTTAGTTTGTTGGTAGCCTTGAAAATGTGAACATACTGTATATTGCATTTAGTGAACAGGGAGAAATGACGCACTGTTACTATGTGTACCTACTATCTGAGCAATACTGCACAGATCAGACATAGGCAATATATTAATTTTGTTTTGTATGTTGATGTAAGCTACAGTTTTGTGAAGCTACAGCATGTATTTGTATATGCATATTGTGTGTTCAGAATCAAAGGCACACATTGTTGGAATGAGAAGCAGATGTTGGGTTGGAATTCTCCTGACTGCAGCAGTTCTCTCTCTCATTCACTCTCTCCCTTGCTTTCTCTCACGCAGCCTTACCCACATTGACACTCATCTCATTTTTCCCACTTCTTCCATCTTTTAGTTTCCTGTTTTTTTTTTACTGTTAACTATCAGTCATCACTTACCTCATATCCCTCTTTCACTGATTTAGCTTATTTGATTGTGTTATACACACCTATTTAATTTTTCAAGTAATACATCCTAGCCATGGTGTCACATAGATGTCATGCACTTGTTATATGTGTGTAATTTTCTTATTAAAACTAAATAGTAAGAAGTAAAAGACCATCTATGTGTGTGATTTGCCACGTTGTCAGAATGGCTGAATAGTAGGAAGTGACTCAGGCTCAGTCCATTTCAGAACTGCTGCCCCTCATTTTCTCAGTCTCTCTTTCTCTATTTCACTATTTTTCTTCCATGCAGCATGACGTCTTTTCCAAGAAAGTCATCTGCAATCAATTAAATAACAAAGTACTTGCAGAATCTCTTTTCTGATGTGCATATAAATATGAAACTGTCTTACTGTGTATGTCAGTGAGGTTGGTGTCTAGGAAGGCAGATGTGCAGATTGTCCCTAGCAAGCGAAAACATTCTTTGCTGATGAGATCAGAGCAATAGGACAAAAACTGTGTGCCTGTGATGTTTGCAATAACACTATTGAAAGTCTCTTTTTTATTGTTTAATCTCTCTGTCTGTCTCTTCTTTTTTCTTTTTCTATAGGGAGTGGACATGTTGCGGATCAATTGAGTGTATGTGTGTGAGAGAGAGAGAAAGACTGCCTGTCTGTGTATGTGAGAATTTACCAGACCCAGTACTGTGAGAGTGTAAGCGTGAGGGCGCTCTTGGGGGCGGAGCTCCACAAAGGGGCAGAGTTTCCAGGAGGGAGCCAGACAAACATGAGCAAACTGACGTTCCACAACAACAAGACCATGCAGGATCGCCGTTGTGTGTGCGTGTTTCTCCCAAACGATGAAACACTCAACGTCATTGTCAGTGTAAGTTAACCACAATTCCAACGCACTCAATCATACAGTGATTTGCCACTTCCTGGTGTACTTCTGCTGGAATATTCCAGTTTTCCCCATTTCCAGCCATTATGATTAGGCTATAGTTTGGCAGACTACAGTTTGCAGAGGAATCTGAAGTGAACAAGAGTCGCCATTGTTGCATGAATAAAATGGGTGGATACAATGTATAACTTTAGTTAAACTTAATAATTTACAAAATGATGAAGGATATCATGGTAGAGAAACCACCAGGGATGTACAAGCTCTGAGTACTGCTTGATCCCTACTACCTCTTAAAGCAGCCTTAAAGTAACAAAAGAACTAAACAGAATAGTATCACTGCCAAAAGCACAGAATGTAACCTGTTGAAAAGGCTGTGAGCTGAACCTCATGGCTCATGGCATCAAACGGAGATTGCAGCAATGGCAATAGAGGTGCATATTATTTGGATAAAACACAGACAGGGCAGGTTTCAGCACAAAAGCGGGTTTAGGAATTTGCACACACCTTGTCATACAAATTCAAAGCACTGTCTTTTTCTTTTTGCTTCAAAGTGCTTTTGTTTGATGTATTCTGCAAGCTTTATTAACTGAACATCATCTACGGTGCTGGTAAACAGTATTTGTCCTCTTCCCAATTTCTCCTATTTTTGCTAATTTGTCAGACTTAAACATTTCTGATCATCCAAATATTTTTAATATAAGATAAAGATAACTCAACTAAACACATAATGCAGCATCTTCCATTTATTGAAGATAAAGAGTTATTCAAAACCTTTATCACCCATGTGAAAAAGTGTCCCAATAAACTTAATAAATGGTAGTGTCACCCTTGAACTGGAACTTGTGATGAGTCTTTTACATCACTGTGAAGAATTTTGGATCAATCTTCTTTGCAGAATTGTTTTCACTTTGCTACATTGGTGGATTTTCGAGCATGAACTGCCTGTTTAAGGTCTTGCCATATCAACTCAATGGGATTCAAGTCAGCATTTTGACTCGGCCACTCTAAAACCTTCATTTTGTTTCTTTTGAGCCATTCAGAGGTGGACTTGCTTGTGTTCTTCAGATCCTTGTTTTGCACTTGAGCTTTAGGTCACAAACTGGCAGGCAGACAATCTCCTTCAAGATTTTCTGATAGAGAGCAGAATTCATGGTTTAATCAATTATGACATTTTTGACTGTTGGTATGATGTTCTTATGGTGGAATGTGGTGTTAGCTTTATGCCAGATGTAACAGAGCCATGTCTTCCAAAAAGTTCCACATATTATCCCAAAAGTCTTGTTTGTCATTTAAAAGTTTTTTAGCAAAGATGTCATTGCAAGATGAGCCTTTTTGGTCAGCAGTGTTTTGCACCTTGCAACTCTCCTATGGATGCCATCTTTGCCCATTGTCTTTCTTATTGTGGAATTGTGTACATTGATCTTAAGTGAGGCCTGAGGCCATCTTTAGATGTTTGTCTGGATTATTTTGTGATCTCCTGGATGAGTTGTCGATGCAACTTGGTGAAATTTTGGTAGGTCAGTCACTCCTTCCCCATTTGTAGATAATGTATACCACTGTGATTCACTGGAGTCCCAGAGCCTGAGCAATGGCTTTGTAAATCTTCCAGACTGGTAGATTTCACTGACTTTGTTTTGCATCTGTATTTGACTGTCTTTAGATTGTGTTTTTTTGAGACCTTCTAGCTTGCTTCATGTTTCCAGACAGGTTCTATGTAGGAAAAATGTAGTTTGATTATGTGAAACATTCAAGTGTGACAAGTATGCAAAAACAGATGGGGTAAACAATTTTTCTCCACAGTATACTAGTGCATCTCAAAAAATTAGAATACAGTGGAAAAAGTTTAATTTTTTCATAATTTAATTTGAAAAAGGTGTAAACTGTCATATTTTTATATTGATTGCATGACAAGAGACATATTTCAAGCATTTTCTTTATTTTTTTTTTATTATGACTTATAGCTCATGAAAAGCAGAAATCCAATATCTCAAATGATTAGAATATTTCTTTTGTGAACAGCCAGCCTTTTCAGCAATGACCACCTGTGGCCTCGTGGAGGGTGTTGATCGTCTTCTCCACAGCTGTGAAGTCAGTAGAACTAGACCAAGAGATATACAGCATTTATATGCAGGGGTTATACAATGAAACTGAAACACCTGTCATTTTAGACCACAATAATTTATTAGTATGGTGTAGGGCCTCCTTTTGCGGCCAA
>JAOVYV010000040.1:18969431-18985124 GCA_025674545.1 Hassar affinis | reverse complement strand
TGATCTGTGCTGGTCCTGTGGGGATCCTGACCATTAGAGAACAGAGTAAAGGGGACTAACAAAGTATGTAGAGAAACCAATGGACTACAGTCTGTAATTGTAGAACAATAAAGTGCAGCTATATGGTAGGTGGAACTGAGAAAAACAATGAGTGTAGAGATAAGAAGGTGGTCATAATGTTATGCCTGATCGGTGTATGAATGGTAAAAAATGTTGATTTACTGTGAATCACAAAACAGAGTCACCATACCTTCCGTCCTTTCTCACTGTCTGGAAGATAGCAGTGGCGTGGAAATCCTCTTGCTGTGAAAGGCTTTCCTGGGTTTGGGTGCTCAGAGCCCTATAACATAACGATTAAATTTCTAACATAAAAATCTTACTCTTTTTTAAAGATGTTTTAGTGAAGCAGTACATGAAAATACTATAGGTTACCTGTATGCCAGGTGGTATGTTGTATATTATGCGAATAGATTTGCAGTCAGGGTGTCCTGGGAGTGAGTGAGGAATGACATGATACTCCATCTTCCCAGGTGGCTGGTTGCCCGTCTTCACACCATAGATTGTCTTGCATGTGGGACACTGCAAGCTGCCGTCTTTGTTGCCATTGTTGTACATGGCTACCAGGCACTGCAAATGGTACTGATGGCTGCACTGTGTCAGTCGACCCACTGACTCTGCACGGGACACAGCACCCACACCTGGGCCTTTATAGCCAGAGGGGCCAGCCAAAGGCTCCATACAGATAGTGCAGTCCTGAAAGGTATCAGGGATATTATTTTATTAATAAAAAAGTATATCACAAAACAAAATTGTATCTATGCAGTCTTATAAGCAATATATGTGGTAAAGTTTATAAAATTTCTTCAAAAGTCAATGGTCATATAATAGCCAACACCAGAGCAAAAGAAGAGCAAAGAAAGGGTGAGAGAATGATGCATCACACCTCTTCAGGAGGATTTCTGACTTTCTGTAGGTACCGCTTCACTACCTCTTCTGGAGTCTTGCCTAGAAAGGAAAAAAGTTGTTTAAGTACCAGTTTTGGAAAAAAATTAACCATTCTGTAAACCAATTAACCATTTATGTTTGTGTAGGATATCTTTTGGAATTATAATTATTAATAATAATACTTTGTAATTGGATACACAAAGTTGTAATCTGTATGAATTAGGAAGTCATTGTGTGTATGTGTTGAGAAATACCTTTGCGAGCCTGCTTTTTGGTAGTTTTCCGGCAGCAGTGTCCAAGACCGGGGATGGGTTTGATGTCACTCTTGCTGACAGGAGGAGGGTGCAGCACAAGTTTAGGAGGACGAGTCAAACACACAGGCAGGCCTGCTGCACTCATCAGTATACCTGTGATTCCTGAACACATATACATACATGTTGAGTGACATTACATGGTGACATGATGCATCCCAATGCAAAAATGTGACAACGTGCATATGTGCAATTCTCATAGTGGTAATCAGCAGTCTATTAATTCTGCATGTAATGCAGTTGCACTATTTGAACACCAGAGGTCCCAATCGGTGCGAACCATAGACTTAAAATATACAGCATGCACACTGTTCACACTATCACGTTCTTTCATGGAGAGCCTGTAAGATATACATAGTCCAGGGCAGTGATGTCCAGCAGCCAACACAAATTATCCTTTAAATGGTTTTAAGACCATGTTATAGCAGTTAAAAAGAGCTCTTTGTTGGATTTCAAAGAGCACCAGAGATAGCAGAAATCAGGGATTTTACCTGAGCTCTGTTTCATCTACATATCTCAAAAGGTTTGTTTTGCTCAATCAAACTTTTTGGGACTGTTTATAAATATATTTTTTTACTTTTAAGATATGATAAGCCTGTAGTGGGAAATTTTTATTTTAAACCTCTGTACATAACAATTAATTTTTTTCTAGTTTTATACAGGCAGCATGACATGCTGTTTTGCATTGCTTATGATAAAATTGAGTATTTTCAGTAACAAGTTTTCTTCATTTAAATTTTGGTCAAAATATTCTGAGTATCGAATCAAAATCATGTGTCATATTGAATCCCATCCAAAGTGTATTATTACACTCCTAATACAGACCAATTCTTTCCATTTACTTTTGTTTACATATAATTAACAGCTTAAGAATTGGCACTGTTTGACATTTATTCTTCAGTCAGTCAGTATTTGCATACATTTCTGTCCCATTTTCTATTAATTTCTTCGTCTTAGTATGTCAGCTGTAGTGTATTTTTTTACAGCCTTACCTGCTAAAGCTGGATGTATGGGACTGGAACCATTGAGGTTCTTCACTGGCACTGTTGGCACACTAAGTGTAAAAATAAAAAAATGCAAATCAATTCTGACATACAGAAAACATTCAACCTTAACATAACACACTAATCAATACACATGTAATGTACAGGGTGCCAATAGATACATTTAACATAAATCCCATGTTGGTTGTATAGCTTTGAACAATTAAAGTTACTAATAATGCATTCCAAGTGCTGTCTGTCTGACCTTGAACACTAAAGCTTGTAAGAATACCTCTAAATAGTAACAACTATGTAATACTGTCTACATACATACAATGCTGTCCATGTATACAATATGGCTTTTTTGTACATACGTCACAAGCTAATGCAATAATGGCACGTGTAAAGTTTCTCCCACATTTAGACAGACTCGCACATGAGCATATAGATACATTCTGAAAAGTTAGCACCAACAGCCTTTTACAAAGAATTGCCAACAGCCCTTAGAGGAAAATTTTTTATGGATATGCATTACTTTAAAAATAGGGAAGTATTAGAATGTGTTTACAGAACAGTAAAGGACAGAATGATTGACTTAGCTGTTCATTTGTATGGCTTTTTAATATGGAACTTCTGACTGATGAAAGAATGCAGATTTTGCTACTTACAGCTGGTTTCACAACATGGAGATGGATCAGGAAATGTGTACATTTGTGTACACATTGCAGATCTTTCAATTCCTCACATGTACACTGATGTGGAAATGGTTCAGTATTAGCTTACTGACACTAGTATAACAAACAGATGCTATAAAGTGCTTGGAATGCAAATATTTGCCTCTGCTCCCTACCAGCTATCATAATTTATTTAGTAATATATTATCTGTTGTTTTAATCTATTATCTGTTTATGAGACAGATAGATTCTGGGGAATGTTTAGTCACATTTATTGCTCCGTTAATCTAAGAAACATTAGCTCACTTTCCCAGCTGCCCCACTGATACACAAACAATGCAAAACAAAAGTGTGAACTACCATCACATCCACTGGTTGAGGAGACATAACAGGAAGAGTGATAAGCAGATACAATGAATTGTGGTTTATGTGGTAAGAAAAAAGGAATAGACTGAAACAGGGATATGATATACAAGATTAACAAACAAGATTGAAAGGAATAGCATTGTGAGCTTAACAAGGTGTTGCCTGCTGTTAATAAGCAAGTGCCGAACAGCTTGCTGAATATGAAAGGCAGACTGGATTCTTTTACTTAAAGCACAGTTTTTAAATAGACTTACTGCTACTCAGTGGAGAAATACTTCACAAATGCATATATAGCCAGCACTGAAACCAATCACAGAATTATCCACCTTTTCTTCCAGCTCTCTTTATTACTCCCACCTTGTGTTAATTGCAGATAATTAAATCTTTAATTAAGCACTAAGTAAGGGTTTAAGGGACAAGAGTTTTCACAGGTTTTGCAGAAATCTATCTGCTAAAATGTGAATCGATATATTATACTCAATATCAAGATTATAAAGTAATTTGACAAATTTGAGTTATCAGAGATTGTTATTGAAAAAAAAAGTTATGAGAAAAGAAAATTATATTTAGATTCATGTCTATATAAGAGAGTTTTGAGAATAAGATTCAGTGTTAATGATAAGGCCCAAGTTCTCAGACTATTTAGTTTAAGTTACTGCAATTATCTAAACTAGCAGATGATAAATATACCACCAGCAGTCAAATACTTCATTTTATGAACTGCTGATTTCATTTTGTACGTGATAATTTTTTTTTTAAATGGTCTAATTTTGAATACAAAGATGTAGCTCTACAAATAGAGTATTGTTCAAAACATCTAAAGCAGAAACCAAACAAAGCTTTGTGGTTAGTTAACATTCAGAGTCAGCGTCAGAACGAATCTAACGCAAGGTCATAAGGCTTCCCACAACGGGGCAAACCCAGCCACTTAACTATTGAATCAGAGGGGGAAAACTATTGAGTAACAAGCAAGCACCTCGTTCTGCCTCTTTTACTCACACATACACACGCACGCTCGCACACAGCCATGCTGCTTCGTGATCTATGCTACAACACGTAGTCATATGAATGGATCATTCACCATTATCATAATCTCCTTTGATTAACTCGCATAAAAACTCCCTTTATTTCAGTTTAGACTTGTTAAGACAGTGGCAGTTTTAGCCTTCGTCTGTGAGGGTCTAGTTAAGCCTTATTGTTTGGCGAGGTGGAGGAGGAGTGGGCACTTTTGGGAGTCCAATGTTTCAGTGCACAAACACACAGACACACCCACACAACAGGAATCCAATTAATTCAATTTTCTACTGGTTTTACCCAAAAAGCACCAAATTCCTGCTTCAGATTTTTCAAAAGACACTCAGAGAAGACATCTTTGTTCATGTTTAAAAATGCATTACAGTTTCAGTAAATCAGCCCAAGAGAAATAAAATTAGGATTATTCTACTCTATGAGCACGAACCTACTAAAGAAGGCTGTATTTGCTTGCTAATTTGCTCAGATACTTGCTAATTGCTCAGAAGAAACTATTCATGCACAAATACATAGTTTTGATCACTCTGTGGGCAGAGTGAATGACAAAGATTTGTGCAGCACTTTAAACTGTAAGGTAAAAAAAATCAGACACTGAAAAGTCACCATGCTTTGTACACTATTTGTAGTGTGCCCAACAAGACCAACAGCAATTAGAATGCAATAAGGGAATTAAGGTTTCCTGGATCTATAAAGAGAAATTATTTCTCATATTATGTTCACTCTGTTCTTTTCAGCAGGTCTTTAAATCAACATTTACTTTCCTGCATGTGGAAGTGGAAGGTGTGTATGTGTCTTATAACCTCAGCAATTATTTCTGTTCCCTAAATTATTTTTAAAGTCTCCTTGTATTTTATAAAATTCCTTCCTGAGGATAATTTCTGGCCCTGAATTCCCTGTTCCCTACTATGCTCAAACTCATTTTCTATGCAACATTCCTTGTTGGCTTTGGCCATCATTTCTTTCCAGTTTCTAGGCAATGACATTTTACCAGCCTTCCGTTAGCACCCTGTCAGTCTCTCCTCCCCAAATGTGTATAAAGTGTTCAAAGCTTCCCAAAAATTCAAAACTCAAGACAGGCATATATAGTACAATACAATAATGATTGCACTTTCATCCCTTCACATATACATGCACATACTTGATGGAAGCAGCATTGTGTTGCTAATGCTGACTGGGCCTTGTCATGCCAACAAAAGGTTACCATAGAAACCCTAGAGGAAAATACAATGAGGGTGGGGGTGAGGTAAAAGCCTTGGAAGTGGGTGGAGACGAGACAGAAATGTGGAAGGTGGGCAGACTGAGGGAGATTCGGTCCCCCTCCCAGACTCCCCTCACAATCCTCTTTTCTGTGTTTCCCCCCTTTACTTCAACTTCATTCCTTCACTGTTCAAATGCTCAGTTGTGTCCCCAGACAGCCATCAAGCTGAGATGTGCTGGATGATTTAGCAGTGTGAGAAACACACTCCCCCACACTGCACTACATCAGTGTGCACACAAACATGCAGCCTACAAACACTCATCTAATACTTTTCCCCCTCTCTTTCTCTCACATGCACACATGGCAATAAGGAGTATGAATATTAAAATGCAACAGGTTTATACACAGACCATCCCAAATGTGCAACATGTAAGACATAGCCATACAAACAGCTGTACAAAGACCAACAAATGTCACCTGAACAAGCTAGAAAATGGAAATGAGACCATGAGAATCTCCTGGTTCTCTAAACTCTAACCAGACATGCATGGCAGAAAAACAATGTATTCACAAGTTAAGGTGTTACTATTTAAGTTCACAGTACAATAGCCTGGACTACAAATGTCACAGTTATAAAGGTACCATGTGAGGAAATACACCATGATTAAACATGAAACCATGACACTGTATCAATGCTAACACCACAACTCAACACCAACACTCATCTACTCACAATGAAAGGACACTAAGAGCAAGGACTAGATTTAGAATTATGCAGGAAATTTAAGCAAACAACAACATTTTTTTCTTCTGAATTCGAGGAGCCTGAAGGTCTTGTCTAAAGTCTATTTTCCATGCGTATGTAATAAAGCAATGCATGAGCAAATGAAACATATATGAGGTCTGTCCAGAAAGTATTGAGAATACAATTCAATATTATCACCTTATATGCAATATGATGCTTGTGAACACACACAATGCTCTCAGCACCTCTGCCATTGTTGGTTGCAGTGCCCGAAATAGTCAACTGTGAGGGTGTTCAGAGTCTCTATGGATGTTCTTTATTATGACTTTTCAAACATATTTTAAACGTAGCCTTCTATTTTGAATTCATTACGGACGATCCCTTGAGAATCAAAAAGACGATGTACAGTGACTTGATTTTTTTGTTTGCTCACGTGAGCCTTCTTTGGGTGATGTGATGTTGTCGTGTGCCATTCAGCACTTTGTCATTTTGCCTCAGGATCGTCCTCGAACACCCATGATTCATCTAACTGGGAAATTGGGCTCTCTTGTAAAAGGATCCAACATTTGCTCCAAACTCACTTACATTGTACCAGTGAAGAGGCACTTCAACAGGGTTTCACAAAAACAAATGTCTGAGCACTGCAAACCTAAAATGCAATTTCTACCATTTATCTGAGATCCCACTCTGACTGACCTTGAACCACCATCCCCAACCATAAGCCATATGGAGGGCAGGAATTTCATTCTCATTACTTTCTGGACAGACATCTTATATCTTTTTAAAGAAATGCACTGATGCCCTCAAACTGAATGAATGAATAAGGAAGCCAATTAACAATGGATAGTTGTCTCAAACTACACAAACTTGCCTGCTAACCATTAAGAATTAGGTTGACACTTTCAACACTGTTAAGAGGTAATACTATTGCACCCTGGCAACCAGGAGAATAATGTGGGAAAAAGTGACTTAAATAGTACCCAAATATGATGGTATTTTGTATCATGGGAAATACTGTGCAGCGTAGTAAGACAATAGTAGCCATTTCTCACCCAGAGGCGATGAGTGCCCGGGATTGAGCCATGGCAATTCTTTGTAGTGCTGGCCGACTCAGTCCTGCCAGACTGGCTCGATGGGGCAAAGGAGCAGCACAGGCTGCAGAACGCTGAGGTGGAACGGCTGTTGATGCTGATGATGAGGATGAACAAGATGTGCTACTTGTGGCCACAGTGATGAGAGTCGCAGTTGGCACTGATGGAGATGTTGTTGATGTGCTGCTTGGCAATGATAAAGACTGCTGATGGGATGCCGGTGGAGGTGGTGGAGGGGGCAAAGATGGAAGAGGTGGGCGACTGGTGGACACTGAAAGCGTGGCAGTGTTTGAGGTGAGCATAGACAAAGACTGAGCAAAAGCAGCAGCATTCTTGCGCTCTTGTGAAAGGGAGCGGTTCAAGGACAACCCATGAGGCAGTGTTTGTGAGTATGAATTTGATATGGATGAGGTTGTAGAGGAGTATGGAAGTGTCCCTCGGTTGGATTTAGGACTGAGTGCTTTTGTGGGCGGCAGTCTGCGTCCTAGCGTTTGTGATGCCATGGCATTTGCTTTCACACTCAAGACAAGCATGCACTGTTGGCAGGCACAAGGTTGTCCAGGAGGGGAAAGAGATGACATTGAAAGTGTTCCGCTAGGATACAGAGGACCACCATTTCCACTTGAGCTAGATCCAGAAACTCCAACTCCCAGAAGGGCACCAGTTGAACCTCCACTTGCAGTGCCACCACCACCAGCTGTCCCTCCAGCCCCAGTGCCCCAACTTTGGGCAACTTTTGGCAATGGCCCAGAGACAAGTGGATAGGTCATGTCAGAGCGTCTCTGGATACGGCGACGCCTCTGTGTTTGCTGATTGATCTGAGTCATGCTTTGAAAGTCCACAAGGTAGCAGAAACCAAGCGGTGCCAGATCCAGCCATGGCTGTTGCCGATCCCGTGCTGACTGTAGGGCAATGCACACCTCCATGTCATACGGTGTCCAAGAACCTGCATCGTTCTCCCACTCCCACAGCCAGCCCTGACCTGGTGCTGAACTGGGGTCATAGAAACTTCTACGGACTGGCCTTAAAGTACCTGCAAGAAAGACAAAGAAAGGTCAGATGGTGTGAATTTAACAGTTCCACTAGATATTTACCAGTACAGCATTCATTACTATGTTGTATTTGTTAAGGTATTGTGTAGACCAGAGATGCTAAATGCTAAATCTAAACAATGCGCTGGTTGCCTGTGGAAATTTAACCAGCATTTCATAATGATTCAAGAAACTGTTTATTAAACTTTTTTAATCACTTTTAGATTTAATTTTTTAATTACGATGAGTATATATAACTGCTATAACTGTCTAGAGTGTTATAGTTTGAAAAGTCCTCAAATTACTGAATTATTTAAATATATTACACTTAAAATAGTAAACTACAGAATAGTGCTTCTATCTCAAAGAAAACAAGTTTTGGTCTACAGTCATGCAAAATCACAATACTTAGTTGTACTAGGTTGATCTGTTGTGACTATGAACAATAGATCAAACTAGTTCTTGTTTGTGTATGGGCATACCCAGATCAAACACAATCAAGCAGTGGTTCAATTGGAATTCAACAAATTATTAGGCCTATTGAACACATGTTGCTTTATGTATTTTATTACTTGCATCACTTTACCTTATCAGAATGAAACTGCAATTTCAGATTAAGACAGCAACTTAATTTGATTTGAATCTCTCTAAGTGTTTCCATGTCCATCTCATTAGCTATTAGTCTAGAACATAATCACTTCCTCCCACCCCCTTTTGTGTTCTCCTCTGCAGTGATCTTTGTGTTTGGTAAGATAACCTTGTTTTCTTTCATTACCAGATGAATGGACAGTATTCCCTTGATCATTATGTACCCATTTCTCTTTCTACCAGTGAGTCAGCATCACTGGGGAAAAGGTAAACCTTAAGAGTGAATGAAAGACCGAGGGGTCTTGTTTTCTGGATATTCATCCAGAAGAATGAAAAACATTGAAAACTTCTCAAGACACAAATTCCTAAAGTGGATAATAAGTCCATTACAAGTTCTCATTTAAATTCACAAATTCAATTTAATTTTTAATTAACTGTTTATCAATAATTGCTAAATAAGAAATTCATAAGACACACTCAGATTTTTTTTTCAAATCAAATAAACTGGATGTGCAAAAAATCACAAGAGTCACAGTGGTCAAGTGGATAATAGAGTTTGTCTACTGACACCAAAAAGAATTAAACAATTAAGCTACATTAAATTGTCTCTTCAAAGACTCATTCTGATCCAACTATATCAACAGATGGCCATGTCTGTGTTCACATGTCAATCAATGTGCCGTCAGTGATAATAGGAGAAAAACTGGATCTGTATATAGATGTCTGTATCAAATGTGTGCAAGTGTGTGTGTGTAGATGATCAGTGCCTTAGTATATCATATAGTGTGACATTAGGTTCAAGATCCCAGGACCTCTGAGGGGAGACAAAGCCTGAAAGCAGGTGTACAGAGACGTCCATCTGTTCAATTGTGAAGAGCGCCTTGCTTCTGTGACCTCCTGTTCCTCTAAGCCACATCTTACTTGCTGGCTGTGTGAACCCCTTATCTCACTTTATTGCAATTCAAGCAGGAAAAAATGTGAATTGCAAATTTTTATAGCATTAGAAAGTATACTTTGCTGGAGAAAAACATACAGAGAGATTACCCCTTTTCTAGTGTGACTATAAATCTGTTCAAACACAAAGATGCTGTTTTCAATACAGGAAATGAAATACCTGCAATAAAGTGACTAATACTCATTGCAAGCAAACAAATAAACTAGTTTACCTAATATATAGCCAAAGCAGCCTCTGGCCAGGACTCAATTACTTATGTAATTCAATTTACTTACGCAAACTCTATAAAGAATGAGTGAGAAAGTTTGTGTTGTTACTCATTCAACTTTCAGAAGATTTTTACAGACAGGATTCTGTAAATGTTTTTTTCAGTCCAGTGACTATATTGTGCTCTGAAAAACTCATCAAGTACAAAATGCTGCTGGATGCGAGAGGAGCCAACAAGACTCTGCCTTTAACATCTTTGAGGTAGTGAACGGATACAAACAGATATGGAGCAACTCAGACTAGCTTTGCATTGGCTTTGAAAAAAGGCCTAATTACTATAGAGATGCAGGAAGGTCACCAACCAATGAGCAGATAAAACACTGATAAGCCATTATCAGTGATGACAATAATCCTATAAACAGCTAAAGAATATCATCTCATTATTTACGATATTTTGGCCTTAACGATCATACAGGGTGCGTTTATTCAGATACTCTTAGGTGGTAAAATAATGGCAAAATACCAGCAGTTTTTCAGCCATCAAGGTATCATGAAAAAACTATACTTCATTCCAAATAAGCCATTCTGTGTCATGGGAAAAAGAGACAATCTACTTTCTGAGAAGCAAGAACAAAATTAGTGGCAACACCACAAATTAAGTTGAATAACACAGCTCTACATACCGTAAAGTCTGTAATATACATTATAAGCCTACTAAACAATGCTGTGTGGTTTGTGGCTCTATTCTAACCCAAGTATTTTTCAAAAAGGCAGATACGTTTCATACAGCCCATACCACAACCAATTCATTGGTCACATTTACATTTGTGAAATAAATTTACAGAATATACATAAGTCATATGTATGCTTGCAGGCCCAATATTTTTGCATTGAAATTATTGTGAATATCAGAGGAGTTCCCCTCCTCCCTTTATTCATTACTCATTCCTCACATTCTGATTCTCTCTCCTATTATTTTCTTGTGTTTCTTTTCTATCTGACAGTGACTTGTGTGAAACAGTATGTGTCAAGGAAACAGCAAACTAAAGTTCCTCTGACAAAAACAGGGGTGGAGGATTTAGAGAAAGGTACATAGAGGAAATAAACTGACTAACCCTGACCACATAAAACGTGTGAGCAGAAAACCAAATTCTAACTCTGTGCTCTCCTTCAAGCGATCACATGAAAGTGATTAGCAAAAAGGAAACCTAACCCAGCTTTGCGTGTGTCAGTGTGCACGCACTCATGCATGAATTTGTCTGTGTGCACGCATGATTAATCTCTGGCTTTCATTGGAGAACACATGGGGCCCAGGGCTGTTGAAACTCTATATAGCCTGTTGCGCAATGAGAAGGAGAAACTTAAAGCCCCTCTGTTTTCTTCTTCTGTCCCCATTTGCAAATTATTCCCTTAAACTGCCCTCTCAGTCCCTTCACAACACTTCTCCCCTTCTGTGTATTTGTCCTGCATTCTTCAACTTGAAAGTGGCACATCTCCCAGGCCCATGTTTGCAGGAGAAACTCTCCTAAATTAAACTTAAGCAGTTTGGTCTAGTTTCCAAATTTTGTTGAAATTTGGCAGGGATCTTGCTGGTTCGGACCAGCTGGGTATTATGGAGGCTCTTGCACAGTCGGATCACATCTTTAACCCCTTTGCCAAATACAGTTAGAGTGCTTATGTTCCTGCTGTTTCAAAATGATTGGGTTTTTTTATTAAGGTTTTAATTTTTCACTGCATTTCTTTTCTACAGTACATAATACTCCTGCCAGTAATGCTGAAAAACACAAGGTTTCCTTAAAGTGACCTTCTTTTAATGAAATTGGCATAACTAGTTTTGAGTGTCACTGACTTATAAAAATCTCTCATAAGGCACCAACTCCCCTATGATTTTTTAATGATGTCAGCATGACACAAATGGATGGAATTGCCTATTAATCACTGGTGTTACGCAGAAACTTTCATCCCATGGCCTCATGAATTTTATTGCCTGCTTTGTGTGTCACCAACTCCTTCATAAAATTATCAGATAAGGCACTATTCTCAGTCATAAAAATGCTATGTCTGATATTTCTTCTTGTTTTTGTATAGAAAAGCATTATTAATTGATAAACAACTGTAAATGAACTAGAGAATTGTCCTCTTTGTGCACACTGTACCAATGATCAAAAGATTATATACGTTAGTTTTATTACCTATCTATAAAAAGACCTAACAGCCAAGGCCCTTTGTGGATACTCTAGGAATAGAGAAGACTTTACATTATTACTTCCTACACAGACTAATCTCTGAGACCTTGAAGGCATAATAAGCCCAAAAGTGCATTCGCTCTCTGGAATGGGTCACCTCAGAAATTGTGCACAATGCTGTTCAATTGGGAATGATCAGGTCCATACTATTTTTTCTTTCATCAGGGACAGGCATATCTCTCTTTTGTCTTTAAACAATGTTGTCCCCCGATCACATAATTATCAGGCTTGCTGTGGCTAATCTTTCTGTCTTGGTAAATTTCTCCCCTCCTGTTTGCTCTGTGGATTCTGTCCCACGCTCTCTGCTCACATCTGTTCCTCCGCTTCAACAAAGAGAGTGGGTGATGGTTTCTTTTCCAACCACCCTTCACTCGCAAATGTTTGTAGCCCCCAACCCCAACCCCCACTCAAAAGCTGACTTGTGCTCCCTTTCTCTGCCTCTGTGCTTTTCTGCCTCTCCCACAGAAAATCCAACACAACTCAAGGCAAAATTCCCACAAGAGCTGCTGTCATGCAAAAAAGAAACCAATTAAAAGACAAACAATATATAGAGCTCTTTGATGATTACGGTTCTTCTAAACTAAAACCATTCTTAATATCACATTTTTTCATCAGGTCCCTCTGCTCTACTTATTGTGACATTTCTTCTCATCAGATTTCCTTCCAGAGCAACAGCTGCACAAGTAAAACTTGGTCTAATAGACCAAAAATGTGACTTGAAGAAAAACAGCTGTTTTATGGCGTCACATTTTTTTCATTAACATGTCAGACCAGGGTTCATCAACTGGTGTCATGTGGTTTGGATATGAATCCAGCCTAGTAGGCATTATAGCATGCCTAACCAAGTACTTGAAAAAATACTGTAGAAGAGTTGCTAAATGCATGGGAGGGAAAAGCTGGACCTGGTTCAGCAAGTCCAAGTTTTCTAAATATGAACCGGTTCAACTTCTGTAGCAGATCCTCTGTTGTGGCTTATCTAATCATATATTTACATAAATTATTTAGCTGAAAATAGTTCATCAGGCCAGAGATTAGCTACAGGGCTATACACATTGGGTAAGAAAGAGAAGAATTCATGGATTTTGCATTAATTTCAGTGTGTGTTCATTCTCCCCAGTAAAATTCAAACCCGAGTCCATGCCGCTGATCAAAACAAACGCTTGAAAGTGTCTTATTTATCATCAAATGTTATGATCATAAACTAACGCTAAAGGTTAAGCATTAGGACAGAACTGTGGTCGCCACTCCGATATTTCAGCATTTTATTTGGTCCTTTGTAAGCAGTATTTTTAGGTAAAAGTTTCATCACAAATTCCAGTTGAGTATCATGTGACAGAGTAAGGGGGAAAAAATCAACGCAAGTTCATTGTAACTTTCTGTTAACTATAAACTTGGCTGTCACAGCTTACTGGAAAGGGTGTGAACTACAACTCCGCTGAACTGTTGCACCACATGACCGCTCATGACAAAAGCAACCGACGAAAGCAGCGTCTTGCTCAAGCCTGCGAGGAGTCTTTCTCATGCCACGACCACTTCAATCTCTTAAACGTCAACGTGATGAGAACTGTGTTAAAGTGGATCAGGAGAAAAGTAAAGTATCTCGAAGATTAAAACCCAACACAAGAACACACAATTTCTGGAAACCCCTCATGTTCCGGATTCTCTCATTAGACCCGAGACATCGGTTAAAAACAAGCCTTCGCTGAGAGATCCCTCATCTTACCTGTGTCCTGCCGGAACTGATGCATGGACTGTAGGTCGATGATGTAGGGCGAGAGGCGGCTGTCGGCTTGGCCTAGCACAACGCTCCCTCCCCGGGATTCGCTCCGGATCACCGCCTCGATGTGATGAGACACAGCCGGGCTGTAGGGCCTCCAGCGTCCGTGCTCGTTCAACCATTCCCACACCACCGCAGCCGAGGCCAGCAACATCGTGTCCCTGAAACACCAGACATCTCGTAAAAACACACTCTTCTGATTTCAGGCCACCGCACAAACAGCTCCCGAGACTCAACAGCCAAAGATAAACAATGTAACGTTGAGCTCACCGAAATCACTGTAACACACTTCAAAATGTAGGCTACCCTGTATCCTGTGCTATAAAAAGCTTATAGAAATCATGTTAAACACACACTACCGCCAAGCAAAATGACTGAATTTGTTCACTTACATGTTCTTAGCTTACGGCACGCTAGGGAGAGAAAGAGCAGTATCTGGGTAAAAATCTCCGTCTCATCTTCATGGCGGCAGCTTCGTTTAAATGGTGCCGGGAACAAACGATTAAAACAAGCATCAGGTAAACCATTCATCCGAGTCATTCGTGTATATCCACATTTACACCGATTCGGCTTCCACGTCCGTCCATCACAGCCGACGAGTCGGTAGCGCAGTGGCTCGTAGCTCGTGAGCGCACTGACATGTAGCTCAGCCCACTGCGCGCGCGGCGCTGCTCCAGCGGAGAGGAACCTCCACCGCCTTCACATTACTCACACAGGAGCATACACATCCACACCGAGTCCAAACATGTCACCAAACACCAACGGCTCTACACACATCTGCATATCTTAACCGCATTCAGTCTTTCACACACGTAGGCTACGCAAGACAAACCGGTTTAGCTGGTCCCGTTCTGTTGTGTTTTTTCTTCTTCCAGGAACGGAGTCGTTGAAATGGGGAGAGCAGTTACTCTCAAAGTGTAGGGGAAGAAACAACAGACGAGTTGGTGCTGTTCAGCCAAAGGCAACTGTATCCCAAATTTTACCTTTTAGAAAAAATACAGCATCAGTTTTGGTATTCTATCAGCATGGCACTAAACTATATGAACAGCATTTCTTTCCTATATGAACGGAAAAAACGGGGTTTTTTTCAGCATGTGGTCAAGGTTATGGTTGATCCAGAGCATATACTATTAATACTGGGTGTGAGGCAGGAATACATGCCAGTCCAGTCCAGTGCAGGGCATTATGCACACATACTGTATTCACACAGTCTATCCACCTACCAGGGACATTAAAAGAAACCAGAGAACATGGAGGAAATCTACACAGAGAGACTTCATATACTAGTCCTTCTCAAAAAAGTAGCATATTGTAATAAAGTTCTTTCTTTTCCATAATGTACTGATAAAAATTAAACTTTTATATATTTTAGATTCATTGCACACCAACTGAAATATTTCAGGTCTTTCATTGTTTTAATACGGATGATTTTGGCATACAGCTCACAAATTTAGCATATTTCATCCGACCAATAAAAGAAAAGTGTTTTTAATACAAAAAAAGTCAACCTTCAAATAATTATGTTCAGTTATGCACTCAATACT
>JAOVYV010000040.1:18928400-18941522 GCA_025674545.1 Hassar affinis | reverse complement strand
CCTCTTGCTTAGTTGACAGCTTTGCACATCTTGCCATTTTCTCAGTCAGCTTTATGAGGTAGTCACCTGGAATGGCTCTCAGTTAACAGCTCTGCCTTGTAAAGAGTTAATTTCTTGCCCTCTTAATGTGTTTGAGACCACCAGTTGTGTTGTGAAGAGGTTGATATTGGTTGGTATACAGTGAATAGCCCTATTTGTGTAAGGTTCTAATCCATATTATAGCAAGAACTACTCAACTAAAGAAAAACGACAGTCCTTCATTACTTTAAGAAATAAAGATCAGTCAATTGAGATGGTTTGGGATGGGTTGGAGCACAGAGTGAAGGCAAATCAGCCAACAAGATTAAGAGAATGCTAAGAGTGTGCAAAGGTGTAATCAAAGCAAAAGGTGCCTACTTTGAGGAATCTAAAACATATGTTGGTTTGTTTAACATTTTTAAGTTTACTACATGATTCCTTATGTGTTCCTTCATAGTATGGATGACTTCAGCATTAATTTAGAATGTAGGGAAAAATAAAATAAAATAAAAAAAAACATTGAATGAGAAGGTGTGTCCAAACTTTTGACTGGTGCTGTATGTATGTACACAATGTGTATAGTAAAAAGTTATGTGTGGGACTTTGTTTGGATCAATATGAAATTCTGAAATACCAACTCACTTTGTGGCAGCCTACTTCAATTTGGGATGCAACAAGTCCATTCCGGATCATGAGAAATAGCGACTGGAGTTGCTCTTCTGAAGAGCTGACCATTAGCTGAGTAAGCAGCTTCCTGAGAGGGACCTCCAGTTCTTTTACTTCTGACACAGAAAGCCATGCACCTATGAGACATGAATGTTAGGTTAACAAAAAGGGTAAAGTGTTCAAGGATAAAGGCTTGATAAAGGCTTAACTTTGCAATAAGATCATTTCAACTGGATGCTTACTTGATAATAGCTTATAAACACTCTGCACAATCTTAATATAGAGATTGTTAAGATCAGACTCCTGAGTTTTTTCTGCAGCTGCATAAAATGCTGAGAGATATTGCAGTGATGAAATGAGAAACTCCATGAGTTGTGGTGCAGGGTATATTTCCTCCAAAATCCGCTGCCCAAAGCTATTGTACAGTGTCATGTTGGATAACTTATGTTGTTGATCAGCATCACTAATATCCTGAGTCTCATGAGAGACCTTTGCTAGCTCACTCTTGATCATCACAGTCACCACATCAATAGAAAATGACTGTTTGAGCCCACTGTATGCTGTCCCCATCAATGCAGCCTGGGTGGCAGGCCCCATTACAGAGATTATCTTCCCCAACAACTGAGTCAGAGTCTCATCCAGCTGAGGATTTTTTCCAAGCACAGACATCATTTCATTACAAAGTGTGCTCAAGGTTGCTAAGTGAAGCTGAAATGAGTACAGAGCTTTATCACAAGTCCCAGAGTCCACAGACGATGCATCAATGGTACAAGCTCTATCAATCATAAAAGTAGTAAACTTGTCCAGATTGATACGCATGCTGCTTTTTCGCTCCAGTATAACATTTATTATACTGTGAATAAATGCTTGGACTGACTGGTGAAAAGAAAACCAAGCTGAGCTGTCCACACTTTGACAGAGATCCTTATCAAGTCGAGAGAAAAGAGAGGTCATAGCAGCCTCCAAGAGCATACTACCATGTACAATTTTGAGGACTGCATGAGAATTTTTCCCCACCAGGAGTGAATCCATGAGGCTAAACAGCTCTTTCAAAAGGCTGACTGGTACTGCAAGTGCTCCATTTTCATTACGTTGCACATAAAGCGTCATGAGGAACAAACCCAGAAAAAGTCCTAAGTAATCTTCAGGAGATATTGCATATGGATTTAGGACACTTGTTATCCTAACTAACTGCAGTAGGGTGTCTGCTTGTGTTTCAGATATGGGAAGATGAGCACCATTTTTAGCACAGTCCACAATTTCTTGTGCTGTTGCTTTCAGTCTGTTAAAAGATGATGAGATCTCAGCAATACATCCTTCTTTGCCTTCAGATGCAACACCAATTTCCGTGCAGGTTTTAAAAAATGAGGGACAAAAGGACCGCACGTCAGACGCACTTGGCAGTCCAAAAATTCTATCTGTTATAGAAGTCACTACTGCTGAGTGTAAGTTGGGCAGCTCACAAAGAACTGTGCTTTCAAGCAATTGTTTTGAAATCAGTAGGAATGACAGATCACTCTTTTCCATATTGCTTCCTGAGTGACCCTGAAGCAGGGAGTTCACAATGGTGTCTGCTATGTGAGCTGTAACCTCTTGTGTGAGGTATGGAGCAATTAATGGTAGGTTTGCGGTTACTAGAAACCAGAAGGCCACTGGATAAGTGTCACTATTAATACTGCATAATTGACGGTCCCATGTTTGGACAGTGTACAGGTTTGCTGAAAGTTCTTGACTATTTACCACAATTTGAGCAGTTTCACAGAGAACATTGTGTGTATTTGTGTCCAGAGTGAGTGAAGATGGTGAGACCAGTGACTCTCTCTTCATTCTGTGGAGAGCAAGAAGCTTTTGAAGAAACCTGCTCAGTGGACTAGTGACTGGGACTCCTGATTCTCTAAGTGCCAAAACTTTCTGTACTGTATCAGTGACAGGACTGACATCACCAGTTGATCCAGCTGGAGAGGTGTATTTACTACAGTGAATTTGAAAGAGTGCATCTGCCTCATGCCATGTGTGAGTAAGGAGAAGACTTGCTTCTTGAATCTTCTCTACCCAGACGCTGTCTGTAATCAAAATTCCCTCAAGACGTTGCAGCAGATCCCTGACAAACTTAAGCATCTCCTCCATTAGACTCTGAGTTTGTCTGACTACGGGCAAAGGTGTGCTGTCATCTAGCGTCTTAAGACTAAAGACCACTGCGTGCATGAGGACACTTAGAGAATACATCTTTAGTGCAGAATCTCTTCTTCCATCTTGGACATAAGGAAGATCGTTTTGCATCTTCTCCAGAATAAGTCTGCAGATTTCGAGATTCTGGCTAGGAGGGCTGTCTAACAGGCACTGACCTAAGCAATTCTGTAAAGCTTCGGGCAACAACTCCTGCCTCAGTTCATCAGCAGCTGGTCGACAGATTACGACCAGCAGCTCTTCAATGAGTCTCGGCAGCTGGCGTAGCTTCGCATAGGTCTGAAGAACTGCACAAACAAGCGCCTCTCGAGCTTTCTTCACCCGTAATTCTGCATTGTCGGCATCCACCCAGGCCATGGAGACAAGCTCATCGAGATCTGGCTCTAGAATCTGGTGGTTTAGTGCCAGCAGTATTTTCAGGCAGCGGTACCAGGCTGGGATGCCTGTCTGCGCATTATTGAATAAAAGCTGAGCCACTTTCCTGTAAAACTTTAACTGCACCTCTCCATGATGTATTTTATCTGCAGCTACATTATAGATATCTTCAGCCAAACAGGAGTTCAAAATGTTCTCTAAGGAAAACAGAGCAAAGCTCCAGTTGGCCTCATTAAATGTTTCTTTGACGTTCAGGTCCTCTGTAAAATCTAGGGCAGTAAGAAACTTTGTCATAAGATGAAAGCAAACTAGCTTGTTCTCTCCTCCTTTGCAAAATGCATCTAAAGCGTATTTGAAGAGCATCGGCAAAGCACTGGATTGGACACCGTAATAGACGGACTCATTGGCATCATGTCCCTGGACAAGCTTTGACAGAATGGTTGCAGCAGGGCACAGAAACGTTTTACTTGTAGATCCCTTTCTTCCACCTGATGCCCGTTCCGATGGGAGAACTTCCTCTTTGTAGTACTGTAGATGCTCATGGTAGTAAAGAGCAGACTGAAGAATCAAGTCCACTTTGCTCCGGATCTCTTTGCTCATGTGCTGCCGGATCCTTTTATCATCCTTCTCTGTCCATGTCCTAGAAGTTAGTAAGTGTCTTAACAGGCAGAGTGGCTGAAGAAGTCGCTCTGTCACCTGGACAAAAACTCTTTTAGGGTTTCCTTGCTGCCTTTGCACTGTCAAATAGGTGGTGAGTACAAGAAGCAGAACCTCAAACACCTCAACTGAAAGAAGTTCTGTAGATTCCTGCTGCTGGAGCTGAAAACAGGCCAAGCCATTGGTCCTAACCACAAGCTCCACCAGCAGCTCATACTTGGAAGTGTATGCCACAGCGAGGACAGGAAGTGCCAAGATCCCTTCACAACAACTCAAGATAGTAGACAAGTTGACAGACAGAGTTCCTGAAGTGCTTTCTAGAATCCTTTCATTGATCATCTACGGAAAAGGAAACAAATAGGCAAAATGCAATAAGATTACTTTTATGTTCATGGTTAGTGTAAAGCAATTCTCATTATCCATCCAAGTTTCTAAGAATTCTAGCATCTAAGTGTACATTCCAAATAGTAAAAAAACTATTTGGATGCTAAAAGATTTTAACACCCAACTATACACAAAGTAAGACAAACAAAAATATTTTATAATAAAATTAGACAGTATGTAGCTTAGCTGTTTTAACAAAATCAAAATCCTAAAATTGGTCTGTACTGCTCATTAGATACCTGGGGAATTGCTGGGGGTATGTTAATGGCCTTTCCTGTGCTCAGGACATTACAAAGCTTCTTACTATGCAGAATTTCATTCAGGTAGGTCCATAAGCCCTCCACGACCTCCTGTGGCACCTCTATTTTCTTGTTGTAATACCCAGAAAGGGCACGAGCAACCCAGTCAAACAAAAACTATAAAGAGAAAACAAAGAAAGATAAAATGGCACGAACAGGATAAAAGATAAAATGACAATGAAAGATTTGTGATCTGGGAATTGCACATAATTTGTATATTCTTAGATGTTACATGTCATCTTAACAATTAGACCTAATTTTGTATAGCATGCTAAGTATAATTGTATTGTTATCAGAAATAAAAGACTTAAACGCCAGTTAGACCATGTCAAACATGACATCAATATCCCAAAACCTGAGAATGAAAATAAATATTAACCTGTTCTTTATTTAGAAGAAAGCACTGGCTGGATACCCATGCAAACCGAGCCAGTTTCAACTTATCTGGCCATGGTGTGAGGTGGCTGTTCAGCTTTTGATGGATGCCAGAGTAGATGGTAGTCATTTTTTTAAAGCAAGATGAGAAAGCTTATCTAGCTGATAAGAAAATAGGGGAGTAAAAAACACAAATCAATAATTAAGCACAAAGAGCACAGAGCACAAAGATTTATTCATGGGCATGTCCACTTCAACATTGGGAGAGCTGTTAATTAGGTGATTAATTGAATTATGTGTTTCAATTAATCACTTATTCAAATGTGCATGACAAGGGGTTCGCCAGGACCAGGGTTTCACCCATGGTTCTGCTGAAGTAAAAGCATAGCTGACAATACTGTGGACAAAACCATAATCAACCAACATTAAAGTCATTATAGCTGTAACTGAGTGGTCACTTGAACTGATCTGCTTTAATAATTCTTCATAACATTACAGAACGATTAAATAGCAGTGTCAAAAGTGTCATTTAAATCATATTACGAAAAATATGAAATGTTTAAAAGAATTTAACGCAGTGTGACAGATTTTGGTACACAGAATGATTAGTAGAATAGAAATGGCTCCCAGAAATAAACATGCTGGTACTTAATGGGCCTTGTATTTAAATAGTTTTATTACAGCTATAAAATAATTTTGTAATCGTTAGGGGTTCGTGATTCATATCTTTACGATATTTTACCCTACAGTCCCTAGATACAAACTGTAAATACTTTAACTGTCCAACAAGTGACATGAACTAAATAATTAAACATAGTATACTATTGCACTTTAATGGCTGTTCTATTCGAGGCGCACATTTTCCCACTCGCTTGTTATGTTAATGATCACTAACACTGACATCTTGTCATGCGTGTAACGGAAAACAGGACATCTTACATACATGAAATCTGCATTAAAGTTTGTTCCAAAGCAATTATTCTCCCTTCGCAAATACTTACAGTCCCATCACACACGTGTTCCTGCTTAAGTTGTAACGCTTTCCCCTGCACTTTCCGCCAGACAGTAGCAATCGAGTGACTATTAGTGACTGAATGTGATTTTATTATAAATTGGACTTTCAGATGATCTATAGCATGACTGAACTACATCTTTGTTTTCTGATCTATGTAATGTGCATACATACGTTTGTCAACCCTGTCAGTCAACTCTGGGCTACCTTTAATTGCTACAGCTCTCTTAACATTTAAAAAAATTACAGAATCTTTTTGTATCATATAAACAGGCCTTTCATTAATTTCATTTTGAAATGAAGTTGATACAGCCTAGCTATGCCTGTGTTTACATGACTGGTGTTTGGATTAAAAGTTAAGTGATTACTAACAATAGTTAGTTTCTAAAATGTTCCAGGGACATTTGGGTTTTTTTAGTTATTGTTTGGTTTGTGAACAAAATGCATTCATCGCAGAAAATATAGCTTTTGTGTTTCTTTACTCATTAAGGTTCAGAGAATAGTCTCTTACCATCCCATGAATGTTATTTGAAATCTGAACCACTATGAAACTTTGTGGCAATGTGTGGTGGTTCTGAAAATCATCTCATAACCTTTAAATGATCTTGTAACTTCTCTGGAATCTTGAACTAACTCAGGATGGTTTGAAGAAAGTTTCTTCCTTAAAACCTTAAAGAGACATTCTCAGATACCTGTTACTATACTCACAAAAGCCTGGTTGGTTGTCATGGGGTCCTCACTTATGGCATTTGGCAGATCCCCTTATCCAGAGTGACTTACATTTACCTCATTTGCACAGTTGGTCAGTTGGAGGCCTTGCTCAGGGGCCCAGTAGTTGCAGCTTGGCTGTGGTGGCATTTGACCTCATAACCTTCTGGTCAGTAGGCCAATATCTTAACCACTGAGCTACTGGTACTCACTTTCTAATATAACAAGTTACATTAATACTTATACAACAACAACAGCAACAACAATAACAATGACCATTAATGCATACATTTTGTTTGGGATAGTACTGACATTGTTAACTAAAATAGTATGTTCCAAGAATGTTATGAAATGGTTCTCCCTAAAACCTGCTGGACAGTCACTTAGGCATCTAACTGTAACATCTATAACTATAATTTTGATAGTTATTGTTCCACACCACCACGTAACTACCTGACTGCTAATGGTTCACAGAACATCCTGGAATGTTTTGTTTGTTTGCTTTCTTGGTTTGTTTTTTGTCCCTGAAACAATGTGAGAACCATTTTTTTTAGTTCCGGTTTGGATTACCAGTAAAGTTTTCCTTGTTTATGCTTAAGGCTCTCTGGAGGTCTCTGGACACTATTTTGAGAAAAGTAGGTTTAGAAAACAGTTGCCTTAACAGTTACAATACTCTGTAGCATTTGTAAACACAAACATTTTATCATATATTCTGGATGGTTTCTTTGTACAAAATGCTCAGACTCCAAACATTACGATCTTCAGGCTTCTACCACGCAGTACTTCAGAGCAAAATGAGTCTAAGAGCAGTGCAGTCCGTGTTGTGAACGTGAATCGATGAATCGTGCATCCTCAAACATGTCTGTATGAGGATTGATTTTTTTTCCCCTGTGGTCAAACCGGAAGTACTTAATCGCAGACCGCATGGACAGTTTTGCTTTAATATTGTTAGCGGGTCTGACACAGAAATTCAGTTTGTCAGGCTCTTTAGACAGTAAACACGCAGTGTAAAATTATCAGGTGAAAAAAGACTGTAGTGAAGTGTACTCTTTATATGGATAATTTGCTTTGTTTATAAATTTAAAAGAGTTAGGTTTTAATTTTTGTATCGAATTGTTACTTTACACTAAGGACGTTACTCTTTACAAACACACTTGAGGCTTTGAGGTCATGCTGAAGCACACGGACATATTTTATATAAACAGCAAATTAACCATATTACAGAGAATTATTTTTGTATAGCTCTTTGTGTAAAAAATGACAATAAAAACAACAGTAATTCCTCGTATTAAATGTGCAGCCAACTCTAGTTCTTTTTCATTCTAATTAACGATAAAGTATTTCATTATTGTGCAGATTTTATTTAATGAAGATTTTATTTAATTCACTAATCACATTAGCAAGTCCACCTGGCTCAATCCTACATTAGCAGTGACATCCCCATGTTTGTGTGTTTCCACTAACAAATATCTGCTTTTGATGGAGACAGTGACAACAATATTGTTGTACAGAGATGCAGATGGACTACTCAGAAACACAAAATGACAATGGCTGGTGACAGTGGCAGCCTAGTTTTCAAGTCCTCAGTGTGTCACAGGGCAATGCACCTATAAAGAGGTGACTAAAAGTTTTGTATTATATTGCCATATACATGTACAAAGGTTCATTATATGTGCATGTTGAATTGTGAAAAGATGTAGTTGTACATTTTATTGGTTTAAAATACATAATACATAGAGTAAGAGTTATTATATAAAAAGTGTGAAACTAATTTATCAGCATTAAGCATGCTAATGGCTTGCACAAAAGAGCTGAAAGCTGATAACTGCAGCATCTAATGTTAGTGATCAATACTCAGGACAGAAAAAAAGCTTGTTTCAGTGTGTTGACTGTAATTGCTTGTCAACAAGTAACTGTATTAATGCACACATTCTGTTAAGAGAGGAAGTCAAGGTCTGTACTAAGGATGGGCATATCAATAGGTAAGTGTTACTTTTGCTTATGGCAAGTATTTTTGGTAACCACTATATCCTAGTAAAATTTGTGGGGGATACAGAGCAAGTCCATTACAGGGCATCATACACAAAATCTGTTATAATATAAGAATACTTTTACAGTGTGCTAAATTCTGTTTATTATTAATATGAAAAGAAAAATGTTATAGGATGTAACATTGATGTGCAGAACATTTACTGTGTAGATTTATGTGTCTCTACAGCTTGTACAGGGCTGCAAATTCTGACAAAAAAGCAGTACAGTAACATACATACACATGTATTAAAAACACAGTAGTCATTAAACCTTTTTTTGTATGTACTAGCTAGTTGTTCCAGTTTTTAGGGGTGCCATGTGTGCCAAAAAACAGGCCAATGTTCAATGCAATCGGTGCCAAAACCAAACTCACAATATCTCATATTTATAGCTATAACTTTATAACTAGCATACAAAATAATATTTAAGGCATGTATACATGTTAAGGAACTAGTTAAAGAAAAACTGCGAATATGGCCAAATTGAGTTGGAATTAAATTTATTAATTTAAATGTATGTGTGGTTTATTTCAGTATTTATTTCACACATCATTTTTGATAGATACTGTTTTGCTGGAGTTCATTAAATGTTTTTTACATCACTTGGTATTGAGTGGATAGTGCTTTCGCCTAACCCTAAAATATTTTTTTAACTTTCGTTAATGGAAAAGCCGAATAAGATGAAGTGTTGTTATTTTGGTCAGTGGCCTTTCAGTGGAATTAAAGTTACAAAACAAAAAAGCTTCCGGTAGAAAAAACCGGAAGTAAAACTAAAGGCTGCGTGCTCGCGCACGACATCACCCGCCCTCCTGCCCTAGGCAGTATGTGGGAGAAGTATGTTCTCCTGTGCACTTACAGTAGAGTAGAGCTTAGTGCGGGAGCTGCTTACCGGTGCGGTCTTAAACCTGTGTGTAGGGAAACCGCTTTCCACTGTTATAATGTAATTTAAAAGCTTCTATCAGGACAGGGCTTTTTTCTTTTAATTCTCGCTTATATATATATATCTATTTGAATGATCTAAATGTATTTATTGTTGTTGGTTTCGTTTCTTTGCTAGTAAATACATCTGGCAACATGGACGCTACGAGGAAGGACATGTAGGACACATGAGTTTGTGACAGATTTTGTTGACATTTGGGAGTGCCAATAACCTGCCTGGGTGTGAAAGGAGATAAGGAGAGAAAAGGCTGTGTGGAGCTGTCAGACACAGATAATGTCAGTAACCGTCAGAAACTGAAGAGGTGTGTACTGTATGCTTTGCTCTGAAGAAGGTAGCAGGAGCCCAAACGGTGCTTTGTGAAGACTATGGTTAATAGTTTAGCTAACTACTCAGTAAGAGTCACGCGGGTGGTAATAAGGTTTCTGTGCTGTTGTGAACGTGCTTGTGATAATGACCGGCATTGACAGTGAAGTGGACCAAAGCTAAGCTTCCTCTAAATGTGTGGAGTAATAATGTTGCAAATGTCGAGATTGGCTAAGAGTAAACTGTTCCAGCAGTGGACTATCTCCTGCAAACGCCCAATAAGACTGTACCAGCTGTCTGCTCTGACTTTAAGGAGAACCCAGAGACAACTGGCTTGCACAACTGTACTTCCAGCATCCCCCTTTTCCCATTTCCGGCTTGAAACGACTTTACGTCCAAGTTATGTTTGGGCACACTCCAGGGCATCCATTCCTTGTGCTTTTTACAGCACGTCGACTGACTCCAAACAAGCAGGAGAGCATGCGGGAAGTCAAGTGAAGACCACTGACAGTCCGGGGCGGATATCCTCAGATGACTTCAAAAAGTTACTGCAGCTCGCTCGTCCTGAGCGCTGGAGGCTATCAGGTAAAACACACACATCTCAACTGCATGCATGGCACAGGGAGGCATCTACAACAATTCAAATCAACCACCCAAATACTGACCTCAGACAGGATCTTTGTGAAATGTCTGCATTTTAGAAAACATAGGGGTTCTCAATGGTTCTGCTTAGGAGACTTAGTACCTAGGGTTTTACCAGAGGGATAAACCAAGCAACCCTGTAGTCTGTTAGATTGAATCTTTTTGGGATATTCTGCAAAGCGTAATGTAGTAGAAAAGCATAACAAGACCTAATGTTCCAAAGCAATGACGAAGCAACACCAAATCTCTCTCACACTGACATTCTTAATTAAACTTTATTCCATTACAAGTTTATTATGGCCTGATGAAACATCTGGTCAGTATTAAAGCAGCTTGATCATAAGCTTGAAAGAAAAACGCTAAGCTTGAAATCATCGCTTTATATTTAGTTATGGAATGATTTTTTTTAGTTGAGCACTTCAATGTCCTCTGCTCTCAAATGTATGCAAATTCTGTAGACCTTTAGAAAAAAAGTTTTTGGAGCGTTGTTTCATATCATGTTTGAATCACGGTAATTAAAACCGGATTCTCCTGAGAGCTTTTCATCTCCTGGGAGTTAAACACCTGTCTGTGTTTTTTGGTGACATTGTCATGGTGATGACCAGGGCTGCTTCTGTTCCCCTTTGGAGCATAAGTGACATCCTGTTAGTGAGAGGATTGTACACCACTATATTTTTCAAACTGGTCCCCCACCAGTTTATATAATCTTCAACTATTAAATGTGTTGAAAATTGCAAAATCGTGATAACTTGCCATTCTCAAGGAAGCTCTATAAGCTTCCATAGATGTCTATTGTTTTATATACACATTAACAGAGGCAACCTATGAAATGCATAGGTGGTGCTGCCATGTCAATAAACCCCCCAAGAATTGTTCATTTATTTTCTTTTTGAAATATTACAAATTTCAAAAGTTGCAATTGGCATGTCCCTGGGTTTAATCAAGTGTCAACAACTAACAGCTTTACATTAAAATGAAGTAATAAATAAATAAAATACTGCTAAAAATGTAAGCTTTGATTTGTAATGATCAAAAATGATATCTCAATGTATAAATAATGCAAAAAAAATCATTTTAAACTTGTCCTTAACTTGCTGTCAACCCTGTTATGATGGGGGGGAAAGACTGCAGTAAATTGTAATCTGTTGCCTTGAGTCATATGACTTTAAAGAAATGACTTCATTTCATTACAAGGAAGCATGCAAGCAAACTTAGCATGCAATGCTAAGATGTATTTTTAAAGTGTATTTTTGTACACTTGATGCAGAAAAGAATATATATTTGTAATAAATTTGTAATATAAATATTTGAAAAATTCAAATATACCATGTATGAAAATGTTATTAAAATCAGTTGAGCTCCATATCTTTCATCATATTGCTGTTTTAACAAGCTAATGTCAACCTCGCTGTCGTCAAACCTGTTAGTGCAGTTTTGTAACAGTGTTGACACTGTAGCCATGGCTGGAGCACAAAAATCCCAAGTATATTCGTAGAAATGAATTCACAGGTGAGTTCTATTTAAATAGTTCTATAATCATGGCAAAGGGAGCACCTGATGGTGTTGCGGGAGGTGCTGAAGAGGATGGTGGATAAACTGGTCTGCTCTGGACATGACATACCTAATGCAGTGGAGCTCAAGGCACATTCCATCTGCTCCATCAACAATGCACATTCATCAGGTTCTTAAAACTCACCCAGCACAGTTTTTATATTGTCATGTGAGCTGCATGTGTGCCATTGCAAAGGTACTCCAGTAAAGTTCTTACAACACTTACAGTGCTCTTACAGTTCACTTTCAAGAAGCCTAAAGCGTCTTTCTCTCCATCAGAAATTGGGTTTAATGGCCCAGATGTACCTGTATTGTAAAATACGATGAAGATCTGTACTCCGGCTATGCACAAGTGAAATGCACCATAAGAGTAAACTGCTTCTTCTAGCCATTAAAGGAAGACACATTATGGTACCTCTATGATGACATCATTCCGTTAACTCCACCACCAAGATCCGTTACTGCACATCATGAGGTCATTGACCAAGACTTGTGGTCCAAGTTACAGAAGAAAAGATCAAAATTTCAGAAGAACAAATACTGCATGGAATAGTTACTATTGCATGGAATAGTTACTACATTTTGTTATACTGCTGCAGTTTTCTAATTCATGTTTTTTCTTCATGGCTTCTAAATTGTCACAGTTGATAGCACCAAAAAATATTTAGAATGCAAAAGTTTTTCATTTTCTCGGTCAGAACAAGTGAGATACCTTTCGAAAACCTTACACTATCACGTTAGAATAAAGTAAAAGGAACTTCACAGGAAAGACTTCACTAACTGCTTCATTTAATTCCATACAACCCAACACTGGCAACCCTGTTACTTACAAATATTTACAAAAATAACATATTTTACTGGGCGACACGGTGGCTCAGTGGGTAGCATCGTCGCCTCACAAGAAGGTCCTGGGTTCAATCCCCGGGTGGGGCGGTCTGGGTCCTTTCTGTGTGGAGTCTGCATGTCCTCCCCGTG
>JAOVYV010000040.1:18874335-18887985 GCA_025674545.1 Hassar affinis | reverse complement strand
GCCCTACACCATACTAATACATTATTGTGGTCTAAAATGACAGGTGTTTCAGTTTCATTGTCTAACCCCTGTATGTATCAAACCTTTCAGTGTATCCATTCTTGCACCGAATTCTACTGAGCTGAATTGGAATTTAGCAAATGTTTATTACTGTTAAGGTGACTGTTTATTATGCCATCTAACAGTACTTTGTATATTGTTCCTCACTGTTCCTTAGATAATAATAATAATAATAATAATAATAATAATAATAATAATAATAATAATAATAATAATGGTGTTGGGTAAGCAAAGTGAGAATTTAATTGAACAGGAAAACTAGTTTGTACAGTTCACCTAACAGTGAACTCTTTGAGTTTGACTTTGAAAAGTGAATTGAATTCATTTCACCTCATAATTCTCTCTTGCTCATGAAATGGATTATGAATATTTTTTCTCTCTTTTTACCTGATTGCTTTGTTGGTATGGGCCAGTTAATGCTACACCAAATAACTGCAATGCACATAAGAGTATATTTATCTATATAAAAAAACCCTGTTTACTCTGTCTTTTTGAACCTGCTGTGTGAACCCTGGGGATTTAGGCCTCACCAGGGATCTTCACTATCACTGCAGTACAATGGTAACCAGGAAGCAGGGAAGTTAACCGTCCTTGAAATCTAAAAATGTCATCATATTCTCCAAGGCAGGATGTTATTCTGAAATGTGGGAGTCGTTTTTTTTATTATTTCAGTTGAAACCAGTGACCAGAAGTGCTTGCATCTGTTCCAGGTTAAGACTACTGGGGTAGAAAACACCCAACTGGAAAAAAAAACATGTCAGACAATGTCATGATAAGAGGTGAAATGCTATTGTGCAAATTGTCCTATTTTCAGTGCCCTATTTATACAATGACATACTTTCAGCCTAATTTGGACAATTATATACATACAGCATGTGAAGTTAATTGGAATGTTATAATGTAGTTAAATTGTTTTGCACAACTGTCTTGAATTAATAAGTGTCCTTTTAGAAGGTGTTTTGAATTTGAGATCTTAGTGTACATCATAAAATAACTTCTTATGCAAGTAACAGGAGAATAACACCCAGCCTTTCCACTGTGCTGTTAGACTCTAAACAACATGTGGTTTGTTAGTTTAAAGAGGCCTTGGTAGGCTGTACATTAACAGTGCAGGCTTTCACTGGGCTGGCCTTGTGCTGACAGTATTAGTGTCACAGTTTCGTACTCCTTTCCATAGCCAACAGGCCTCTTTAGAGCTGTTTATCCTATAGACAGCTTCCTCTGTGCTGGCCCAGGTTGAGTGGAAGCTTAACTCACAGACCTACGGACAAACATTAACAGCAAACACTCTGAATACTGTCCTTGTGCTGAAGCCAGGAAAGGCTGGAGCTAAGAGCTGAGAAATAGTTCTGAAGGGGAAGGAGAGCAGTGTACAGTGTGTAAAAATATTGTACATTAAACACATAGAATCCAGAGTCTGTGTGTGTGTGTGTGTTGCAGTTATACTCTTGAAAGTTTCAGAACCTAATTTATATTAATTAATTTGGTCACGACTTCCAGAAATTATATAAATTCAAGTTGGTATAATTACAATTTCAGTTAACCTGTTCTGAACATGTCTGGGGTGGCATAGTGCCATAGTGGGTAGCACCGTTATCTCTCAGCAAGAAGGGTCATTTTCGTGGCTGGATAGCCAGGATCCTTTCTGTGTGGAATTTGCATGTTCTCTCTGTGTCTGTGTGGGTTACCTTTAGGAGCTATGGTTTCCTCTCCAAAACATGGAGTCTGAATTGGAGATACTAATTGCCAGGTGTGGGTCTGTGTGTGTGTGTGTATGTGTGTGTGTGTTGAATGTGTCTGCCCTGTGATGGACTGCCAGTCTATCCAGGGTGTTTCCCTGCTTTCTGTACAATGAGTTCTGGTATCCAGCACCCCCAGCACCCCTTTACCCCTACCTGCGACCCAGTAGTAGGATATAGCGCCTTAGATAATGAGTGAAAATGTCCCACTTTCCTTGTATAATCACTTTATGACAAGTGTCAGGCATAATAGACTAATGTCTTTCTCTCAATCACATACATTTCATGCAAAATCATCAACTGAGCTCTGACTCATGGTTTGTGGATTATAAATATAAATATACTGTATTTTATTATAATTTAACTTAAAGACAGTCAGTGTAAGACACTTTCTATGGCATGCTCAGGTTGACACGTTTCTTGTCATAAAGCTGAAAGGCCAAAGATCACAGATTCACACACACACACATATGCACACACTACATATACACATAGTAGGTAACCTTCATATGGTAGGTGATGGATGGGCCTGGATGGCTGACAAATTGTAAATACACTTCAGAAATTATTACATTTTAATAACTTTTGCCTCTTACTATTTAAATTTTTTAAACACATAATGAGGATTAGATAATTGTTTACTGACATATTCATATCTCTACATTTATAGTTTGACTGGCAAAGTGAGCAAAATATCAGCGTGGCTCAAATGCTGCAGGTCTACATTGTAATGTTATCTGTGCCTCTGTTAAGTTATAGTCATTAAATGTTGTGTGTATGTTATGAGTCAGACCTCACTAACTCTGACATCCTTTGATGTCAGAAGACTTAACTTATTGTATGCATTTATATTCTATTGATGCAGGCAAAAGTGAGAATGAGAAGCTCTCTAGAATAAAAAAAATTGCTTTAATAACAAAGAGAAATGCTGAGTATGTGTGTGTATGTAAAGCGTAAAGCTGAAAGCCTTCTTTGAGGCAGTGTCGCCTCCACAGTACTTCATGGTACACAGAGTTCACCATTGTTCCCAGCCCATCACTATTGGAAACAGACAGCCGGGAAGGCAGTGGACAGAGCAACAGGAGTGAGAGAGGGAGAGTTGAAGAGGGGAGAACAGAGGGGGTGGGACTTGGCTCTTTTTGATCACTCCAGTGTTCACTAAACACACAAAAGGAGAGGCACAATCATTCTGCATGTCTGCTGTGGGTCACTGTGATTATTCAGAGGCCCTATGAGAACACTAACACTACTAATCATCAAACACTCACCTCTGAAGACATGCAGCACTCACCCCTAACACCGAGTGGACCCTGATTCACTTATTAGGGCATCCTGGTTTTTATTTTTTTATTTTTACATAAATTTGTTAAAATGGGGGGCAACATTCAAACCAGTCAAACACTGTGCATGCTGTTTATTTCTTAAAGTGATTTGTTTCAGAGTTTGTTAATTAAAACTTAAAGAATATATATGTCCAAGAGTAGGCATACAATTTCTCTCTATATATAATCAAACAATCATTAATCCATTGGGAACAAACTTCCTGGCTGTAAATTTCTGTGGGTTAGACCTATTCTAGCTTAGGCATGTCTTCTTAATCTGAGTCTCCACCTTACCTCACAGTTTTTCTTTTTTATACTTCTTTCAAACGAGGAGGTTCTTCTAGCTCTTGTGTCATTTCAGGAGGAAAAAAAACATCACGATAAAGGGACTCTGTGACAATATGTCCAAGCTGAATACAAATCTTTGTGGTATTCTAGTGGCTGTGATTTGAATGCTAATGAGGTGAGTGCAGCTGTCACAGGGCAGCTTAGCAAGTCAATTCAGTCATCAGCGATGACCCCACTGTGGCTTCACTGGGACCTTTTACTGATGGCAACCCAAAAAAAAGAGCAGCAAAAAGAGTTCTGCAAGAAAAGGCACTTTCATCTAAACCAGCACACTGCTGGTCAATTTCTATCATTAGCCTAAATTTAATAGTTAATAATAACTATAAATACAAATAATATAATGAAAGGTTGCTGTGAGAAAAATCCTCTTTGTTCTTGGAAAATGGTAGGCCTGTCTGTATTTGGTATTGTGGAATCTGAAAAATAAAGTGTCTGAATACTTTTGAAGAAGTTTTAGCCTATTGTCTTTCCTTTGAGAAATACACTCATAAATGTGAAACGCAGTACTGCAAAAGCTTATAGAAAAGTTGAATGACATCAGCCTGTCTGAATATAATTTAATAAACCAGCAGTGGACAGCATTTGGTTGAGATTTACTTATGCTGACATATTGTCTGGCTGCTGGTCAAAACATTATGTAATAGGCTTCTCAGTACACTAAAGCTACAGATGTGTTTTTCCTGCCTCCAGTAAGAGTTCTGACTGGAACACAGATTTACCATAATATCTATTTCTGTAAGGCTAACAGAAAATTGTGTGAGGGTAAATTCTCAATATCCTGTGTACATTACAGTTGTGAAAGCTGTTTTTGTCCCCTGCTGGAAAAGTGTTGAACAAACCATGTTGTTTTGTCTGTGCCTGAAAACTGTTTGCATGTGTGTGTGTTGGGGGAAAAAGAGAGAAGGTGCATGTATGACAGTGTAAGATTTCAAATACTACGATAAATGTCATAAAAGTGCCTTCTGGAGATTACAGTTAGGACAATATTAATACACTATATATCACATTTTAGTAACTCAAAGTGCATGTTTATGTGCTTCATTATCTGCACACCAGTGCTCTTACTGGTTGGGTTTCACTGCCTCGTTTTTATTTCATAACACAGTTGGCCCCACACAGACTGCTCTATTATCAGTATAGATAACAGCAGCTACTCTTTTTCCCCTCACAAAAATATGCTGTATAAATACCGGATCTGGGCATGGCCACACAAATGGAACACAACTGTGAAAAAAGTACATGGAACAAATAGGATAAGAAAAGCCATGTGGAAAATAGATGTTATGTTCAAATTCCATTGCATGTGGGCTGTGATAACACAACCCTATCTTTTGGGATTAGTACTTTTTAAACAAAAGGGATGGTGTAAATAGGAGCCTTTTTGTGAAAGAATTCCGGTGAACACTGAGCTTATTCCTGGTCGAGACTCATTTTGAGTTAAACTCCAACAAATCACTAACGGGTCAAGACTCTCATTTTTCAAACATAAGAGGCTGAATGTTACAAATTCTGTATATGATCTACAAGAAAGTACTCTGGCAAAGTCATCTGAACACTGTTTTAGAAGTCTTTTGCAAAGTGAGGCATGGGTACAAATCAAAACCTTCACTGTTCTTGATCATTGCATGATAAAACAATCCCCCCACACCCAAAAGACAAATAAACCGGCAGTATATCAGCAGATGCTACAGAATTCCAGCCTGCAGAGGAGGAGTTTTGGTGCACTTTTGGCCTAACATTGACCAGAGCCTGCATTTTGTCATGACATCACACAACTCGGACAAGTACTTACTTCAGAGAGGTAGAAGAAGATAACAGGAGAAATGTTTTACAGTAGTAAGTCTATTGGATATGAAAGTTAAATTAGTTTTATTCTATAAAGTTGATTTGAACTTTATAATTTGAGCATTTTAATTTGAACCAAAAGTTAAAGTTCCAAATACAAAAGTTATATAACTATAACCAAAAATTATAATACCAAACAATAATTACACAAATGATCATCCTGATTTAAAGCCAAAGAAATTGGTATAACTTACAATCGTACTGTTTACAATTACAGTAGATTGCAAAAAATTCAGATTTGCAGGTACAGATGCGAATGCAAGTAAACATACAGTAGCTTTACGGAACATAGCAATCAAGACAAATATATAAATCAGATTCAAGATCAATGGTTCGGTGTTCAATAACCAACATGGACTAGAGCAGAAGAGGATGTCGAGAAAACCAGCAACAAGATCAGAAACCAGAAAGATAATCAATAAACAAAGGCTTGTTATTGACAGGTATAACAACACAGAATATTTTGACCTCAGGCCTCCCCACTGGAAGTATGAGGTAGGGCGAGTGGTGGAATCCATCAAACAGTGCACCAATTTATTCAGAATGCTGTGACTATATTGTTTTACACAAATATATACTGTTGCATTTTTTCTGGTTTGTACAAAATTGCTATGAATAATTTAAAACCAGTCTACACACCACCAAGGTGAATTGATTTAGTCTTGACTCTTGGTTGACAGTGTTGGGGGATTAATTGATGCTCAGGTGCCAAATCAGAAAATGCAATGGATAGGAAAATGTCTAAGCCATCAGGTGCCCAATTTAGGAAAAAGGGGGGTTAATTTATGCTCTTTAATTTATAAAGATTTAATTATAACACTAGCATATGTCCTAAGATATATCATAATGTTAGGTTAGCTATGGATTTTTTGTTCCCTCCTAGACAATGAACAAATGTTGTGTAGCTGTGCATCTTTATGTCCAATGAGGTTCCTACTCAGAGCATGCACGACATTGTAGTCACGTAATGTCATTTTCTACTGATGTGGTGAGTATTTTGCCCCACCCTAGATCGCCACCCCAATAAACTCTTTTGGTTTAACCTGGCCACCACATTGTAAAATGTCTGACGCCTGCCAACATTTAGCAATTTATACATTCATACAATTATGTGAAATATATATTTTTTTATTGTTCTATTTAGTTTAGTTGACACTGCTGCAGTAACCATTTTTTGTTTTATGGACTAAAATACATTTAACATATTAAAAGGTTGCAGAGAGTGTCAACTGATTCCATCATATGTGTGTCTGGATATTCTAGTGAAGAAGCGTGAATCACCATTTCCAGGAAAACACTTGCTGCTTTCACATTGTGTCAGCAGAGAAAAGATGAAAACAAGACAGAGTGTGTGGAGGCGTGACAGAGTCCTGGAGCTGAGCCAAGCGTGAGCTGGGTGAGAGCAGAGGTTTCCCGAATCCCACCATAACAACATATATCAAATCAAGCACACAGAAGGGGATGACAAGTGACATAAAAAAGCACCTGGATTATTTGTTATTGATTCATTCATTTGTCTTCAGAAACCACTTTATCCTTTTCGCACAACCATAAAGTTTGTGTCTGTGTTTTATAACTGTAGTCCCTCAGAGACACCTGATAACCCTGATGTTAAAAGCTCTTTTTCAAGTTGAAGCAAAGAGCCGTTTGGCCATACCTACAGCAAAGCTTATCTGAAGTGGATGTGACAAGTGGCGGTGAGCAGAGGGATCATTTTCCAAACTGGGATCTGTTGTCTTTAGTTGAATAATGACCGAAACAGAAACAGAAGCTGGGGTCAGAAGAGATGGACAGCCTCGACAAAAGACTTGCACTGCTCAATGCAACAAACTGGAGGTAGATTTGCAAACAGCTGTGTCTTTGGAAGTTTGGCAAATGGCTTGTTTAAGACTAGCTCTGCCTATTTTGATCTTGAATTTAACACACACACAAACAGATAGACCATGCTGCTTTTTCTGTTAGCCATATTCACACTGATATTCAGATTTCAGAATCTGTACATGTAAAGATCCTCACAGGGAGAAAGAAATTTTATCACCAGATCCCTGAGTAGGTATACAGTTGTATTAGCGAGACTACTTTTTTATCAAATATAAATGCAATAATGGTGAGTTGCATTAGCATAAATACTGGATGATGTGCAGGACCTGCTGCATCATGCCAACCCAAATAAGGCTGCAAAGTTACTTTGCTATCACAAAATGGATAACTACTGTGAGTCAGGGATATTGTTAAACATTAAAGATAATGTTTAACTGTCTGGCTAGTATGCAGTCAGCTTGATTTGCAAATATAAGAATTAAATATATTTAAACATATTATGATGATATTCCTCAATTTAAGTGAGGAATAAAACATGATGGAGCATGCTGGTATAGGAAAATAATCAGTGACAGGTAGTGTAATGTTAATACTGCAAAGAGGTATAAATAGGCTGCCTAGTTGCATATTCAATTCAATTAAATTTTATTTCTTAAGTTTTTTTCACAATTGACATTTTTCCCAAAGCAGCTATACAAAGACAAAAATATTTTAATAAGACAAAAAAAAAAACAAAACCAAGTCATATTACCCCAGAAACCCCCCAAAAATCACAAAGACTCTTTTGTAGTTAAAAACATACGATGAGCTTTAATTGTGCCTGATACAAAGTGGAGAGTTCTTCCATAATTTTTCATAATTCTAAATATCTCCACACAGAAACACTCACCATATTTACAATTATACATGTTTTTTTTTTTATTCATGTATGTGGAGCATCTGCCATATGAGTCACTGTGAACGTGTTATTGCAATACAAATGTATTGTGGGGTCCGCCACCGGAACTAGGGAGCAGGTTGGTGGAGCTGCTCATTGGGGGCAGTGATACGAGCTTTTCCCAGCATGCCCTGTGGCCAGTACCCTGTTTGTTCTTATCTACCATGGGTTACTGTGTGTGGGCATGTGTGCCGTTTGGCTCTTGTTCTGAGGTTACTTTAAATAAAAATACCTTTTTAAAAGAGCAAGTGGTGTGGAAAATGGCTTCTTCGCGTGACCCCTGCCCCATGACATCACAGTATATTAGAACAAGCATATTAATATCAACCTCGGATTTGATTATAGCCATAACTGCTAGATATGATATTATAGATTTTTTTCTTGTCTAATCAGATTTGAGAATTCAACTAAATTGTGGTGTAAACAGAATATAAATATGGGTGACACATTAAAGGAAAACAAACATAAAATCTTTTAGTAAGACCACGACAAGCTCAGATCAGCTTCAGCTAGCATCAGTTAGCATCAACTCGGAAAACATTCACTCATTTGGTGTTTTGATGATGATGATGTTGATGATGATGAAGATGGTAGAGTGCTATTTAACATGCTACTCCAAAATCTTCCAAAGGTGTTCTTGTCAAACCATTCAGTGAATTCTTGTGTCCTGGAAGAGACCACAGCCATGAGAAACTGACATGAAAAACATTTTATTTTAGGGGTTTTATTTTAGAGTGTCCCCTTTTCACTCTAAAAGGACAAGCAGCTGCCCTCATTGAATGAGAGAGAGAGAGAGAGAGAGAGTGTGACCGTTTTTCCTTTAATTTATCACCCATCTGTATGTTTAATCTGTCTGTGATAAATGCTGTGATGCCTTGTGTTTTTAATTTATTAATTCTTAAGCACTGACTCATTCCCATTCCTCTTGCTGGTTATCACAGCACATTCTAACATGTAGTTAGTATGAGACTTGCTTTATTTTTCTATCCTATATGAAATCCACAACAGCTTTACAGTTTAAATGTGTTACAGGGTGGATTTCTTCACATCTGAACCTTTAGACACAGCATGCAGTGCTGTTTACAGTACTTAGAAATCCATACTTATCCTGCACCTTCAGTTCACAGGGTGCTAATAATTCTGCTAAAGCCTAATTTGTTCCAGACACACTTACAGATGTGGAGAGCCGTCTCTGGATGAGCGTTTGTACTACAGCCTAAGATGTTGCAGTGTTCTATTCCCACTGCAACTTATTGCAGAGTACTGCAGGGATCTTTTTGCACTTCAGGAAATTGCTTTATGAAAAGGTGGTTGATTAAAAGATGTCAAGGAAAGTGAACAAATAGGAAGTGCAGGCTTGGCTTATCAAATTCTATAAAGGTCCTGGACCCAATTAAGTTGATTATGGTTAAATGTGCTGGTCTTCTGCTGAGAGATTTACAAAACTGTTTCTGAATCCCTCCCTGTATGTATGTATGTATGCACACACACACACACACACACACACACACACACACACACACACACACACACGTTCAAGTGACCTTTGAGTAACCAACTTTAAACCTTATGATGTGGTCGGGGGTGTGGGGGTGATTGAGATGGACAGAACCTTGTTTTTTTTTTACATTTTGAGTATACCTTTACACATTGTTCGGTTCTTTGGTTCTTTGGACATAGCTCATATGCTTCTGTTTGTGTTAAGAACTTAATTAATCAATTGGAAACTCAGGCAGAGGGTCTGTTTTTAATTTACTTTCAAAATCTAGGGTTAACAGGGCAGTTCGGGGAACATTAAACACATCTCTGACTACAGCAATTCACTAATTCAGAGCAAGAACCTAGAAGAATCTGAGAGAATACCTGAAAGCTAAAGTGACTCATATCTATGCATGCTTTCATAAAATATAAATTCTTTAACTTCATTTCAAAGGATTATATGTCACAAAGATTTTTTTGCTAGTTCTAGTGGCATTAAATGTCTTGGAGCTTTATTTCTTTACATAAATGTGTCCATTAGCTCAGTAACACTCACTTGAAACAATATAAATCAAATTAAAGTGTAACACTGTGGTGTACATGACATCACCTTCAATTTATGTCTGACCTTTGCAGTGTGTTGTACTGTATTGCACTTTAGGTGCTGAAGGAATGAAAAAGGTTTACACTGAGGAGTAACAGTTTGATCATGCAGGAAAAATCTTACCTGAAAATGTCTGCAAAGTTGATTATGTGTAACTGTTTTAGTATACTATATTTAGTATTATATTAAAACTTTTGATATCCCAGTCAACATTCAGGAAGGAGTCAACATCATAGTTGTTAGTATAATTATACTATACTATACTATATTATACAGGCTTAATTATATATTTAATATATAATTAAAATGGATTCTTTGGTCATAGGTAAACTATAGACAGACTACAGGTTGATATTTTTACATCTTTATTTGAAAAAAGATAACAATTTCTATACATTTCTCTGCTATTATCTCATTTCATGTCCCACCAGGTTGTGACCAGGTCCTGAGAATATCACCATCTACTGTAAATTTTACGATATCTTGCAACAAGTTCATTACCCCTAAAAATTCACAGTGTTACAAGCAATGGGGCAATAAAGAAATGGGCCCAGCAAAAGCAAATTGTACTGCAGCATTCAACGCTGTAATTTAGCCTTTTACAAACCAAAATTCAGTTTGATTTAATTCTAAGATTAGCAAAATGCCTGTGTCAAACACAATTCATGCATTATGTAACTTAACAATTACTTTTGCAACATAGTGACTGCAATGTACCAACTACTGTGCTCAGAAATCTTTCAACGGCACATTTATATCCAGTTGTGTGTGTGTGTGTGTGTTCATTGTGCAATCTCTTTCACATGTACAGTATTCCGTTTTTTCACATTCAGAAAGCCAATAACTCCATCTCACCACATTCACTTACACTCTTACTGATGGTAGACATGAGGAGCTATTTTTGTTTTTTGTTTAGTATATGAAGGCAACTTTGAAAGAGACATCAATTTCAGTTCATTGCTGATACAAGCATGTTGGGAAGGGCAGGCTTATTGATACTCCGGTGTCTACCACTGCTTATCTTGTGAAACTTTAACCTCTCTGTTCAGTGCCACTCCATTTTCACTTGCTCATGTCCCATTTCAGCAGGTGACTTTTTCCAGTTCATCCAACGTGGGTGGACCTTAACAATTATTTACCTAAGGATAACGCTCTAGAGTTTACACCAACTGGGGAAATGTCGAGCAATAAATGATCTTCACAGCTGTTGTGCCTCATCAGATTGAGATATCTCAGCAGGAGACAAGGCACAAAGTTATACTTTTGTCTTTTCACAGATATTTTCATGCTTTTACAATTCGGCTGCAAGTCATGGAGACTGATTCTGATTAAACAATGGCAATGTTATTATTAATAACTGCAAATGCCAACATTACGGGCTATTAATAGGACTTTGATTTCTTTGAAAAAACCTAAAAAATAAAATAAATGAAATACAATGAAATAAAGGTCTTCTGTGATATAAGGTTTAATGTGTAAAAGCAGGTAAATAATGTAATCTGCTAGACTCACTTCTTCTAGACTTATTAACTTATTATTTCTCTACTTCTCTATATTTATATAAGTATAGAAGGCTACTTATACACTTTCATGGTGGATAGGTTGCTGTATGGAATTGGTCTTTTATAACAGAAATTAATATAAAAAAACAGAAATTGTAAATAAAGCACACTGTATGTAATTATACTGATTTTTAAAAGTTATACATTCAATTTGATCAGCATTACCAAGGCTTTCTGAAACCAGCTCTGTGGGAAAGGCCTATATTAACCACTAAGCCCAATTCTACACCTTATCTTCATGACAAGTGACATAGTAAGGAAACATCCTTTTTCTAATTCAAGCACTTTTGGCATGAGTGAACATGCAGTACATGCACATATTTTAACTGGCCTGTTTAATACTCACTTACTGACCATGACTTCATTGTATGTTTTAAATGGAAGCTCTGGATTAAGTCATGAAGTAAACAAGACTTTTTTTCATTCGGCTGTTTTTGAACTGGGCTGTCCTTCAACCTCACAGATTGCTGAAAACAAACCAATGTCAAACTACTTATAGTGCACCAGAATATCTATTTGTTTTTGACAGACAGGCATTTAACACTTTAGTAACCTTTGACTGAAGTGGGCCTTGGCAGCTTGCCAACACGAAACTGTGATATTCCAGCTAGAGAAAAGCCGTTCGTCCAGGTAGTTTAATTAGTACAAATTTATGTTGCAAAATAGGCACAGAGCATAAATATTGGTGGACAATTGTCCTCTATCCAGGACCACCCAAGTGGTCTTTGTTATTTCACAGTGTTGGCTGAGTAGTCTGAATTTCAAAAAGAGAAACTTCAGAAACATTGTATTTTGTTACTATTCCAGAGGATCTGCCAAATACTAAAACCTCATTGTTGGATTAACTGCACCTGCCCTGATCATTTTAAGACTTCTTTCAAAAGTGAGAAACGGTACTCAATGCTAGTTGCGCATGGCTCTTCTTTGCAATGCTATATTGCAAGTATGCTTCTCATTGCTCATGAAACTAGACATAAGCAACTCATTTCAAGAGTCAGCTTTGCATTTTACACTATAAAGAACAGGTATGTGTAGTCAATGTGTGCAGACTCTTTTCATTTCAGTTATCCTGTTCATCTGCGCTGTGTCCCATCACATTTTAATATAATTTTAATCTCTGTTCATAAATTAATCCAGCAAAGCCCTAAAGTCATCAGTCTTGTCTTTCAGTCCATATGTAAAACCTTTAAGAGTGAATATCCCTCTTGTCTCTCTATGCCAAACAGCAGTATTTCCTCCACCAGGACTTGGAGAGTGTCCTCATCTTATTGGGTGTACGTTTCATCAGCCTCTGCTGCTGCCCTGTGTTCTGAATGCTGGCAAGTATCGCTGCATCGAACACCTCCTTCAGGTTCTTCTGGGTAAGTGCTGAGCACTCCATATAAGACACAGCACACACCTCCTCAGCACACTCACAGGCCTCTTGTGGCTCCACTGGACGCTCTTTATACTTGGCCAGCTGGATGAGAACGTTGACGTCCTCTCGGAGGTCAACCTGGGTGCCCACTAGCAGGATGGGGGTGCGTGGACAGTGCCGTCGGATCTCTGGTACCCATTTCTCCCTGACATTCTGGAATGAGGATGGCGTGACAACACTGAAGCACAACAGGAAGACATCGGCATTGGTGTAGCACAGAGGTCGCAGCTTATCAAACTCATCCTGGATGAAAAATACAGAAAAGGTCTGTTAAGGCCACCAAATCTATCAGTGGAGAGCCTTGAATAATGTCAGAGACAGGAAATTCATTATTTTAAGTTAGCTTGTTTTTATCAGATATTGCAGATTAAAATATACACCACTGAACAAACTCCTTGGGAATCCATTCAACTTTGACACTTATACTGCTCTGAAATTACACTCACAGTTTATATGTTTGATACAGCTGGGACCAGGACATCTGTTTTACTTCATCTTAAAACAAACCAACCAGAT
>JAOVYV010000040.1:18857018-18872414 GCA_025674545.1 Hassar affinis | reverse complement strand
TAGTTTTGATGCCTTCAGTGAGAATCTACAATGTAGATAGTCATGAAAATAAAGAAAACGCATTGAATGAGAAGGTGTGTCCAAACTTTTGGCCTGCACTGTACATGCAATGTAAATTTATGCTCAACATTACAACAGTTATGTACACTATGGTCCAAAATATGTGGACACCTGACCCTCACAGCCAAACCTGCTTGCTGAACATCCAGAGCCCAAACAGTTAGCATTAATATGGAGTTTGTCTTCTGCACCCTGCTGGAAAGGGTTTCTGTTAAATTTTTATCTTTTCAGATATGGCCATTCACCATAAGAGCATTACAGAGGTCAGGCACTGATGTTGAGCAAGAAGTCATGGTTCATAGCTGTCATTTGAATTCATCCCAAAGGTGTTCAGTAGGGGTTAGGTTGGGGCTCTGTGCAGGCCATTTGATTTCTTCCACAACCATCTATGGAAAGTCATGTCTTTATAGACCTTGCTTTTGTACCCAGGTGCACTGTCCTGCTGGTACAGGTTTGGCTTAGGCTCCTTCGTTGGAGTGAAGGGAAATCTAATTTCTACAGCATATGGTTTTAGACAACTGTGTGCTCTCAACCTTGCAGCAACAGGTTGGAGAAGACACACATATGGGTATGGTGTTCAGGGAACCACATACCTTTGTATGTACACTACTTTGCAAAGGTCTTAGGCACCCTGTTGGTTTCAGGTACCTTTGTGCCTGATGATTGATTCAGTACAAAAAGGTTTTATATTTCCAAACATACAAACATGCAAAGACTTGGAGTAAAGCAAATATGCCTTCAAAAGTAATGAAGATGTTTCTACCTAAAAGAAAACTATAAAGTGCAGTAAACAGTAACAAACTAAAGGAAGTCAATATTTATATTTAATGCGCCATATTTGAAACAGTGTTCCCAGGTACAACATGTGCAGTTTAATATTTAACCTTTTGTTGGAAAAGTAGCATTTGAAAATATAAAATCTTTTGGTACGGACTCAATAAAGCTGAACTAAAAAAAACCATCAATAACAAAAGTTGTGTCTAAAAACAACTGGGTGCCTAAGACTTTTGCACAGTACTGTATAAGCGTACATTATGTACATTGTAATGTCATGCAGCAGTGACTTTTCAGTGTAAAATATACAATACATACTAAACAGTGGCATGCACTGGTATTTTTCTGTATCTCTTTTTTTGTAGGGTGGTGTGTAACAAATTGCCTGACTGGTTGATTGATTAGCTGTTTACTGTATTTGTCAGACCATATTAAAGAGCTTGCTTAAATAGATTTTTGCAAGACTTACAATAGTGGTCCTCAAGTTGCATTAATAAGTTTTCATTGAAGGATACTTTACATTCAGTGCTCCATGTGGAAAATGTAACTGTGACAAGCATCTGTGTTCCCTGAGGTTGTTGATAAATTAGAAATTTTTTTTACTGCATCTGTTCAGATTTGATTGCTCAGTTTATATTGATTTATTTACAGACCATATTCCAGATCTTTCCCAAACACAAGTTGATAAGATACTGAAGTGAGAGGCAAGTCGGTAAACTGTGTTCAGAAATATCAGAGTACTCATTTTATGCTGTTAACTCACCTGAAAAGTTATCAAACGCCGTTGGGACATACTCCGTGGGGTAGCCGTTGGTGGTGTAGCTGATGATCAGACTTGTTTTCCCAACTGCTCCGTCTCCAACCAGCACGCATTTCATCCTGCGCTCCGGCGCCGAGCCCCAGCGGCTCCTCTTGGCCACATCTTTACTCCTGAACCTGCGCGGTGGAACCGGCGGCACTGAGGAGCCTGACACGGGTTTATACTCCCCAACTCCCTGTGGAGGCATCGCTGCACACACAGAGCCCAACGCTGTTAGGCTAGCCCTGATCTCTCCGGTCCGTACGCGTTCATGCTTAAACGCAGTCTGTGATCAGATATCTCAACTGTGTCCGTGAAAGTCAAAGCCAAAGTGATATCCATATGCAAAAAAAATATTCCAGTTAATTTCAGGCACGCCTAAAAGCAAGCAAAGCGTGCATGGCACGGACATAAACTTGGACTCAGTTTTGGAGAGAGGCTGATGAGGGTCCACTCCACCTCTCCTCGACCATGTGAGCCAGCCCCACCGCTTTACTCCAATAGGATGACATCATCGAGCGCGCGCACACACGTTTCACTCACACGCACACACACACGTTTCACTCACACGCATACTGATCAGAACAGATTAACAATGACATACACTTTACATGCACTTCACTATGTAGCTTTCAGTGCATGCAGAATCACTTCTGCTGTCTGCATGTAATATTTTGTAGAGTGCATTGTGTTACCTTTAGGTACAGTAGTTTCTTTATAATCTAGCATAAACAATGCTGACTGTCTTTACCCCAATTATAGGTAGCAATAATAGGTGATATTACTCCAGTAGTAGGCAAATAACACATATTTAATGACTAAAAGGTTTTCTGAATTAGATACCCATTTTACAGAACGATCGGCTCAATTGTGCCATCTAGTGGATGTTTTTGGTAAGTCTCGTCAATAAAATTGTACTCGGTCTTCGCCAGTATTGACTGAATCACTGTGACCTGGGACAGGGGGCGGAGTTACACATGGTAAATGTAATTAAATATTACAAGATAGCCTTAAATGAGACTTAATTAGCTATATTATTCTTGTCGTAAAGATGCTTGAACATCAGAATGGTTGATTTGTGATTTGTCTTTAAAGTTTTAATGTAGGTGATTGGGTTTCTTGTTATAAAACACTGACAAGAACCTGTTGGATATACATAAACATTAATATCACCGTATTTGTTTCACAGGAGTAGATATAAAGTGTTTGCTGACTCTGTAGTCACCACTGACTATTTATTAGAAACAGGAAAGTGTTTTTGCGCGTTTCATACAGATAAGTGTTTTTATTGGAATGGACGCAAATCCAGCAGCCAATCATATTGACTGTGGGCGGAGTTACAGGTGTTAGTCAAAACTGAAATACGTATTATATTGAATTTGTAATTCACATGCAAGCTTTACATACAAAAATAATAACTGCAGTTAAGCAAGAATTAGATTCTATGTAAGTCAATAGCATACAACCAGTCGAATATGTCACACAAATGGTTAATTGATATATGGACCAGATATTATGATTAATGAATAGTTCAGATGTCAGTGCAAATAACTGTAATCTTAATGATGCAGATATGTTGAACTGGAGTTTTCTTAGTAAGAGTTAGTTGTGATGTTTCCTTGTAATGTTTGAGGTCAGTGGTCATGTCTTCCTGTGAACTTTAATTGTTCTCTTTTATTTGCACTAAACTCTGTTAGATTGGTTTCTCATGCACACACGGTAGAGTAACTAAATCCGTAACTGACTGCCACCGTTGATATAACAGGATTTACTATAAGAGAAGAATGTACCTTTACAGCTTACATTTTTACTCAAAATCTGGTCGGGACCGCAACAGCGCGGCCGCTTTTCACCACGTCTTTGTTTCACCCGAACTTTATTACAGACACACACAAGAAAGCACGTCGTGCTGTAGAGTTAGCTGATGTTGTAGGTTGATCAGGGTACTGGAGATGTCTGGAAACTGTGCCGACGCAGAAAGAGAAACCGGGGTTGTTTTGGGCTTTTTAGAAGAGGCAGAACCTTGGCAGCTCACTAGCGCTCAGTTTCCCAGTAAAGTCGGTGGGGGGCCCGCCTGGTTGAGCCAGCTGAATTTACCCACCGCCGCCGAGCTCGTGTGTGAAAAATGTCAGCTTCAGACAGTATTTCTTTTACAGGTTTATGCCCCTATTGTCGGGCAAGAGCGGAGTTTTCACAGGACACTGTACGTATTCTGTTGCAAGACTCCTGCCTGCTACACTGCAAACGACAACCGGTGTTTTAAAGGTAATGTAACTGTGGCAGACCGGAACACGGTGCTGCTTTTAAAAACGGTGCCAGAAATACTGGTTTGAACAAAATCACAGAAGAACCAACCAGCAAGTAGAAACATTTATTACTTTTATTAAAAACTGCCTTTGAATTATGTTGACGGTCCACCTACTTATTTGTGAGTTAAGGTATTTAAGTTTAAAGTGTTTGTTAAAGTTTAAGGATCATTATTTCCACTACTGTAATAAAATTTAAAAATCACAGACCCTGACTGTGTTTCATGGACTCCATTTTGAGAATTATGGCTATAAACAATATTTTCTTAAACTTTTTAAATTCAACAGTCAGTCATTCTGATCTAATAAATGAAAAACAATGATTGTCTTTTTCTTCAGTGTTCAGAAGCCAGTTACCAAGGAAAAATGACTTCTATCCATATGACCCTCCACCTGATGAAAAGCCAGCCTCTAGTGCAGGTGAGGAGAGTGTACTAGGATCAGGAGTAAAACTGTGCCGTCTGTGTGGCTGCGCCGGACACAAAGCATGTTCTCGCTGCCACACAGTCACATACTGCAGCAAAGAGCATCAGGTCATAGACTGGAAACAAAGGCACAAGAAAGAATGCAGTACTGAATGTGAGTATTGAACGATGATCATGCCCCATGAATTCAAGTCTTGTATCTGTTCTCTACAAAGACAATGATTACAATTAACCTTGTGATCTTTTTTTGTTTTACATTTTGACCAGCAGCTTCCTCTCCTTCCAAAGCTGTAAATTTGTTCCTGTTTCCTGAGTGGGAGTTGGTAACAGAACCTGAAGAACTCCCAGTAAAGAATGACAACCCACCTGATTCAAATTCATTGGAGCAAGCAGATATTGTCTCTTCAGGTAAGTATACAAGACTGTTAAATTTGGATAATGATGAGAGATTTGGGTTCAGTGGTGATCTCTTCCACAGATTTGGAGGAGAGCGAGTTAGAGTCCATGGCCCTCCATGAATCACAGGACAGTAAGATGTTTCAGAAATTTAAGGAGCGCATTACTGCAGAGCCACATCAGGTCAGTGCTAATTAGGAATATAGCCTATAAATAAGCTAGATGATGTGTAATCAAGGAAGCTAATGTGCAAAAAAACTAACTGGGGTTGGCATTTGTTTAAAAGGTCTTGCGCTATTGCAGAGAAGGATCTCCACTGTGGGTATCATCTGAACATGTGCCCACCAAAGAGGATGTTCCAAAATGCCCATGTGGCACAAACAGAATCTTTGAATTTCAGGTAATTGAAAATAGTGGTTGTGCCTTAATACACTGAAGTACCACAAAAACTGGTATACCAGTTAACACTTGGTAGTTACCCCAGTGGATCTTGGAGAAACGTTGCACAGGTGTTGCACACATCACACTGATGTTTGTTGAGGCATTGAATTCCGATGTTACTTGATGCAGTGTTACACGCAAAAGTGTTACACATGAAGTGATACTCGCTACCCGACGAGTCTTTTTACAACCACACTGCTGTTGTAAGTTTGAGGTTTTACTGGAATTCTTGTAGTCACAGTTCACCATTGAAATGCTCAAACATGAAAATCCAAACTTTGCATCTATTTCTGAAATGCTATGGACCCAGCACACCAACTCCAACTATTAAACCACATTGAAAATTGCAAAAATTGAAATCACTGCGGAAACAATTCTAGTAGCTCCCATAGATATGTCTTGCTGTATAAAAACACTGTATTTTGCATAGGCTCCAGTTTTTCTGGTACTTCAGTGTATTTCATCATACATTTCCATAAGCAAGCATGCATCATTATTATTCATAATGAACTAAGCTAGAATACATTCATTTTAGATCATGCCTCAGTTGCTAAACCACCTAAAGGTGGATCGACCAGATGCCAGCATAGACTGGGGGACACTGGCCATCTATACATGTGCTGCCAGCTGTGACCAAGGCAACAACTATTCAGCAGAGTTCATCTGGAAACAAGACTTCTCAGAGGACCGGGCAGTTTAAAGACTATAATCAGTAGATACTGGTTATGGCAACTGTGTTGTCATTTTTCAGATGTTCCGAAAAAGCTAAAAAAAAAAAAAAATAAATAAAAATCTTTACACCACCACCACCACAGAATTAAGCAGTGTTGAAGGGTCTCACTAAAATCAATAGATTGATTTAAAAGTAGTGAGCAGACATGTTTGATTTAATTTATTATGAGAAAACAAATACCATAAGTGGACATGAAATATTTGCTTGTTTCAAAACTGATGCAAAAAAAGTGTTACATTAACAGTGCTTCATAAGAGGCCAAATATAACCCACATAATGAATATACATCTAGCTACACCAAATCACAGCCCAGGCTCACTGCCATTTCAGAACCTTCATGAACAGACAAAGGTGTACAGGGACTTGTGCAGAAGGAAAGTGCATGTAGCTAACAGTACAGCAAAACTATTGGTGATCAATATGTACCCTGTATTTGGAGAACGGCATTATATTCATTATAAGGGTTAGGTGGAAGACTCACAACATTTCAGTGAATTATAATGACGGAAATACTGCACATCTGCTTTTAACAAAATAAGCCAAGCCCAGCAAATCAGAAACATCAACAACTTTCAACCGATCTGTGCATCTTACCACGCATAGCTTCCACCGGGGGCAAAAGAACTTTGAGACGTGTTATTAACGGTGTAATACTTTTAACACTTTAAATCCAATACTTTTGTCTCTTGACAGTCCAGCACTTCTCAGAAATGATCCTAAAAAGAACTTGCCTGCTCACTGAAGGAATGTGAATATAAAAAAAGAAAATAAAATGAGGAAAAAAACACAGTAAAACCATTAAAAGATTCTGCTCAAACTGGACTGACACAGCCATAAACCAGCTGAATAAAAAAATTAAAAGATAAAAGTTATTTCCATTCACTATTCATGAATAACACAGTATTTACACAAACAAAAGTAAGAGAACAGAGATCCTAGTAAACTCAGTTCCCTTACATAAGTACAATAAAAAGGTGCAGGTCAACAGGATTATGTCGTCTTTCTGAATCCTTTTAAGATAGGATATATATTTTCAAATGCTTCATAGATTTCACCCCTCACCTTTGCACCTGAGAAGGAAAAATATTACATTAACAAATGCTGATTTACAGCTGAGCACTGCAATATCTAGATATTTCGAAGTGCCCTTTGTACATACCTGTGAGTACAACTTTGCCTGAAACAAATATTAAAAGCACAATTCTGGGTTTAATCATTCTGTAGATTAAACCAGGGAATAACTCGGGTTCGTAACTGAAAAAGAAACATTTTGCAAGGTGTCAGTCACAAACAAGAAAATGGGCTAACCATTTAAGTACACCAATATTTTCCATGACAGTGAATAAGACAGACCTGCTGAACTGCTGATGGGTGAGAACCAGGCCCTCCAGTCGGATCGGGAACTTGACATCACAACTTCCAACCATGTTCTGAATCTTGAAGTCTAGAAATTTGGCAGGGAATCCAAGCTTCTGTACTACTCTTGCATATTTCCTGGCGGCTAGACGAGACTGCTCCTCACTGGAGGGGGTACACAATACACACATCCACTACTGTAGCTTTACTCAGAGTTGTTTGCAACCAGGTTTGATGGTAAGACAGATTTGCTAGCATACAAAGCTGATTCTAGCACTTTGTGGGCTGTAAGCAAGATTTAAAATCGGGGCCCTCTCCACTAGAATGACTCTTCTCAGCTGTTTGAAATATTGTCAGAAAAAAAATGCATTAGTCTGTGGCATGTCTAGAGGAAAAAACTAAATTCACACAGTACTGGGTGATCTTTTATAGTAACTCGAGACTTGGAAAGTGCTCACATGCACTAGCCATACCAGTAAATCCATGTATACTGTATTGTATATATAAATGGAGATCTCATTTTCAGCATTATTTTACAATAATATCGATTAAACAACAAATGCTTGCATGCCATACAGATGAATACAAAAAGTTTGCAATCCCTGCAATCCCAGTTTTTATACAAAACTCATATCCTGAAGAACCAGCAGAAATAAAAAATATTTTTTTTTTGTCCAAAGACATGGAAACTTTTACACTTGGCTGCAGTCACTACACAAATCAGCAGCAGTTTCTCCAACGGTAGCACCTCCCTGTGCACTTGCATAATTATACATAACATTTAATATCAATCTATATATTTGCCTTGCATCACTATATATAAATATAAAAACCTAAGGAAAATCCTTCTATTTTACATTCAGAATAAACACATTAAAAATATGAGCTGGAGGAAAAGCCTACATAAACTGCACTGAAGAGTATGCCTAAAAAAGGTCACTTTTTGATATTTAATAGTATGAAATTGGGATGAAACCCAACCAGTCATTTTAACCCCCTTTACTAAAACTACGTTTTAAACCTTACCTACCTTAGGCTTTCCACTAGAGTTTGGAACATGGTTGTGTGGAAGTCAGGGCTCTGTGCAGGCCACTGGAGTTTTTCCACTCCAAAGGTAGCAAACCAAGACTTCATGGTCTTTGAATTGAGCGATTCCAAATTTGGGGCAGCAGATTTGGAAAGACCCACACATATGGTGTCCACAAAGTGTTTGAAATGCATGGCTATGCAGGATGGATTGTCATATTGGTTTGACTAAACGCTGGGTGTATCCTATGATTATGCCGTGTATAACACAATTGGAAAACATACGTTAAACAAAAATCACCTCCAGCTTTAGAGGATAATATGAGATTTTATTCTTACCTCTTAGCTCCTGTGCAGACCATCTTGCCTGAGCTAAAAATCAGAGCAGTTGTCCTGGGTTCTCGTATTCTCATGATGACAGCCGCAAAACGCTAAAAAGTAAGAGTCACTTATTTTATATGGGGCCAAACAACAGCATCATTAAGATGCCAACTTTTAATACCTTGTGAAAGCATTCACCATTCACAACTTCAGTTACAGTACAGTCTTTTCCTTGCTTCTAAACACAACCAACTCAAGAAAGTGAGCAATTTTTTCATTCATTTCCCAGTCCCTGAGCACTCAAAACTCATAGATCCTAAAGGGCAGCTGTTAAAGTCAGAAAATAACTGAGTCGAATATGTGAGATTATTGTTACTGTTGCAGTTTGGAATTAAAGAGTGCAGAATGCATGAATTATACAGATTTAGAGCTTAATTTACATTTACATTACAAATACCTTTGAATAATTAAATAAAGCATTTCCTAAAAAAAAGTGCCTGGCTGCCCTTAAATGCTCTCTGTATGTGTATTGAAATTGTCCATGGTAAACGGGTGTGTGTTGTACTGATCACTACTTTAATGGTCAGATTTTTGTACAGTGCAACAATAGTAGTAAATAAATAGTAAACAGGAGGAGCTGTAAGTGGGAGAAAGTATACATGCATGAAAGTATTACCTTAGGATTATACTCAGCATTCCTGGCTCGCAGTGCTATTGTCTTCAGGTCAAGTTTGCAACCCAAGTTCACAGTTGACACAATATTTCTTTAGAATAAATAACACACATATAATGAATTATTCACAAAGACAGAATACATGAACAAGATCAGATACAACACAAATACATCGTGTCTATAAAGTAATGCACACAAAAAGCAGAACTCACTGTAGTTGAGGGACGATGCCAGAGCTTTCAGAAGCAGGTGTGGCAGGAGTGATGGGGGTCATGGGTGTTAGAGGGGTTGTGTAGAGGGGGGTGTTTCCTGGCAGTGCTGTGGTGGTGGAAACTGCTTGCGAGTGATAAAGCTGAGGAGTTTGGCCCGATGTTCCCACTATCCCACCCTGCTGTTGAGAAGCCGCCTGCTGCTGCTGTTGTCTCTGTTGCTCCTCTAAGAGCGATAAGCTGTTGGTATTCTGTACTGGTTGTGGCGTCAGTCCTGTACCATATGGCATCATGGGGCTAAAGAGGGGGAGACCAGGCGTCATCGCCCCCTACAAACAAAAAGAACAAAAGTCTCATAATCTGAGAAATGAATGCAAAATGAAATGAGAGGTAAATAAATATTTTAACTTTAACTGCAATTGTTTGGGACAATTAATTCAGAAATAAAGTGCATGCCCATTTCTTTAATCGCTAACAAGTTTAGAATTAAAATGTAACATGACTAAGGACATATTTCAGAAATTCAGAGATTTATAAGCTTCCAGCATGCTGATCACCTGAGGCGACGCAAGGCTTTGTGGGAAAGGAGGCAAGCTGTTGTTCTGCTCCATGTTGTCCAGTTATGAAGCCAACAGCAGATGAAGGATATCAGTACAGACTGGAGCAGAGACTGAGTTTAGATGTCCAACAGCATTCGGGGATAGAGACCTTAAATATCAGCACATACATGAGTCAGGTACATCAGCTCTAACTAAAGAACATTCAGCACTGCTACTGGACCACCAAAAAAAAGCAGGCATCACTAACTTATTAAGCACAGCATTGTAAAATCACTACAAGGAAAAAAGCAGTGATCCCAAAGTGGTGCAGGGTAAAGATGATGTTTATTCAAACCCTTCTGCATCACCTGGATGAGTAAACTAACACTGGATCAGTATCAGGTGGGATTATTTCATGGACTCACACAACACAAATCATGCATGTTAAGTAAGAACAGAACCTGCCAGTGCAGCAACATCCTGAAGTCTCACATACAACAGCAACAGAAACTTCCAAAGAGCTGACTCGGGTGACTGGAGTGGATGTCAGTATCAGACCAGTAATAAGTGTTGGCAGATTAATCACCAACAAACTACACCTGCAGAGAATTTTACTGCATATGTGGAGAACTCACCTGTCGTTTTCAATCCCCCACAAACTATCTAAAGTGTCCTGTTCCGGTCTTGGACAGAGGAGCAGTGGTATGTCGCGGTTTAAACACAGTTCTCATTCCTTCTTTAGCAAATAGACAATGAGCGGCATTCATTCATTCATTCATTCCCCGAGAGCGGAATAAGTATTACGCTGGTAAAGAACAGATATATAAATTGACCCTGACGTTAGTGTTCGTGGAGAAACACTACAGGTGACCATGAACGATACGAGAAAAACAACTAATACTCGTTTAGATTAATAAATAAGGAAAGAGTCGTGGCTACAGAACATCAGCGGCAAACTTCTATAATCAGCCAAAATATTTGCAATGCATAGAAATCCCTCTATATTTCACTACACAATATTTCACTACTAAAAAGATATCAAAGTTGGTAAAGTGCAGAAGAAAAAAACCCCACAGACAACAGCAACAAGCAGAGACGACACTCACTGTGCCTTAAATGACGCGGCAGCAAGAACTCAAGTGAATGAATAGCGGAGTGCTGTGTTCTCCTGCTTTTAGCTAGAAAAACAGCGCTTCAGGTCTGATAATAAACGCACAGCTGGCGACAAAAATATTAGTCTATGTGCTAATCATACCGGCGGTGTAACGCCGTGAGACGGCCAGCTTTAGGACAATCTCACCGGTTTAAGTCAAATCTAGCTACCGTTAGCAAAAGCCCGCTAGGCTAATGATAGCCTCTGACCGCCAGTAAAACTCAACTTAATCTTAACAGAAATTCCCAGAAATGTGTTATGCTGACAACAAAACTGAATGCACACAAAACAGTATAAATAAGAAACTTTAAGGACGCACGTATTCTGAGTTCAGGTTAATAACTTGAGGTTACCTTATCTCAGACTAGGCGCAAAAACATGAGCCTTTACAACCAGTTCCGCCTGCTCGCTAAACTACTTCCGGCGTTTTAATGTCCCTGGGCCCCATGATGCTTTGCGCGAATATACCCGGTAATATCCGGTATAGTGTAAACAGTCGAGCAGTTTTAGTTGTACTTTGGTACGAGTGCACAACATCACAGGCAAGAATTAAAACAAATCATATTAAAATACAGCAAGGGGATGTTCACCCTTTTTAAAGGATAGTTGACAGCTGAATAATTAACTATAAAGTAACTGTAACTGTATTCTTAATTAATGTGTGATAAATGTAGTTTATTAGGAAGAATGTTCAAGCTATTGTTAAAATATTGTCAGTTTCTGATTACAGACCAGAACCACACAGAAGGTTAAAGGGTGTGTATGTGTATTGTGTTTTATGTTTTATGTGTACTCTCTAAGCTGAATTGTGTATTTTTTCAAGTGATAAAAGTTACCTGTTTTTTTTTTTTAGCTATAGATGACTTGTAGGTGGTTGTGGTGAAGAACAACAAGATGTTCATGAGGAAGAACAAAATAATTTCACACCTGTATGTTTTTCAGTCTTTTTGCTTAGGTGTTAAGAGGTTACTTAGTCAACGCTACCCAGGTGTGTGTGCACAGAGCCTTAAAGCTGTAGGCATGGCTGCTGTGGGCACTTGGTCCTTCTCCCTCCCTGCTGTGGAAAGAATGCGGTCCATGATTCTAGCTGGACAAAGTTCCACTGATGTTGTCGAGAGCGCAATTGCAGGTAAATAAAATGCCAAATATATGTAACAAAGTATAGTGTCTGAACAAACGTAAGCCCTGTTCCCCTCTGGGGAATGTGAAGTAGAGATTCTGTGAAGTAATTTTCCTTGTGGAAGGGTAAAATGAATATCAGTATTAAATTGCTAGATAAAGCTTTTCAATAGTGCTGTTATGAAGCAGTGAATGTTATAAAGTTCATCAGAGCCACTGATGTTTGCTGTATTTATCTGTAGCAAAATTACCATTCATATCAGGACAGTACATTATTATTTTTCAAGGCTATACAAGAAACTGATTGGGAAATATCATGTGTAAAAGCCCAAAAGTAATCAATTAATACAAGAAGGAAGCTGTTACAGTATAACTGTACAGTATAAATGTTTGGGACTGCCCAAAATAAAAATAAAAAAATACTGGAAAACAGCTGTTTAGATGATATCTGAGATTGTTGGAGTGAAGGTGCCTCACCAAGCAAAATTATGTGTTTTAGGTATATATCCAAAGAACTTTATTATTAGTTCAAATCAGGTTATTTTAATTGACTTTGGACTCCTGCAGGCCAGGAAGAGAAAAATGGATATACCTTTGAAACATGTATGAGTGAAGGAGATGGCGTCTTGTATTGTATTGGAGAGACTGACTTATATGTATAACCAGAGGAAGGGTGGGAGAATATGAAAAAGTCTGGAAACCTTTATTACAGTTTCTTAGATGGCAAGATGAAAGTCCTGTTGAGTATGGTTGAGTATCTATGTGTTGTTTTGTTGTTATTGGTTTCTAGTATCTCTTTTTTGTTTTGTTTTCCCTGTGAAACCATGGCTATATGCATTACTGCTTAGTTTTGCTGTTGTTATTGTGTTTATTTTATATGTCCAAAATATTTGTATAATCCAATAAAAATATAATTTAAAAACATTTATTGTTTTTCAGATGTTGAGAATGATGTGCAAACAGGCCGTTATATAGTTGGAAGAGGAGGCTTCCCTAATAACAAGGGAATAGTTGAATGTGATGCAGCAATAATGGAAGGTGTGCCTGGGAGATTTGGAGCAGTAGCTGCATTGCGTGGGTAAAGAAAGACACAACGAAGCATATTTCAGATTCAAATGGCCATATGTTCATCTGAATACATTATGGGTTTTTTAAAATATATTTTATCCTTTTTTCCATCTAGGGTGTTTTGGCCTACTGTTCAGAACTATTGTTAATGCAGCTTAAATTTAAAAGCAGTTCTGTCCCTGATTGCAGCAAAATTCTACCCATTTTCTTTTGATTGTTTTGAATATATAAATGAACTTTATGATGTGTGTTTTTGTTGTTGCCAGGGTAGGACAGCCATGTCGGGTAGCACGCCTAGTAATGGAGAGAAGTCCTTACAGCTTTTTAGTTGGTGAAGGAGCTGAAGCTTTTGCACGGGAACAGGGTTTTACCATTGAGCCCAATAACAACATGCTCTCAGACCATACAGTCACTGCGTATAAGGTATTCACACACAATGTCAAGAACAGTGTCAGTAGATCTCTAAACTAGGGGCTGACACAAGGCACAATACTCCAACCCTTTTATTTTGTTTTTATTTGATGTACACCTTAAGGAATTTCTTGAAAAGGGGAAACAAGTCAGAGGCCATGATACTGTCTGTAAGTATGAACCGGAGCCCTGTTTATTGTTTCATGGTTCATGTTATGATGAATTCAAAGAGGCACAATATGATCGGATCAAATTTAATTCATGTTAAATATTGAAGTCGTACAGACGTGAAGTCTACCTGTAAATAATTTGGTGATGGTTTTCTTCTTCACAGAGCTAATTATATGTAGTATTTTGAAGATGTTTCTATGCTGGATCTTGTCAATAGAAGTCTTATGTCCATTATCGTAACCCATTCTATCTTGTTCCATTCAGTTGCATTTTCCCCGTGATACATTAAGAAACTGCTTTATTTTACAGTACTTAGTTTATATTGGTTCTGCTTCCAGAGACAATATCTGATGTATTAGGTAGAATCTGCACATTTGTGACACTGAGCAGTTTATGACATAATGTATAAAGGGATTAATAAGTGAATTAATATTAAAATTCACCTGTGAGCACATCTGGTGTGACAGTTAAAAGCACTAAGCAGAAATGTGAAGAGTAAGGCTGTCTTGTATTTTCTTACAGGTCTCATTGCTTTGGATCTTACAGGAAACATAACTGTCGGTAAGAATAATTTGCCTTAATGTTTTGCATTTGTTTTTGAGCTAGAATTGCATTTCAGAAGGAAATACACACTATGTGCCACTAGCTGAAAGTAATGGAGGGATAAATTAAGGAAAAACAGGAAGGATCAAAGGAAAGAATTAAAGAAAAAAGTGAGAGAGGGTGATGGACAGAGAAAGAGGGAAATAACAAATAATAATTTTTTATAAAATTTTAGCGAGCTGATATTGAGTTGACTGTTAACAACATAGAAAGAAAGTAAAAGATGCACATATGAGTTTCAGGGCTTATATCAGCATACGAAACCCATCCAAGTATTACACAGCATGATAAAACATTTTCTAATCCAGACTAGCTCTGATAATCAGTTGTGTTACCTTACTTACCTACTTATTTAATTGTTTGTTTATTGAATTATAAAGAGTGTCCCAGGTTGAACATGTCAGTGGAACAGATGGATAGCCTGGACAGTATGTTCTCCATAGAGGACAAAAAAGAATGGAATAAATTCTATGTATGCATAATGTACTAATGTGGTTCTAATAAATTCTTAAGGTGTTTCTACATCAGGAAAACCCTTCAAGGCTCCAGGGCGAGTGGGCGACTCTCCACTTCCTGGTTGTGGCCTATATGCTGATCACACAGTAAGCTTTTCATCTTGCATTGCAGCAGAAATACAGTATTACAGTGCATTTTTATTGTGCATAATATATTTTTATGGCAGCTGGGTGGTTCCAGAATCCAAGAACAAGCTAGTTAAATATCAGCTTTATTTATGATATCTACAGGGGTTAGACAATGAAACTGAAACACCTGTCATTTTAGACCACAATAATTTATTAGTATGGTGTAGGG
>JAOVYV010000040.1:18817425-18856511 GCA_025674545.1 Hassar affinis | reverse complement strand
TCTTACTGGTGCAATGTGCAATTAATGAAGATTGGCCACCAGGCTGGTCCAATTTAGCCATGAAACCTACCACACTAAAATGACAGGTGTTTCAGTTTCATTGTCTAACACCTGTATGTATATCACATCCATATAATGTATGGTTTTGAGAACAAGAGTATATTTTATTTTAATCTTGGGTTCTGGGGAAGTGTGACTTCAATGCATCTTTGTGTGTTTTAGGTGGGTGCTGCAGCAGGTTGGTGCTTTTCTCTTCTTTATCTTATCTGATTCAGTATTTCTCCCTTAATATTCAGTATGACTATAATTATTGAAAGTAATACATATCACAATATAGAGATAATTTTATCCATGACTGTATAAGAAGGCTACAAAAAATGGTTTAGATTGTTTTATTTTTGTGCACTGTATTTTTCTAATGTTGAAGCTATTTTGTCTAACCCAGCATCAGGTGATGGGGACAAAATCATGTGCTACTGTCCTAGCTTTCATATTGTACAGTTGATGAGACAGGTATGTAATCAGTACTTGTGAAAGGTTAGCTATTAGCTAATAAAGAATATTCATTTATACTTTAAATTCACCTTTAGAAGGAATGACAGGTTAGAGATCTGTTGTAATCCCATTCTACTGCATGTTCACTATGCAAGTGTTAGAGCCTACATGTCTATTTTATGTCTGCTGCAGTCGTGTATTAGTAGAAAAGAAAAATGTTTTCACATTCATGTTCGCACGTTTCCCCATGTTATTAAGGTTGTGTATGTTTTTACCTGTAGAGATAGAAGCTAATTTCTTTCAATACTGCACCCTAGTGTACCAAAGAGAGATTATGTAATTTCAAACACAACCAACATTTTTTTTATTATTTTGACAGTATGCTGATTGTCTTAATACATTAAAAACTACAGATTTAATTTTTTTGCCTTATTTATTTTCTTTAGGTGTGACTAAGACTTTTGCAGAATAGTATCATCTTGGATGTAGATTAGTTCTAGTGCTCCCTGGCTTGTTACCTCATTGATAGTCATTGTTCTTGTAGGTTTTCACATACAAATTGACTGCATATCAACTTTTAAAAACAAAAATAAATAACTATAAATTCAAGTGTGAATCCAAGCATCGGTGATATTCTGATCTGTACACAGTATAGTGTCTGAAATGCAGAGCAGCTGCAACAGGTTAACCTCCAGTTTGTTTCTTGTCCTTGCCTACAAGGGTTTGTCTCCTAAGGAAGCCTGTTGTTCGGTTCTTGCTGATATAAGGAAAAGAACAGGAGAAGACAAATGCTTTGAGATTGCACTTATTGCCTTAAACCTGAAGGTAAAGGAATTATATTGCCTGCCAAAGACTGCATCAGTTAGGTCCATAATAGGACACGTGTGTGTTTAAGAAAATGCTCCGTAAGTACATTCCTTACAGTACCTTATTTGTATATGCAGATACCGAGTGGAAATATGAGTACATAAGCACACAGCGTGCAGCGATCTTACTATGTATACTACTTACTACTACTATAATACAAATATGTGAATGTATTAGGGATTGTTTTGCTTGTCCTTGTAATTCTTTGTATTTTTACATGCCACATTACAGAAGTATCTGTAATTCTATCTGTAAAAGATGTAATTGCTAAACATCAGCTTTGTTCTTTCAGGGAGAGGTTGGTGCAGCTTCTTCAGTGGAATTCCCTTATAGTTTATGGAACCAGGGCATGGATTCAGTAGAAAAACATGTCTTTTCTTATTAAATCTTATTAAAAATCCTCTTCTTTTTCAACAATATAAATTTTCAAACTTTGTTATTTTCAAGAGAGAAGAATCTTGTATTGCATTGTTTCGCACAGAGTCGCATAATACAGGGAATAAACCCTGCACCTAACACCTAGAGTTAAACATAGGGCCCACCCCAATTCTCATCTAAGTTACTGCTGTTCAATCAGCAACTACACACAATGTCCTATACTACACTACTAAAGTTGCTGTGGCCGTTTATGATCCAGTCAGCAACTACACACATATCCTGCACCATACTACTAACGTTGCTGTGGCTGTTTATGAACCAATCAGCAACTGCACACAATAAAAGTATGAATTACATATTATAATAGTAATTTGAATACATAATTGCTTCTGTACTGAAGTGTTTTGAAATGGAAGTCATTATGTTTTCATAATTTGGTAATTTAATTGGGTATTTCAATATGTAGATTTAAGATTAAGGTTTAATTATTTTATAATTTGTTTACCTGATGTTTGTGGTTTATAATTACAGGCTGTTATGCAGCAGAAAGTATTATAATATTATATGATTTTTATTATAATATTAAAGGAATGACCTGTCTGACTCAGGCTTTCTTCACACACACACACACACACACACACACACGCATTATTGATCAGTAATTCATATTCACACCAGTCTATGCCACGTTTCACTAATGACGTAATTTTTACCTCTTATGATAGAGGGCAGGATTGCAGTAGTAGCGAGTGAGACGGTGTAACGACTATGAACTCGTTTTTGCAGTGTAGGGAATTGTAGTTCTTAGGCGTGGCGTTTAAACTGGACGCCTTCCGACTCTTGTGGAAAAAAGTACTACTACTTCCGGGAAGCCGGGCCAGCGGTGGGTGACGCAGTGTGTTTGAAGAGCTGCTATTTCCTGGTTGAACAGTCAGCCATTTTGGGTTTCAAACGAGGAGCCTCTGGTGTGAAGAAGTAGCTAGCCGGATAGTTACTTTTTTGTTTTAAATCGGAGGAGATTTGTTGTTTCTGCTTCGTTTAAGCCGACGGAAGTGTTATTTAACAAGAGGAGTTACTTTCACAGCATCAACTCCACGATGAATCCTGAATAGTAAGTAGATTAATCACGGAATAGCCTGCTAGGTCTCACCCAGCTAGCGTTAGCAAAATCTTCAACAGTGATCAGGTTTGACAGCTAGCCAGGTTAACTACCTCCTAGTTGTCTGTCAGAAGAGGCGACTTGCATGGCGGTGTCCAAATGAAGCCTTTTAACTTCACATTAGTCTTGTTAGTCGTTATATTATCGCCTTTATCCCCGGGGAAGGCTAATGTTTAGTTTTCCTTTAATAACTAGCAGGCGATTGTTAGCCGTGTGGGTTGACTAGCCGTTTAACCCCAGTAACGCTAAGTAGCTAACTGTTGATTTGCCTAACCTTTGTAGTTACAATGGGTAGTAATGTATCCAGAAAACTGTTACATGAACAATTTAGCTCAGTTTGTAAGGCTGACTAGCTGCTGTTATGGTAATCGGTTAACTCGGTTTATACGACGATAGTTTGTTAAATGAAATGGCACGTAAACGAGTTTAGGGTTTTCATACTTTCATACTGAATCCCTTTGTCAGCTCTGGTAACCAAATGTTTAACACTCCAGCTGACTTTGTGTAACCCTCAGCTCGGGATTTATAGCTTATACACCAGTCAGTGTAAAGAACGGCTGTATGTTTCACACTTCAGTTGTTTACTGAAGCCAGCCAGACAGCAGAGCATGTAGATCTTAGGATTGTGTAACTTCAGCATTTCTCTCTCCTTTTATCATCATCCAATCCTGAATCATCATGCATCTGGTTCATTTTTTTTCACACATAATACATTTAATTATTCTTTCTCTTTTGATTAGAGAAGCACCACCATGCTTACATAAAGCAGTGAATAGATACTATTGCAGACCAAAGCCCTTGTGTGTTAATATCATGCATTTGGTCTACAGAGTAATGTAAAAGAAAAATCTCTTAATGGTACAGCTGCACTTGTTATATTTCAGATATGAACCGGTCCTACTCTTGGGCTTAAATAAACAAATGAAAAGAATTGTTGCTGTGGGCATGTTGCTTGATTTGCCGTAGATTACAGATCATACTCCTGCTGCTTTCTGCTTTGTTTCGTTGTTCTTACACAGAACACTGATGCCATGCCCATGGTCACAGCTTTGCCTAGATATTGTTCTCAGCATTTATGAATCCATCAGGCTTAGAAAAAAAAGGTGCAGGTTTAGGAGAGGAAGCCACCCTTCCTCTGCTCAGCTGTGTGTTAGTCATGTGCGGATCACATGCCAGATGACGCGGCTCTTACTGAACTTTATGCTAAATGCTGAACAACTGGAATGGCACTTGCTTTCAGGATGTGTTGCCTACAGTTTACATTGTACCACTGCGTAGTAATATCATTCGTATGAAGCATTTTTGAGGGTGCGTTTTGCTTCTGCTGCCGCCACCGTTTTGGTTATTGTGTAATTCTTTTGAAAAGGCACATTTTCCATTAAGAGTAGAGTAGACGGTATGCAGTGTTGTGTAGCCTCTTTTCTTTTCTTTTTCCTCATATTAACATTTAAACCACACAGTCCAATAAAGCTTGTTTACAAAGATCAGTCTAAGTTAAGTTGCTCTTTTATGTTTAGGGAGTAGAGATGCATCAAAATTCAGTGCTAATGTTCCTGATCGGCAGACATTGTGCCAGCCCAGTGTGTGCTTACAAAAAGTGTATGAAGGACAAATAGGAGAGAAATAGCAGATGTGCTGAATGGAAGCGCTTTTTAAGCAGTATTATTGAAAATACACAAAATCAATAGCCTAACATTAATTTTCTTGATGTGTGATAATGACGGTCAAGTTTTTTTTTTTTTTAAATATTATTATTACTTTTAGGAAAGCTGCCTAAAATGTGCTGAAACATTTTGTTCTGGATGCCTGTGCTGAACACAGCAGCAGTTGTTGTTTGCTATTGTCGGCCTAATAAGAAGAGAATGACTTACATTTATTGCAATGAGGTTGGGAAAGAACGTACAAGACTGAACCAGCTGAACCAATGAGATAACCAGAGCAGGAAAATGAGTAGACGCAAACATGTTTCCTTTGCTTTGCTTTGCTTGGACTCCAAAAACCAGATTCCCAAATCCCCACACGCCGCACAGCAAACATTTTACAACCTTGCGTTTCCGGTTTTCACACACATTGACCATGTTTTGTATACCTCACTGTGCTCTTCTAAATACAGGTGTGTATGTCTTGTGCCCCAGACCAGTTTAACTGACCATACAAACCCACTACCTGAGAGCAGGTTGTTGGAGCGTATTCACCAATCAGTTATAACACTAAAACCACCTGCCTAATATTGTGTAGGTCCCCCTTGTGCTACCAAAACAACTCTGACCTGTCAAGGCATGAACTCCACAGGACTTCTGAAGGTGTTTTGTGGTATCTGGCACCAAGACATTAACAGCTGATCCTTTAAGTTGCAAGCCAGGGCCTCCATGGATCTCACTTGTTTGTTCAGAACATCCTACTGATGCTTGATCCAAGGCCAAGTCAACACTTTAAACTATTTGTGATTGTTTCTCAAATCGCTCCTCCACAATTTTTGCAGTGTGTCGTGTACTTCGACTGCAAATATGTTTAAGTAGGTGTTGTGTGTCAAAGTAACATGAATGCCAGGACCCACGATGTTTCAGCAGAACATTAGTCAGAGCATCACAATATCTCTGCCAGCTTGCTTTCTTCCCATAGTGCATCCTATTGTCATCTCTTCCCCAGGTGAGTGATGCACACATTCCCAGCTATTCACACGTCATAAAAGAAAACGTGATTTATCAGACCAGGCCACCTTATTCTTTTGCTTCGCGGTCCAGTTCTAACGCTCACATGCTCATGGCACATGAGCCCCAGTCTGTAGCTACGCAGCCCCATACAGAGCAAGCTGCAATGCACTGTGTGTTCTGACACATTTCATAGCCAGCATTCACATTTTTAGCAATTTGTGCTGCAGTAGCTCTTCTGTGGGACTGCACCAGATGGGCTAGTTTTTGCTCCCCACACACATCAATAAGCCTTAGTCACCCATGACCTTGTTCACCGGTGGTTCACCAGTTGTCCTTCCTTTGACCACTTTTAGTAGGTACTAACCATAAGACCTGCTGTTTTGAAGATGCTCCGACCGAGACATCTAGCCATCTCAATTTGGCCCTTGTCAAAGTCACCCATATCCTTACGCTTGCCCTCTTTTCCTGCTTCTAACACAACAACATTGAGAACTGACTGGTCACTTGCTGCCTAATGTAACCCACTGGATTTAATGTTCTGGATGATCGGTGTATATTCTGGGGGCATACAACCGCATGTGCTTAATATGTTCTTATTACTTTGATGAAATACTTTCAGTCTGCAAGGTTGTGCTGCCAATGTGAAGGATGATGGTTAAAATAGGAAATAAAGTGACCAAAAAAAGAATAGGTTTAAGAGGAAGCCAGTGGATATACAGAATGTAATTATTAATACGGCTTGATTTGTATGTATATGACACACTCTATCAGAAACAAAGTCAGCCACATCAGGGTTTCTGATCTGTTTACAGGAAGCATAGTTAGCTTGGTGTTTTCATTTTACGTTTATCTTGATGGAAGTGATGTTTGAGGACTGTATAATGTTCACCAAGTTGAATGCTTTAGTAAACTTATCTCAGAATTTCCTTTTGATTTGCTCGTTTCTGGCCCCATTTAATCATCATCAATATCAATATCAATAACACTGGAACGTCTATTTAGATATCTTGCACAGAAACCTAGCATGCTGTGTCTGTTTCTCATCATACCGTTGCATCTCTCTTTGTTGTCTTATGAATACAAAACAGAATGGAAGCCTGCCAAAGGCTCTACTTCAAGCACAAGATTGCAGATCCTTACTCTAAAATTGAACATGTGGCTCAGCCAATTATGCTTGCTTTCTCAATCAGTAGGAAATGGAAACACTGTGAAGAAGTGTTTAGAGGCTTGAGCACAGCAAGCTAAATTCCCCTTCTGAGGAATCTTTAATCTGCTTACTCATGTTTCCCTAGCATCAAGCTCCACAAACACAGAACCAGCCATTGTAATATTGTATAAGTCAATATACTCACTATGAAATTATGTCAAACACTAATGTAATGCTCCTGAGTCTAACCTTCAGTGGTCTACAGATTGTTTTTTTTTTTAACCTGGGTAATCATCAGTGTGTGGTTAAAATGTACGTATTCGGTTCAAACACTAGTGAAGTGGGTCCCAGTCTTAATCCCAGTTCTAAGAATCTATTGATTTTTTTTCCCAGTTCTTGCTGGTAAGAGAAAAATTCCTTTATGAGCTACTTTAGGTCAGATCAGGAAATGTACAGAGAACTGCTGGGCCAGGAAGCCAGAATCTAACCAGTATTCATTTTCCTGTGATGCTGGTTAACCAGAAGGATTATGGGCAGTGTTTCAGTTAATACAGCCTAAATAGCAGGCTATTAAATGGCATTATTCCCCAATTTTGTTAAATTGGTTACCGTTGAAGCTGATAATTGGCTCAAACTGGAACCGATACGGTATGATTTTAAGTCGCATTAAAATACTAGGAATTCTAAATCCTCATTAAGGGCAAACAGTGAGCATTAAATAATTGGTTTATTTCTGCAATTCCATCTAAATGCTAAACGGGGAATATTTTACCTACTCATGACGTTGTGGATTAGTCGGCTGGCTGTATTACTCGTGCATCTCAACACCAGGAGCAAGCCTGTGTGTTCAAGTGTCTGTGACGCCTCTGTGATATTTTTTAACCTGCAAAGTTAACCTGCTATTTCCATCCAATCCGAACATTGTTCTTAAAATAACAATACATTATTCATGTTAAATATTAGTTTATGATGTTGACATTACAGCTCTTGTATAAGACAAAAAACTCCTGACAGCGATGCAGCAGACAGCATGCCGATGTTTGCTTAGTTGACACGCTGGTGTAGCTGACCGGGCGTGTCAAGGTGCGCTCACACCGCAGTGACTTTGTCGCTGTATGTAGCTGTACAAGTTTCTGCGTCTTTGTCACCTAGCTGTGCTAGGAAGTGGGCTACCAATGTACTGACAAGGAATGCAGCAGTTTTCTAAAAAAAAAAAAATACTATAAATAGATTATATTTTATATTTATTTGTTATATTTTCATTTCCTTCGCTATACTCATTGTAGAGTTGTATGTTTGTATTTTCTTAAAAGCAGGCCTATTCATATATCACTCAATATAGTGAACCTAACAATTCAGGTGCATTCCTACTGAAAAATATGTTTAGGAAGGTATTGAACTTCCTGTAAATTGTGTGATCTTGGTTCATGGACTGCAAAGTAGCATGTGCTGCCGCCGCTATCCATGCGCTAAGACAACGCTTGAAAGCCCCATGGGTGCTAATATAATGCTTGATACGAAGTTTCACAGCAAATGAAAACAAGAGGAACACATCTGCCTTCTTATTGGCCGTCACACTAATTTGTCACTGCTCATTTACATAAAGTTGACCGTTCAAAACGAATGCCTTTTGGCTGCTGTGCCACATGTCGCTGCTGGTGTGTGTACCCTCAGACAGAGGCATGTAAATCAAGCCTGTCTACCATTTTTATTCCTAACTCCTATGTACCCATGGCTCAAATATATCAAAATATCTCACAAATTCTTTTTGTTGCTCTCTTCTCTACAGTGACTATTTATTCAAGCTGCTCTTGATTGGGGACTCCGGTGTTGGAAAGTCTTGTCTTCTCCTCCGATTTGCAGTAAGTACTTGCATCCAGTTCAGAAGTAAAACAAAAGTGATGTGATTGCATCTTCAGTTCCAGTTTTCGCTGAGATGAGACTGTACACTCTTGCTGGTTCACACTGGCGACTGACATTTTTAAACTTAGTAATAGCTTGCTGCACATTTCTGTCTCCATGTTCCATAAAAATCATATTTTGGAGATGATTATTATAATTTGCTTAAGAGGTAAACTGGCATTTCACTAGCTGCTTATGATTAGGCTGAGAAGTTAAAAAAAACGTCCAGATGCGTTTCTTTTGCTATTACAGGCAGTCATCCCATTTTAGCAGCAGCTGACACGTTGGTGATGTTGGGTGATAAAGACAGGCACAGGAACATGCACAGTGAAGTGTAATGTTGGAAGAAATGCATAAATCCCTATATGACTGCAACCATAATGAGACATGGCGTCATCTGATCGAGGGCCACATAACCACTGATTGTTTGTTTGTTTGTTTCTTTATGTCACAAATGACTGAGAACAACATGGACATAAAGTAGCAAGGCAGCAGGACTTGAGCAATGAGGACAGATCTTGACTCCTTTCTTTTTTTCTTCAGCTTTTGTCACTTTTGGCTGTACCAAATACATTCAGAACAATGACTAGACATCAACACCTTAGCTTAAACTTTTACCCTTGTCTACTCAGTGTAGGTGTACCAGCTTACTTGAAACGTGAACAAAGGTGACTACGGTCTGAACAAACTCGGTCAGATGCCTTGCTGTGTGAACAAAATAACATCAGTGTGCTTTTTTTAGTGTTCAGAAAAAAACTTGAAATGGAAGTGCAATCAATGTGCTTTGCTTATACTTCCTAATCATCACCTTTTTTCATTTATTTTATTTTTTTTCAGGATGACACATACACAGAAAGCTACATTAGCACTATCGGCGTGGACTTCAAAATAAGAACTATAGAATTAGATGGAAAGACCATCAAACTACAAATCGTAAGTGTCCTTCAGATCACTGTTTATATTGAAACAATTTAAGATAACTATTTTTTTTATCATATATTTACTTTCTATGCTTGAGTAGACAAAATAATGTTTATAAAGTACAATATATGGATATTTTATGCAGAGTAGCTCTGAGCTCAGTTGTCTTTCATGATTTCTGTGATGTACATAATTTACACACCTAACATTATAAGGGGTTGGTCATCATTCTTATTCCTGGTGTGTTTTTCTGCCTGTTGTTACAGTGGGACACAGCAGGGCAGGAGAGGTTTCGTACAATCACATCGAGCTACTACAGAGGAGCACATGGCATTATTGTAGTCTACGATGTTACAGACCAAGTAAGACTGCCGGACACTTGTTGTTGTTGTTTTCTGAAGCCTCACCATGTTTATGATAAGACTGTAAGTTGATACCAGGTGGCCTTTACATAATGCTGATCTCTTTAATTTTTGAAGGAGTCCTTCAATAATGTTAAACAGTGGCTACAGGAGATAGATCGCTATGCCAGTGAAAATGTAAACAAATTATTGGTGGGCAACAAGTGTGACTTAACAACAAAAAAAGTGGTGGACTACACAACGGCAAAGGTAACACATGCATTTTTTGTCACTTTTACATTTCTAACATTTTTTTGGTTGTTGTTTATGATCTAACTTGGACTACAGCACTGTTGCATTCTCAATTCTGATTAGGTGTCGATTCATTTTTAACATCAGCCATTCTGTAATAATAAACTGATTAAAATTTGTCATTGTATAACCAAGAAAAACATGTAATCATTGATATGTTGATGTTTTCTGTAAGGAGACATTTATTTAACATTTACAGAAGGAGAATCCAGTGTCAGTATTTTGTAACAGGTAAAGCTGTTCCTTTGTCTTCAGGACAGAGGACTGTGTTTTCCAGTTTCTCAGTTATGTGACAAGCTGCATCTTTTGTCATATTCAAGAAAAAAAAGTCTGTTAAAAGCTGCTAGACATGAAAGTATGCCCATGAGATAGTAATAACCAACTTGTCTGGTGGGCATACTGCAATATTAAAATCAGAATTCTAACTGAAAAATGATATTTCCTTCATAAATTCAGAAAAATAGAAATGTTCACAAATTGGTGTAGGGTAAAAAGAATAAATGCTTCACGATGTGCTGTTATAAAAAAAGAATCAGGGTGGATGCAACTCCACTAAATGACACCGCTCTGCAGTTAGTTATTTTCCTATAACTGCATGCCTGAAGTGTTTTATTTTATTTTACATAAAACATGCCATTTTTTTAATTTAAAGATTTTTTTCAATAAATGTACAGTTCTGTGTATTACTGTGTATTAAGTAAAAGATCTATGTCTTTCTCCAGGAATTTGCTGATTCCCTTGGAATCCCTTTCCTGGAAACTAGCGCTAAGAACGCCACCAATGTGGAGCAGGCCTTCATGACCATGGCTGCTGAGATCAAGAAACGAATGGGACCTGGAGCAACAGCTGGAGGCACTGAGAAGTCCAACGTGAAGATTCAGAGCACTCCAGTGAAGCCTGCGTCTGGGGGCTGCTGCTGAGGGCACCATGCTCCTCTACCAAGTCCCAGAATCCCAAGCAACAAGACCCAACAATACCAGAGAAACAGAACTAGACCACTTATTTCCACAGAGACAAGGGTGAGATCAAGAGGCAGGAAACAACTTAAGTTGCCCAAATTGTACTGTATGTAGCCGCACTACCAACAAAACCATAGAAGAATCTACAATCTTCCCGGGTCCCTCCCTTTTAAACATGCTAACAGATCAGATATTTGGTAATGGTCTGGGGCTGCATTGAACCACCCCTACAACTCACCCCCTTCCCCACCCCCACCCCCAAAACCAGACAGATTTCATTTTCACACAACTGTGTGTCTGTGTGCAGGTTTCTAAGGAATATTGTGTGTATTTCTCACTGCATTTCACTGCATTCCTACTGCAGGGCTACTGTGGTCAAAATACAATGACTCCTTTTTTTCCCCCCCTTTCCTTTTGGTTTCTATTATTTTCTGTGTTGATTATTTTACTGTTAATATCAGCATGTATAGGTTTTTGTCCCCATATACGGTGATTCGCCAATCTGCATTTTAACTAACTGCACAACAGTGGCTGTCCAACGTCAAAACGTCTAGTGAAATATATGTACATATACATTATGTATATATATATATGTACGATCGAATTGCCAGTTCTGTAGAAATGAAGACATTATCTAAGTAGTTTTACTTTTAAAAACTTTTGTATTTACTTTGTGGCTGCAGACTTGTACTTTTGTTGCGCTACATGTAACATTTAACAAACAAGTAAAAATAAATATTGTACCACCACACTGTACAATATCACATATGTTTGCAATTCTTGATAGAACATGTAGAAACTATGTATGTTTTGATTATTTATTCAGCATTCATAAGGGAAAAGAAATACTGTTCCTAATGTAATCTAAAATCAGTTTCAAGTCAGCCATTACCTGTGGAAAATCTTGCAAGTGGCCCAGCTGCATATAAAACACTATGTTCTCGTTTTTCATAATAAAGACAACTGAATTCCGCTTTGAACGAGCCTGTTAACGGTATGGCGTATGTGTTGCCTGATGCCCAAGAACACAATTTTTGACCTTGCTGCCTCTCCCGTTATCCATATTCCCTCCCTCATAATACTATATAAAGGCTTGTTATGCAGTTATTAGAGACATATTTCAAGTACTCTTTGAGAACAGATTGTATACTCCAAACAAGACATGGTACTTTTATTCAGTAACAATTGTACAATCATTTAAAAGAACACAGCTCTATTCTATTGTTAATAGAAACCAAGACAATTCTTAGTTCATTCAAAAATAGATTCTTTATTTGAACATGGAGTGCCTGAAAGACTTACAGCAGTGTGTTTAGAATGAGCTGTAATACAATTTAAAATAATAATATTATTTAGGACATATATCAGAAAGGCACACACTGTACCACCTGGACAGCAGTGTACTGTTTACCTTTCTGTTTGGGTAGAAATTAAAGCTGCAGGGCTGCTACTGAGGACCAGAGAGCTCTTATTAAAACGTAATGAATCGCTCTAATAACCTGAGATCCTGATGTGTACCAGGACAGAAGAGCACTTCACTGTAACAAAGTTGCAAAATAATACTATTATAACATTGAGTGACCTTTTTAGTAATACAAGAGGAATATACAGTACATGTAACTGAACATATCCGAAGCGAACGTGTAAAATTAAAAGTGCGTAAAGTGTGGGGTAACAGTTGACATACGTTACAAATGTCTTTAAAGTAAAACACGATAGCGCTTCAAAATATTTTTTAAGTGTAACACACAAACATAACCATAAATATAATTATGGTGAAATGTCATATTATTAGTGATCTGTATCATTAACCCAAATTGAACAGTTTTAAATATTTCAACCACTCAGAATGACTGCTTTGCTTCAGATTTCTTTCTTACACAACTCATGCTGTAGCATCTGTACATAAAAATCCTGAAAGGCTTCTAACTGAGGACATGGGTACTCCAAACTCTACTGATCCTGACTGCTGGATGATGTCTCTTCTGTTGGATAGAGAATGAAGGTTTGTAGTATAATATCCCATTAAATACAGGTCAGTAGGTATCTACGGTGTCATCTATTTAATGTGTACATTAATACTCAATAAACATTCAATATAGATAGACATTTTATAATTACTTGAACATACAACAGAAACATTCTGAGATATTTGAGCACAAATATGATTCTACAGTGAATCATCAAGGTAAATATGTAGATATATGTAATATGCAAACATTTAATAGTTTAGAGCTCAGGTCTGTTTAACAAAAAAGTTTAAATGAGCATTGCTAACCTGTGTGGTCCTGAGAGTTTGGTTCAGTGAGACAGTCCATGGTGGACAGGATTGAGGAGAAGAGATGCTCTGAATGAGTCTCCAACGCTTGAGACTGCCTCTCTATCAGCCTCAGTGTATCCTTCAGAACTGGAAACCCACAGGAGTAAGAGAATACATGACAACATAGAGATTTAAAGGTGGATGGATTGCAATAATGTAGAATGTTTTTTACAGGCAGTATGAACTTTTTTGGAGTGCACGGCTACCACAGATTGGTGGTGATATGAAATGACAAGGAAATGGTAGAAAAAACAGTCATGCATGCATGGTCTTATTCTCTGGCTAGACTGCTGTCACACATGATTGTGGTTTTGGGTTACAGTGTACTATTTTTCTGCTATAACTGTGCCACACACACACACACACACACACCGGATACAATGATTTTACAATATAAAATAGAAAGTGCTTTAATGGCACTTTGATCCTTTTGAAGGTTCAGTAACACAATACAGCTCTACTGGAGAACGTTTAGGACAGGTTTAGGAAACTGTCCACCAGAGGGAGTTATTAACAAACAAGAAAAACACTTGGACTTCTCTTGACTGTACAACATACAGCAGCTAAATGAACACTACTGAAGTATTTAAATTATAAAACGTATAGTCAGTGGATTCCAGGAATACATTAGTCATAGCATATTCTTCCTTTTGACAAATGTTATTTCAATGCTAAAATATTGCCCTAGTTTGATAATTTGATATAACTCAATGGATTTATACTGTCCAGCTTTCATTGCTTAAACTAGCTAGTTGTCTATGGAAGAAATTGCGAAACAATTAATATATTTTTCAGTGACTAATGTAAAAAAGTTTCAAAAAGTCACTGAGGTTTAATAGAATGTGATATTTTAGATTACTTACAAGGTCATAATATACTTGTTATGGCTTGTTTTAGAAACAAAAGGTTCTCAGAAAAACATGATTCATGGAAATACAGGATCATGACCCTTATCATTTTGTGAAAATCAGAGTATTGGCTATCTAGGTCTGTGCTTTTAACAATGACCACGCACTATATACACATTTCTGAGCAAGCAAATACACCTACAGAGATAAACATAGGGCGACAGGTGTAAAGAGTAAAAGTGTTGTATTTGGTAACTGAACAAATTCTGTAAAATAAATAAACAAATAAATAAATAAATAAATAAATAAATAAATAGATAAGTGTAATAAATGCCTAATAAATTATATTAACAGACAGAAAACGTTACACAGGAAAAAATATATTAACACACAGAAAACATGTAGATATACATCTTAATAAATACAATTAAAAATAAATATTAATAGAATATTATGTTACTATTAGAGATTAAATCCATCATAGAGACTCACAGGGAGAGGCTGAGTCCATACAGCACAAAAGCAACTTTCCAGTCTGGAGGACAGATGCAGTAAGCGGCCTGTGGTCTTGGACTTCCTCCTGAAAATTCTGGAAGTAATTCACTGATTGATTCATCAATTTACTGATAGTAAAAATGGCTTGTAGGAAACATTTGAAATAAATCAGGCAATGCATACATCCAAGGCATCCTATATACTGTTCATAGTACTGACCTTATAGTCAGCCAGAGAGGCTTTAACACTCTCAATGTCTACTGAAGGAGGGGAAAGGGCATCCATCTTCTCCACCACCTTGTGCAACCACCGGATCAGTTTTTCTAAATTTGAGCAGAAATTCTGACAAGAAACAAAAGAAGTTACATTAGCTTCCATGTCACTAACAGTTCATTCAGACCAACAGACAGTTTCAACTGACTTGTAAGTGCTGCAAGAGGGAACCCTGGGTCTCTTCCACCTCCTCATCAGTCTTCCTCTTCAACTCATACAAAGGCATTCCACTCAGCTGATCCACAATGGCTTCCAGATCCTTCAGGTTATCTCTGGTTACCTGACGGCTGATTACCTGCAGTCTAGTATCCGCTCCCTTTATCTGCTCTGTGAGAGGAACTTCATCAGGAGACCCTTGCACACCAGCTGCCTGTCCCTCCACTTGTGCTGATGAAGAAATAACAGAGACACTTTCCCTCTGCAGAGATTCCCAGCTGGTGGTGACTGGCTGACTTATCTGGGCTGTGATGTTTTTTAGTTTCTGAGAAAGATCCTGAATCTCCTGTAGCTGGTCAGGCAACTGGAGAAACTCCTCATCCCAGTCGCCAAGTGACCCCGGACAGGGTAGGATGCTTGTCGACCTGATAAAGCTCGGAGCAGACCTGGATTTGGAAAAGATGCCAAATTTCTTATAGTGAAAGCTGTCTTTCCCCTCACAAGCCAGACTTTCCAATGATAAACCCACCTGCTCCAGTGAGGAATTCAGGCTTCTAGACACCCTGATGTCTGATGACTTTGAATGTGTCCGTCTCCTCAGGTTTGGACTTTGAAATCCAAATGTCTGACTAGAAGCTGGACCAGATCTACCTTGCTTCATTCCAGGAACAGTCTGGTCCAAAAAAGAAAGACTGGAAGAGCTGAGAAAACTGTCCACGTCAATGCCAGAGTCTTGTAAAGGCTGATTACCTGTTTGAAACCTGTGTTGTTTTGAACTCCAGATGTTGCTCATGTTGGGTCTTAGAGGGTATGTATAATCCAGGAGGGTCTGATACTCCATGTCAGGATCCCAATTGGGAGACTTGCGGTCTGGAGAGGGTGGTAAGGTACTTGGAATAGCACAAGCCCAGTAAGAGGTTTGATAGTGGGGCATTCTTTTAGGTTCAGATGAGAAGCTCTTGCTGTTCCTCAGTGAGAAACCATTATTAAGAACAGAGCGTCTGTCTTGTTTATATACTCTTGTGTTTGCCTTTTGGGAGGTATGGATTTGGGGAGTGTACAAATCAGGAAAAGTCAGCTGGGTGGAAGTCCACTTAGGGTTTAATGGTACTGTAAGGCTCAAATCGTCTAAGGGGGAACTAGTAAGGCTCCCACTTTCAACTTTGCTTGCTGAAGGAACAGGGCTCAAATTAGGTTGGTCATGAGAAGAACATAGCCTAAGGTCTGACAAATTCAAGGAGGCACAAAGGTCTCTGGTTGCTGAAAGAGAAGACGCAATGACCTGGGGATCGTTTGTGCTATCCAACATGTTAGAATCTGTCCCTTCATCTTGTGTTTGACAATTTGCCACAGTGCTCATGTGAACCTGTGAAATTAAATAAAAAATAAGGTTTTAATATGTTGCTATGAATTAATCCCTATGCTATAATACAATGTGCATGAATATGTCAATTTTCCCTCAGGTTTAGTGACAATGTTTCTCTACAATACCAAGATATCAGATCTATAATCCTTAACAAATTATTAACCATATCCTTAAGCACTATAAATGTACAGAATCAAATTTATAATCATTACCAACTTACCCTTTCTGAATACTCATGTGTCAAAGGATTCTTTAGGATTGACATCTGGTGTTCTGTTGAGATCAGTGGCTTTCGGGCAGTATACAAGCTCCTGCCTGTCATGTACCTAGACGTAGGCGCCATGGTAACAGACTTTTTACTTGCACCACTCTCTCTGTCAAAGTCCTTATCGTCCTGGCCATGCAGTGGTCTCGCTCTGCCATTGGCTTCCTGTGTGAGGTGTCTCTTGTAGCCACTGCGAATAAAAGCTGGGATCCTGCTTTTATGCCTCACATAGTTCCTCTGCTCCATCTGAGACAAGCTGTCTGATAACGCTCAATCAATTCCCAGAGCAACAGGAACACACTGAAACCCTGGTATGACCCATTTGTTCTCAGTAGGACAGATGAACTGTGAAAATAACATGATCAAAAGTTAGGAGTCATCATCTTTAAGATGTCCATATGCTTCAAGTACCATTATACAGAAGCACAAAGTAAATCTACAGGAAAATGCATGCAAAAAGCAAAATCAGCTTAGTTAAATGTAATGATGCAGCTGCTACTTGATACGGCTCAGCAAACTCGGAGTACAGGCTCGGACTTGTCTGCTATTCAAGATTAAAATTTCTCTTTGTACACCGCTACAAAGGAAATCAACACAGAAGACAATATAAAGAGAAACTCTGAAGATGAACAACTATACAACACACACATTAAAAATAATAAACAACATGTCTCCCAAAATCAAATATAACTGTTGTATATATCTATTATATATCGATCTTATCATTAATTGAATTAAATCTCTGTAGCAGATAGAAACACTTGTGGAAGATATGCTTGGCAGTTTCCTGCTTGCTTGGCTCAGTCATTTTCAGGTACTTCTGGTTTCCATGGTGAGCAGCAGAGGATGGCCTGTCTAAAAAGCTGCTCACATGCTGAGTGCAACAAACGGCTTTGAATTACAATGTACATCTAGTCTAAAACCTCAGTGTGTTCTCCAAAACCAAGAGTTGCAGACAAAACGGATACTAGCATTATCATAATGTATGCTTAAATGTGGCTGTTTTGCATTAAAGAAAGCATATGTTTTAGACTTTTGGAAGATAGTCTGCTATAAAATCTTGTGTCAGTTAGATTGTAGTAGCTCAGTAGTGCACAGTGAATAGCATTGCTGCCTCACAGCTCCATGGTCTTCAGTTCAATTCTGAGCTATCTCTGTGTAGTTCCTGTGCATGTTCTCTCAGCATGTCCATGTTGCTTTCCTCTGTGCTCTCTGGTTTCCTCCCACCTCACAAAAACAAGCAGGTGTTGTCTACACTAGGTGTGAATGAGCTTGTGAATGTGTGTGTACACCGATATCCCATCCCAACTTTGTGTTTAGTGTTCCTGGCATAGGCTCCAGTTCCTGTGTGACCGTGACCAAGATAAAATCGTTGCAGAAGATGGATGAAAGAAATAATGATAAACAAAGGAAGAAAGATCGGTAGCTAAATGTAACCCTCAACAGCTCAGTTGTACAAATACAAATAGATAAATGTAAGTCTCTCTGGATAAGAGTGTCTGCCAAATGCTATAAATGTAACAGCATAATAATGTAACCACTGATTTGTCTGCATATTTGGCTGTTGATGCTATTGATATTTGAAGGCTTGGCACTGGAGCTACAGTGGAAATATAAATGTGAGACTTTAATTGCTGCATGTTTGGTTGTAATAAATCTCATGATGGTGTAATGAGATGTCTCTGTAGTGTACACACGCATATCACAAGCTACTCTGTCACACGGTGTCCTGTCTGCGTGTTTGGACACCACCATGGCAACTCTGGACTGAGAGCACTGAACCAAAATGCAGAGCAGCAGGAACACAGCAGAATCCCCCATGGTGCTTCGCCTGGTACAGTGTTCACCTGTGTCCTCTTGGACTTAACTGAACTTTGCAGTGCATAAATCAGTGCATGATAACTCAGTGGTTTAGAAACTGACCAAAGCCTTTGTATAAATCAGTGTAACAGATAAGGGAATTTGGCCAGCATTTATGTCATGTGTTTATATCAAACTACATTCCTTACACTGCTACAGAACCAGCAGTTTGCATAGGATCATTAAAACAAGTTTTAAATGTTTAACCTATCGTATTCATCATTTAGACCTGAAACAAGCTTTTAAAGAGAAAAGCGACAGGACAGAAAGACTCGCTCTCTAGCTACTGCGTCCTAAACAGACCGAGCTGGTGAAAGTGAAAGATATTTTCACTGCTGGCGTTATCTGTAAAGGACAAATGACTAAAGGGTTAATAAAGGAACGTCTTCTCAACCTTTCACACATAACCGACCTTTGCCTATCTGTCACCACCAGCAACAAGTACTTCGAGTTATTGGTGCCGACGAGTGACAGTATTCATTCAGAATGTCTTCACTTAGTCTAAACGTTACACCGCTTCTGATCATCACAAAGACAGTCTTCGATGTTAGTAGGCAGCCATTTTATGTAGCCTTATAATACAGTGTAAATACCTTTTTTTCCCCAGATGTAGCGCAGAAGGAGTTTAAAAAGCGGAGTGCACACAAAATTCACACGCATATAGCGCGGAGTAAAACGTTCAGCAGTGAAAATACAGTTCAGCTCGCTAGTAAAACGGTTCCTATAAAAGGCGAGAGGAAAAGCGGAAGAGCTCGAGACAGCCAGCCAATAGAAAGATCAGCCGGCCATATAGCGGAGAACACTCAGTTCCCCTTTCTCCTTCTGTATTTTTATTTACTTTTCTATGTGTGCTTAGTCTGAAAATACGGTATGATATGCTATTATTATTATTATTATTATTATTATTATTATTATTATTATTATTGTTGTTGTTGTTGTTGTTATTCTATTTTTATAATTATTATTATAATAATTATTATACCACAGTATGCCAGTCAAGTGCAATGGCTTGCATGAAACATACACTATGTTGCCAAAAGTATTCACTCTCCTGCTTTCACACGTATATGAACTTGAGTGACATTTCAATCTTAATCCATAGGGTTTAATATGATGTCAGCCCACCATTTGCAGCTATAACAGCTTCAACTCATCTGGGAAGGCTTTCCACAAGGTTTAGGAGTTTTTGACCGTTCTTCCTGAAAAGAATTTGTGAGGTCAGACACTGATGTTTGGACGAGAAGGACTGGCTCACAGTCTCCACTCTAATTCATCCCAAATGCGTTCTGTTGGGTTGAGGTCAGGACTCTGTTGACTCCAGTCAAGTTCTTCCACACCAAACTTGCTCATCCATGTCTTTATGGACCTTGCTTTGTGCACTGGTGTGCAGTCATGTTGGAACAGGAAGGGGCCATCCCCAAACTGTTCCCTCAAAGTTGGGAGCATTAAATTGTCCAAAATCTCTTGGTATGCTGAAGCATTAAGAGTTCCTTTCACTGGACCTAAGGGGCCAAGCCAACTCCTGAAAAACAACCTCACACCATAACCCCCCCTCCAAACTTTACACTTGGCACAATGCAGTCAGACAAGGACCGTTGCCCTGGCAACCACCAAACCCAGACTCATCCATCAGATTGCCAGATGGGAAGCATGATTTGTCACTCCAGAGAACACATCTCCACTGCTCTAGAGTCCAGTGACCGCATGTTTTACACCACTGCATCCGACACTTTGCATTGTGCTTGGTGATGTAAGGCTTGGATGCAGCTGCTCGACCATTGAAATCCATTCCATGAAGCTCTCTATGCACTGCTCTTGAGTAATCTGAAGACCACATGAAGTTTGGAGGTCTGTAGCAATTGAATCTGCAGAAAGTTGGTGAGCTCTGCGCACTACCACTTTGTGGCTGAGTTGCTGTCGTTCCCAATCACTTCCACTTTGTTATAATACCACTGACAGTTGACTGTGGAATATTTAGTAGTGAGGAAATTTCACAACTGGACTTGTTGCACAGGTGGCATCCCATCATGGTACTATGCTGGAATTCACAGAGCTCCTGAGAGCGACTCATTCTTTCACAAAGGTTTGTAGAAGCAGTCTGCATGCCTATGTTCTTGATCTTATACACCTGTGGCCATGGAAGTGATTGGAACCCCTGAATTCAATGATGTTGATGCATGAGTGAATACTTTTGGCAATATAGAGTAGGTCCTGTAATTTGCTACACTGCATGCACCTTTCTAGAAAAGAAAGATACTAAGGTTACAAAGGGTGTACACTTGAGGGTAACATACTAGAAACAAGAAATGGTACTTTTCCCCTTTAAGATTATATCTACCGCCAACATACCCAATTGCTGTGCATTGGAATATGAACTGCTTTATACTGCCTTTCTATGCATATTGACATATTAGAACACACACTCACATAATGTTATAGTTTTCACATTTTACAATTATTTTTTTTAGAGAAGTTTGCATGACTATAGAAAAGACAAGTCACTTTGCTCTTAATTTAATGACATAAAGATATCACAGAGAGAAATCAGTAGTAGTTACAGAGTTAAGTCACAGTTTTAAGATTGAATGGCGTATTATAGCCTAGTATCTAGTGGTCATATCTCAATAACACATTATTAATACATACAACTTGTTAAATGTTAAATTAAATAATTAAGTTAATTCACACTTGTTAAACCAGCCAATAACACTCTACCTATTTGGCAGCCAATGCTTTTAGCATCTAGATTAAGATAAATATGTTTAAAAGATTGTGTATAAAAGTAGCAAAATTATATGAAATTATGTAAACTAAGTTTACCTAACAGTTATAATCCTCAATACATTTAAAATCCATAGATTAACTACCCTTTAAATGTAATTACTTCACATGTAATTTAAATACAATACTGAAAAGTAAACAAATAACCTAGATTTTATCAGTGGTCTACTTAAAGTTTAAATTAACTGTACTATCTGAAAATAAGTATAAGAAAAAATAGCTGAGAATGACAGTACCTTCACATTTATAACACTGGGTGTCACTACAGTATCTTACTATAGTAGTAATTCAGTGCCACCCATAAAAACCTGGGCATAAATGCCCCTGGAGTATATCCAATGAAGCGTTTCTTATTATTAATGCCTGATTAATAATAATCATGCACCAGAAGACATATTCTGATAATCACTTTGCAATGCAGCCCCCATCAAATCTCAGTGTCCCTAGACCAGGACTCAACTGACCTGTGATGAGACATTAAGCCATTCGGGAAACAAATATTTACAGCACATGTTTTCTTATCCATCTTCACAATGGTTAATGTTTTACAGCTGAAGTAAAGATACAGCAAATAAATAGAGCCAGAGAGCCACAAGAGGTCAGCCTGTAAATGATTCTCCTCACTATCTTTACAAACTATTCAAAATAGGAAATAATCTCCCTTTTAAACATGAAAAAATTAAAAAAATTTCCAAAGGAGATAATAAAAATGTTTGGCACAATAAAAATAGTGTGAATGTAACCCCACTGATCACTTCACTATCTCATCCACTCTATTGTGCTAACACCACAATACAAATATACAGCAGGCTTCACAATCTGTAGACGGGAGATACAGCACATATTCCCAGATTTTAGACAGGAGTAAGCAAGGATCGAGTTTGGAAATGCTCTGAGTTGATAAACTGCTTTCAGTGGTTAGAAAGTAAGTTTAGAACATGGACTCCATGCCATCCTTTTCTTCAGCAGAGTTATATGAGCAGTCATCGCCCAGCTTTTGGTGTGTGACTAGAGGCGAGGTCTCCTCTTCAGCCTGGACATTAGCCACAGCTTCCACTTTAACCTCCTTCAGCTCCTCCTCTTCCTGCTGCATGCCAAAATGTTTTTGCTTTTTCATCTCCTGCTCATTTATGTGGTGCAGGATCCCAGCACCCAGAGCATCACCTTCCACATTTACCACAGTGGTGGTACGGTCTCTGAAAAAAATATGCAAGCAGACACACACACACATACACATAATATAAATAACTTGTAACTAAATTCTCAAGCATGTCTTATATCACACATGACATCACACAGACAAGTCTGTCATTGTAATATAAGATATCATGCATACTGCAAATGTATTTTCAGATACCTTATATATAATAAATACTATTTATAAATATACTTAGAATAAAAATATAAATGAAGTAAAATGTGCAGTAGAGAATAATGAACTTTTTGTAGTATAACATATCTTACACAATCCAATCCACAGCCAACATTAGAGACAGATCATTGGTAGGTAGGCCAATGGCTTCCAAAATGATTGCAATGGTGATGATTCCTCCAGCTGGAATGCCTGCAGCTCCAACACTGGATGCTGTAGCCGTCACACTGCAACAGGGGATATCAAATTCTCTGTTATATTCGTTTTCCCAATGCAGTGGCAGTGGTTAAAGCTCTGAGCTAGGGACTGATAAAGTGAGTTCCAAACCTCAGACTGTAATTGTTGGGCTCTAAAGCGGTTTAATTTATTTGAAAAAAATTAAAATGAATATACAAACGAATATGAAATATATAATATGAAATATGAATATATAATATGAAAGTAAATCAATACCTATGCTCCCCTTTATAGGGAATGCTCTCATAGATAGCAGGAGTTAAAGAAACTGAGACACGAGAGTGGCTCCTGTGCTAGTAAAATTAGATCACTCTTAATAGCACTGAGTTGGCATATGACAGAGCCTGCATGGGCTGTTTTAACCCCTGTGACAGGAACATTGCCTAGAACACATTCTTTGTGTCTATTAATACGTCTGTTTACTTTGTCAAAAGCTATGCCTTCAGTAATGCACTCACAGAATAGTGAAGATCTGGCCTGCATTGAGCTCGACATTGTTGAGTTGGGCAATGAATACAGCAGCAATGCACTGGAAGATAGCGGCTCCATCCATGTTTACAGTAGCTCCGATGGGCAGGATAAAACGGCTGATCCTTTTGTCCACACCATTGTTCTCCTCAACACATTTAATCATGGTGGGCAGTGTTGCTGAGCTGAGAAAGCAGAAATAACCATAAGCCAAAATGAAGAGAAGGCCAGATGACAGAGATGAATAGTACACTATGAGAAATAGAGCATATGGTCACATACATGTGTAATGCTATGTTTGTAGTGCAACATAGAACAGCTCTATTACCACTGCGAACAGATCAAATACAGCTAATTGTTTGCCAAAGCCTACATTTGTGATCAAATGAAGCCAACATCTGGGAAGCATTTTACTGAAAACCCCAAAGCATGCAAATAAACAAAATATACAAATCACCAAGTAACCACAGAAATCCTGTTTGGATAAAGAGAAATTGAACACTGTATACACTGCAACATGCACAATAGGAATTACCTGGAACAGGTAGCAAAGGCTGTGGTGAAAGGTGTGATCAGGCCAGAGAGGAAGCTGAAGGGGTTTTTGCGGGTGAAACCAAAGTATATAAGAGGTAAGACAATGCCACCATGGATAATATGGCCCAGGATTGAGGCAATGATGTATTTTCCTAAACTGGTGACAAGCAGAACTATATCCTCCATCTCCACAATCTTACTGCCTACCAGGAACATGATGCCAACTGGTACATACCTGTAAGACACATTGTTATACTGCATGTAACAGGACTGCATGTACATCACAGTGCATTTTACAGTATTGGAAATTATTTAACATTTTTACATATTTAGGAGGTAACTGAAATATACAGAAATATGTCAGAGCTTGTCTGTCACAGAAGCAGATTTATGGGGACAAAGTGTTTATGTCCATGACCCAAACATTTGCACAATGATGTTTAACACAAAACTGTGTTAAGCAAACGTCCTGCCATAACCAAGAATGAATTAGTGAAATGACCATGGACCTTCTGCAAATGCAGAATTTATTAGCTGTAAACAACCCCTGAAGTGCATTTAAAACATTCTAAATAATGATCTAACTCATGTCTGTCACAAATAGATACAATATATTGCCACTATATTCGCTTGCCTGCCTTCACACGCATATGAACTTAAGTGACATCCCATTCTTCTCTCTGAGAAGGCTTTCCACAAGGTTTAGGAGAGTGTTTATGGGAATTTCTAACCATTCTTTCAGCATTCAGCATTTTAATCATTCTGCATTTGTGAGGTCAGACACGGATGTTGGACAAGAAGGCCTGGCTCGCAGTCTCCACTCTAATTCATCCCAAATGTGCTCTATCAAGTTGAAGTCCGGACTCTGTGCAGGCGAGTCAAGTTCTCTGTCATTTGGCCTACCACTTCGAGGCTGAGTTGCTGTCATTCCCACTCGCTTCCACTTTGTTATAATACCACTGACAGTTGACTGTGGAATATTTAATAGTGAGGAAATTTCACGCTGGACTTGTAGCTGAGGTGGCATCTTATCACGGTACCATGCTGGAATTCACTGAGCTCCTGAGAGTGACCCATTCTTTCACAAATGTTTGTAGAAGCAGTCTGCATGCCTAGGTGCTTTTTTATAATAATTTTATACATCTGTGGAGATGGAAGTGATTGTAATACCTGAATTCAATGATTTGGATAGGTGAGTGAATACTTTTGGCAATATAGTGTAGTTAGTTAGTTAGTTAGATAGATAGATAGATAGATAGATAGATAGATAGATAGACAGACAGACAGACAGACCTTTATTGATTGTTATGTCTACAGGTGCCAGAGGGCGCCAGAGACACCCTGTGGGAGGACAAAAGCCCAGAACTACAATTCCAACAGGGTCCGTCTAATTGGTTGCACCTGCTGGTGGCCATTTTGTGAAGTTTGTTTGGCCCATGCTGGGGTATAAATGGATTGCTCCAGATCTTTACCAGAACTTTAGAAATCTTCGTTTGTCTGTGTCTGGCATTTGCTCCACTAAATCCAAAGCTGAGTATTCTTCTCTATTCTTCCACCTTGTAAGTATCTTGCACCTTGTTCCTTATTTCTAATGCCACATCTCAAGCTGTATTTTTGTTTCTGTTTTTTCCTAGTTTTTGCCTCCGCCACAGCATGGTGTTCTCCATCCTGTGCCATCACGTTAAGAGGATCTTCTGTGTGTTTTAGAGCCCTTTGTGTTTTGCCATTTCCCTTCTCACTTACCTACTCCTTCCCACGCTCTGTGCTGGTTGTGTTTTGTATTCTGGACTACCTTTTTGGACATTTCTGGTTTGGCTTTTGCTATTTTTTGAACTTATTGAACTTTCTGAAGTTGCTTATCCATTTGTTCCTAGAACTTCATGTTTAACTTTATGTGCTGTTTGTTTACTTTATACTGTATGACAATAAATATCAGTATATCTGCACTTGATTCCGCTTTGGTGTGGGATCATTAAATTGATCACTAGGAAAATTGTATCATTACAGCAGCAGGGACAAAGAACTCTAGATATCACAACCATATAAACAAAAGTAAAGAAGAGTTATACAAAGGCTCTGCTATAAACAAGTATACAGTTAAAGACAATATAAATAGCAGTAGCCACATCATTAATGTATCAGTGTGTGGCTTATTAATAAGAACCAAATATTACTGTAGCACAGACAGTGGTGAGAGTACAGAGCAGTGCCACTGACTATCAGTGTTATTGACCTTAGTAGTAATCAATCCAGCAACAGGAGATATGTAAGGAGACTCCCTATAGAGTCTGTTAGAGGTGGCTGAGAATGACCTCACATGCCGCTCTTTGGCACAGCATATGTTTTAGCTGGTTGCTGAATGTACTTCTCTATTTGATCTGTAATTAAGTCTTGTTAATATTAGAAAATGTTTAGAGATAATCATCGGATTTGGAACAGTACCAAGCAGACTGTTTGCACCCACTGTTATCAAGCTGGTCTTTAATCAGAGGGGTTCACTCACCACATGATCCAAGACACCAGTACCATAGTAGCTTCATTGAAGGCATTAAAGAAACGTATGAGCTCCTCCCCTTCCTCTCCCAGCTTTCTCAAGGCCACTCCAAACACCATAGCAAACAGAACCAGGCCAAGAATGTTCATCCCATCTGCTTCTGTTCCCACTGGAACCTGCAACCAGCCACATCTGCATTTAGATATCAGCCTTGTTCAAGGTGCTTACTTTCAAACATCACTGCAGGATGAACTGTCAATCAACAACAATCTAAGTAATTTATGTTGTGATGTTAATAATAAAAATCATGTGACATGTACAGTATATAAATGTAGACATTCATTTCACTTGTCTCTATGAACTTTGGTTTTGGAAGCAAACTGTGCCCTGTTGTTGATCTGTTATCATTATTCCTCTCCTTGGTAGTGTCTTTGTGTCTATTTAGTAATGATATCCCTAAACCTAATATTAGTATAACCTTCCCCAGCATAGTGAAGGCCAATATTTTCTGTTTATAGGTAAATGCACCTAGCAGACTGCATGAGTGATCTGGTTTGAACTTTTAGTTTTTTGTAATCCTAAGATACCACAAGCAGGCAACTAAATCAAAGAGCAAATTCAGCAGTTTTTTTTCTGGTTGACTAACCCCCCTCCCCCCTGTTTAAACATCATCTGTATCACTGGTATCTGGGAAACTATACTGTGGAGTCTATTTCCATTTTCACAGACCAAACACTAACAGAAATACAGAGAATTCTGTGGGGCTGATCAAGCCTGTGCCCTCAACAAAACATAAAGGCTGAAACTCTTCAGATGTTCTATACCACAGGCCGTTGTCTCTCTTAATGCTTTTTTAGTTAAAACCTTATTGAAGTGTTGTAAATAGCACTGGCTTAATAAAATACACCTGATAAATGGATTACATACATCATTAAATGTTAAACAATTATTTTAATAAATAATGTATTCAAATGTTAAATGAAACCTCAACAAGTGTTTTATTGTTTAATTATTTTTGTACTTATTTCATGCTAAAGTCTTCAGGAACACTATAAAATAATTACATCTGTCAACATCAACCATGGTGGTACAGTGGCATGAGGAGCTTCTGTGCAAGCAGGACAGTAGAGCAGTGTTGATCTACTCAATGTGAATGCACAACCTGATCTTATACCCCTGATGTTCACCCCTTGCTATCCCTACACACAATGCAATCTCAGTCCAGACTGTTGTCCTTTGTACCTAACAAGCTACCTAATGCTATCAGAGCAGGGTTATCCCCCTCTATCTTCAAGGATCTCTTGAACATTCATTTCTTCTGAGAGAACCTGACACCATCATCTAATATCATAACATGCCTAACTCTCAATATGGGTAAGTAGGCTCCAAAATACCTCTGCTTTCACATAGTGTCTCAAATGGGTATTGGTTAAAGCTTTCACATTAGGATGAGAATGTGAAGGGACCACACTATTACCCAAATACCAGGCTACATCAGAGACTCATGAGGCACGGATTATCTATGTCTGATGGCAGTAATCAAGAAACACTTCTTGTTCTTCTTTTTTCATATAAGACAGGAATAAACATAGTGAATATGACTGAAAAACAAGAACAATCCTCTCCTCTTGAAGGATCTAAATTTTTCACTGGATTCCCATTCCAGATGTTAGTGTTTTAGTAGCTGAAAATTAGTAAGAGCATCGATGTCAACCATGCAACATACAAACAATAGCAAGTGTATTCAGAGCTGCTACATAGCCAGAACAACCATGACCCAGGTTCTCAGTGAAATACATGGGCAGTGAAGGCTAGTCCGTCTGGTCCGATTAAACAGAAGAGCTACCGTAGCACAGATTGCTGAAAATGTTAATGCTGGTTATTATAGAAAGATGTCAGAACACACAGTGCATCACAGCTTACTGTGTAAAAGGCAGACCAGTCAGAGTGCCCATGCACATCACCCTTTAATGGCAGTGGCCTCTTTCAGGAGGATGATGCACCCTGCCACACTACAAAAAATGTTCAGAAATGGTTTGAGGAAAATGCAAAGAGTTCAAGGTGTTAAATTGGCCTTCAAATTAACCAGATGTCAATCTGACTGTGCATCAGTGGGATATGCTGGGCAAACAGGATTTAAAGGATCTGCTGCAAATATCATGGTGCCAGATACCACAGCACACCTTCAAATGTCTTGTGGGATCCATGTCCCAACAGGTCAGAGCTGTTTTGGTGTTTTGGTGGGTTTTAATATTATAGAGTGTCAGAGTATATGTAAGTGTAGAATGTCAGAGTATATGTAAAATCCTACATTTCACCAGTTTCATAAAATGACCAAGCCTCAAAATACATGGTATTGTCATCTTTCTACCGACAAAAATTAAAAAGATGAAAATTTAGTTACAGCAATCAGAACGTTGCGGTAAAACAATATTTTGATAGTACGTCTACTGACATAACCTGAAGAAAAAATGGATACCTTTTGATAAAGGACAGTCCCATTTGTAGTGTTTCCCACAGCAATCATCCTGTAGTCTGTAGCATACTATAACAAAAAGAAGAGATAATGACATAATTAAGAAACATAGTGCTTCATTATCAACAGATATCTACTCTATTCAGATATCTATCTATATCTATATATCAGATGTCTATTTTTCCAAAAGTTTTCATTTCAACCCACTGACATTTCAGTATTCTGTCAAGATTGGGCATATCCAAGAATCAATTAAATCTTGCCAGAAGTCTACAAAAGCAGCATTTAAAGCACAGCTGAAGAGAACCTGCCAGCTGGCACACACATGGACAATGACAATGCTATTCAGAGGCTCCTCTTGGCTGTGGTCTCCCAACCTTCTGGAAACCCCATTTCCAGAAAAGTTGGGACACTTTCTAAAAAGGCAAAAAAAATAACCCTAAAACTATAATTTGTTAAAAGTACAAACATTTTCAGTTTGTAAATATAAAAAAAAAATAGAATGTGATGCCTGCAAAAAAAGTTGGGACAGAGGCAAAATAAGACTCTTCCACTCTTCTGGAAGGTTCCACAATTAGCAGGTGAGGTTATCAAGACAGAGTATAAAAGAAGCATCCACCAAAGACTTTGCAAGCAAGAATGGGTTGTGGTTCACCACTTTTTTTTTTGAGAAAACTGTCAGTCGGAGATGGACCATAAGACAGTGGAAACATGTTCTGTGGTCAGACAAGTACATATTTCAGCTTGTTTTGGAAAATTGACATTGGTTTGAAAAGTGCAAAAACCAGCATCTGTGATGGCATGGGGGTGCATCAGTGCCATCAACATGGGTATATATGTATGTGAAGGTACCATTGATGTAGAGGCTTATATTGGTATTTTGGAGAAACATGTGCTGCTGTCATGACAACGTGTTTTCCCAGGGACCCCATGTCTGTTTCAGCTGGACAATGCCAGGCCTCATTCTGCATGAGTTACAACAGCATGGCTTCCTAGGCATAGAGTTCTTGACTGGCCTGCCTGCAGTCCAGATCTGGCTGCTATCAAAAATGTATGGTGCATCATGAAGAGGAGAATCAGACAACAGCGACCACGGACAATTGAGCAGTTCAAGTGGCAGAAATTTCACTTGCAAAGCTGCAACAAGTAGTATCTTTAATTCCCACACAATTAAAACATATAATTAAAAGAAAAGGTGATGTGACACAGTAGTAAACATGACTCTGGCCCAACTTCTTTTGGGTGTGTTTCAGATATCAGTTAAATTTGGCTATATTTAACTAACAGAATTAAGTTAATCATTGAAAACACTGAAAATATTTTATTTGTCTTTTTGTCTGTTAAATAAAGCTTCACGTGAATTAACAAATCATAGTTTTCCATTTCTACTGCATTTTAGAAAGTGCCCCATCTTGGAAATGGGGTTTGTAAGTCTCCCTGATAACTTGACTATCAAATCAATAAGTTTTTTTACTAGGAATTAGGAAAGGATTTGAGTTGAAGTGAATTCAGTTCAATTTGGCTTTAGTTTTCAGTAGAACATAGTAGAGGTAGTAAAAGATGCAGTATTTCTTTCCTTATTACATCTCTCTGTCATCTGTTTCATGGCTACTGGAATTTGTATATGGTTATTCTTTCCTAACTTATTCTGGGTTGTAATTGATGTCATTATTATTTGAATGATTACTTATTAGTTGACTCGGGCTGAGTCACTGACATAGCACACTCAGTTGTACACATTGCCCTCTGTGTCTGGTGACATTATCTTCTACCCCTAACACAACCCTGTGACCCATTCTCTGCTTTCAGCAAAACTCACACAAGCCTGAGCAGCCACCCATGTACTACATCCTAGAAAAGCGAGCCAGGTTGCCAGGCATCAAGGACTGGAATACGCCTGCTATGGCAACGAACAGGCAGCTTGTAAGAGAGAAAGCATAAGAGATATTTATTGGGTAAAGAGAACAAAGCTCACACCAGTCAGAGACTCTCTTCATTAAACATTGAATGGTGGTTAATATGGAGGGAGTGAGGTTTGAAAGTGACCATATATATCAAGGCTGATCTGATGCATGGAGGCAACCAAGGCTTCTGGTATATGGATTTTATATGGCATTGTTTACAGTCTGAGTTGAAACCAAAAAGGTACTCACTGAGCGGAAAGCAGCAGCTACCAGGTTAGATGGAAACAGATTTCTGTGAAAGAAGAAAAAAGTTGATTTAATGCTTTCAGTTACAAACATGACTCATGTCTCTTCTCTGAATTCTAATATACTATAACCCTGTATATAACAGACGTGGTAGTTTCTCTACATATGTATGTAATTGGGCTGTTACAATTTTTTTCTGTAAAACAACAACTGTTTATATGTTACATATCATGTATAAATTACGGATTACACACTTGTTTATTTTGGCTTAACTGAAACACTATTCTCAGAATCATGAGACAAAAGATTAAGCTGGTGACCCAGTGGACAAAGGTAAGAGAAGCCGTTTTCTGTTTTCAGCACATTTAAGCAGATTACGTAGTTGAATATCACTAAGCCTTTCACATGAGGATCAGGTTATTGAATGAAACTTAATTTTAATTAAACTTATTTCCAAAACATAATATATCAAAAAATGCAAAGCTTCCACACTTCATTCATTCCCAAGGCAAAATTTAGCCAGGTTGGTATTTCACAACAGATGTCATTTATGAGGCTTTCCATCTGGTCATGTATGGCAAGTAACACCATTGGTTTTTCCCACACACATAGACTACAGCCCACAGTAACCCACAAATTTGTTTAGCCAGCTGTGTGTTTACTTTCCTTCCATCTAGTGCTTTAAATGTTCACTGGCATGAAACAACAAAAGCAAGCAAGCATTTTTTAGCAAGCAGACATTGCCCCTCTTTTCCATTTGCACAAATAATTAAAGATCAAACTCATTAAAAAAAACAAGCAAGCATTTTTTGGCAAGCACGTATTGTCATTCTTTTCCATGTGCACACATAATTAAAGCTTAAATTCAACAGAAATGCAAAAAAGATCAATTTTATGTCATTAATTTTATTTAACATATATATTTGTATAACCTGTAGCTGCATAGCAAAGTGCTACGACAAGGGCTACCCTCTGCAGGCTCACCTTCATTATTCACAATTACCCTGTCTTTTGTTATAGCCACAACCTATACCTTTAGCATAGATGGGAACATTGCCACTGTCTAGCATTCCCAAAACACTGGTCTCTGGAATCGGGTAATGAATTGAATAGAACCAATGATGTGCACATCACCAACCTCACCAAACCTTTCCCAAATATGGGTTACCAATTCTGGTTGCAGATGTCAGACTGATGCACCTGGCAGATGAGTTACTCTTAGTGAGGTTAATTTCCTGAATACTCTGTGTAAGGCAGAGAGGCAGAGGTGCTCAAGCCTTGTGCCTGACGGCTGATACAGTTGACCAACATGAGGATGTCTTTGTAAAGATGCTTCTGGCCCTCTAACTCACACAAGAATATGTTTCCCACTTTGAAGTTTAGCCATAGGCTGTAGCCCTCGTCTGAACAACCCATAGCTCCATCATGCTTACAGTAATCACAGCAATCATCAGTCCTAGGATTTCACTGGCTTGCGGCTGCTATGTGGAGAAACACAATTATCCAATAGAAATCATGCATTGTTCCCATTTCTGTATTAAACCCAGACTCTGAACATGTCGAGGTGACAGCTGATGAAGTGGAAGTGATACTGCTGGAGGAGAAAAGGATATGGTTTTTAAGATAGCCTAATATGTACAGTAGTTTTCAATATCACTGGTAGCTTAATTTAATCATATTCAGTGGGACAATCGTAAAGGTAATTTATGGCAACATTATTAATCATGTGCCTCCCCTCCCACACCCTCCTCAAGCCCCCAAAATTCCAAGCTACACCACTACGCAACCAAAGACGGAATGAAATGTAACTGAGAAAGTAAGAGAAGCAATTCAGCAGTGAGTTCCAAACAGGGCAGCCTGGCTGAATCTGATTGGCAAGCATAATAAAATCTTCTACATGATGGGCTCACATGGTGTCCAGCCTCACGCCAATGAACTGTATGAACTGCCTGCTTTGGCGTTAGGGAGCTCTGAGTTCACTCTGAGTCCACCCATCACTCCTTCCCCCCTTGTCACACGACGAACTGCCAGTCCAGGAGGGCGGAGCCTTCGCGTGCTTCCTCCGATACATGTGACGCCAACCGCCGCCTCTTTTCCAGCTGTGGCTCATGCAACCCTTGGGAGCGGTGTAGCGCGCTTGGAGGAGAGCGCTCCCACCCACCTCTTGTATACATGAGCTCACAGACGCCCGTGACTGGACAGTGTCACGCTGATTGACATGGGGGGTGGGTGGGGGATAGACGTATGCTGCCCCTCCCACCCTGAGAGCCCTCTCTGAGCTCCCGGCTACGGGCAGCTATAGCATCACCCGGATTCGAACTCGCGATCTCCGGGTGATAGGGCGAACGCGTTGTTGTTGCGCCACTTGGGAGCCGGGTAGGTGTCTCTCTTTGGTGGGGGCAGTGTCGAAGCAGAGAAAAAAAAATATTTATTGGGAAAATTTACAATTCAACATTCTCACTCAAAATATGATCCTTGTGAACACACACAACACTCCCAACACCTATGCCGTTGTTTGTAACAATGCTTGATGTTGGCAACTGTGAGCGTGTTCAGAGTCTCAGTCATGGCTCTATGGATGTTCTTTACCATGACGAAGTGGTGGCCTTTCAAACGTATTTTAATCTTGGGGAACAGGAAGAACTCATACAGAGCCAAGTCAGGGATATAGGGTGGATGTGGATGGACTGGAATGTTTTTTCAGGCAAGAATTCTCTCACAGCCATTGAAGTGTGACTTGGTGCGTTCTCATAATGAAGGATCCATGAAGAGAAAACATTGCAGAACACCAAGGTAAAATGTTTTATTTACTGTTTGGCCTTCTAGTATGAGTCCTTTATGGATGATCCCTTGACAATGAAAAAGACGATGAACAGTGACTTGATTTTTGATTTGCTCATGTGAGCTTTTTTTGGGTGAGGTGATGTTGTCGTGTGCCATTCAGCACTTTGTCTTTTTGTCTCAGCATCGTACTGATTCACCCATGAGTCATCTCCTATGATCACTTTGTTCGGGAAATTGGGCTCTTTTGTTAAACAATTCAATATTTTACCACTAAAGAGCATGATGTTCCTTCTGATCAGCCGACCAGTTCTTGGGAACAAGGTTTGCACAAACTTCCCTCATGCTCAACTTCATGAACAATGGTTTTAGTGAGTGCTTATTCATGCAATCATCCTGACATTCATTCATCGTTCACGGTTCAGCACAGACATCACTGCAGCCACATTTCCATCTGTTTTTGATGTGGATGGTTGTCCAATGCATGGTTTGTCTTCAAAATTTTCACGACCCTCTTTGAAAGTTTTGTGCCATTTGTAGACTTGCACTGACGATAGGGTAGCTTGTCCATAAACTTTCTTCAACATTTCAAAAGTTTCTAATGCACTTTTACTGATTTTCATGCAGAATTTGACTGCATAACATTGCTCCAAAATTGCTTGCATTGTTCCAGTGAAGAGGCACTTCAGCAGGAGGGTTTCACAAAAAAAAAGTCTGGGAACTGCAAAGGCTAGAATGCATCTGAAACAGGTACTACTGTTTATCTGAGATTCGACTCTAACTGACCTTGAAACACCATCCCCATGTGTAAGCCCTACAAAGCTCAGGGATTTCATTCTCAATACTTTCCAGACAAACCGTGCATATACACTCACTGGTCACTTTAATAGGAACATATCATTAATTTATTTATCCCATTAGCCAATGAGGTGGCATCGGCACGATGCATACAACCATGCAGATACAGGTCAAAAGCCTGTACAGAGTGATTATATGAATTATTTCATCTTTCCTGGCAGCTCAAACCAGTCTGCTCATTTTCTTCAGACCTCTCTTTTTCAACAATACATTTCTGCCCAGAGAGAACTGTTGCTCAATCAATGAAATACTTACACCAGCCTACTTGGTACCAAAACCATTCCACTGTTAAAGTCACAGAGATCACACCTTTTCTTCATTCTAATGTTTGATGTGAACATTAACTGAAGCTCTTAACCTGTATCTGCATGATTTTATTTTTGCTCTGTGTTGTTGCCACATGATTGGCTGATTAGAAAACGGCATGAATGTGCAGGTGTTCCTAATAATGTGAACAATGAATGTATATAGGTGTACTGTTTATAATATTATTTGCACATAGTTTTCTATACTGTTATACTTAATCCAAGTTCACAAGCTTGAATTCAAGCATGTTACTCTGATCAGGCAGGGTAATAGGATCAGTCAGCTGGATCAGGAATACAATGTTCACAAGACCTTAAAACAGAAAATATTGACCTTTCACAGGACTGGAGCAGGACAGAAAACATATCAGGTTTAGACACACCAGCAGGGACTGGGAATAGAGAATAGTGATAGGAAAACAATCATTCTGAAATACAGTCACAAAATCACTTTGACATGAAGACAATACCAAGTAGTGGTGTGGTGTGGGGTGGGGGCGTTGAAGGGGTGGAGCTCCCCCCGAAATTCTTCCCAGGTTCAAGTACTTATGGCTAATATAACACAAACTATTATAACACCAACACCGTTTATGAATAATAATTGGCTGGCGACTGCTATAGGGTGGGAGCACGATTAACCAATCAGAATCATGCATTGTTCTCGTTTGTGTTTTAAAACCAGACATAAGGATATCCAGGTGACAGCTGATGATGTGGTATACTGCCAGAAAAGAAAACGATATGGCTTTATAAGATAGCCTAATATGTAGGCTAGTTAAGACTAGCGTCTTAATTTAATCATGTTCAGTGGATCTGTCATAAAGGTATTTTATGGCAGCGTTATTAATATAGCCCTGTCGTGCCTCCCCTCCCACGCCCCCCTCAAGCCCCCAAAATTCCTGTACACGTCACTGCTCCCAAAGACGGAAAGAAATGTATCTGAGTAAGTGTGGGAAACAAGCCCAGTACAGCAGGACACCTCAAAAAGTCCTTAGATTCAAGTTGAATGTATGTGTACGTGTGTATGAAGTATATCAAAGTCAGAAATCAAATTTCTACGGTTTAAACTCTGGGAAAATAAAGGAACTAATTATCAGTGACATAAACTTTTCAAACATTATAAAAGTCTTGTAATCATTTCCACTTAAAATTATACATCATTTTATACTTTATAACGAGAGCAGGAGAGCTCATAGTAATACCTTGCCAGGTCTAAGAACGAGTCGGTGGTCTCCTTGTTGTTGCTGACGCTTTCCAGCCCCAGGCTGTTGGTGTTGAGCGCTCCAGCACCAACCCCGGGCTTGATCAGGAAAGCCAGGGCGACGCCGATGCACGAGGCTATGAGCGTGGTGACCAAAAAGTAGGACACGGCGATCCCTCCGAGTTTACCCAGAGAGCGCGTGTCCAGGCTGGCAGCGCCCGAGATCAGGCTGCACACTACCAGAGGCAGGATGATCATCTTCAGCATCCTCAGCAGCATCTCACCGGGAAACGCGAAGTAAGTCATCTGCGCTCGCGTCAGGTTCATTTTCCGAACCATTACGCCGAGCCCGACGCCCACAAGGACCCCGGACACCGTCAGAATTACTACAAGATTTCTACGTAAAAAGGACATTAACTTATCTTTACACTTCCTCTTCTCTGCCTTTACGGAGACGACTGGAATAACGGTCTCGGACACAGCGTGTCCGTTAATTTCGCTTTTCTTCTCCGTCATGATTAAAAACGTATACAGCTGCTTTCTAGGTAACAGGTATAAGGCTGAAAACCGGTCTATGTCGATCTGTAGTCTCGGGAGAACAGGCGGAAAATCTGTGCGTATTCTAGCTTCAAGCGTGCGCGGACTGAGCGAGTACAAGCACTAGAAAGACCACACTACCGGCGCGACTCGCATGTGCGCCAACGGGCAGACGCGCCTCAGTGCGCATGCGCACTCCCATCTTACGTTTGAAGATGAAATGATGCAACTTCTGAGACTGTTGCCTTTCAATAAAGGATTTTTTTTGTCATTTAATTATGAATAGTTTTCGGGAAATGACACGAGGAGTAACGTATAGCTATATTTAACATTGTCTTAATTTGGTAGCTGCAAGTTCGCATATGCTATTTCGATTCAGATTGAAAATCATACTAGGCTAAATGATTTAATTACATTATAATATAAGAGACAATTCGAGACTGCATTAATTGCACTGTATCTGCATTGCCACGTGTCCATTCTGTCTGCTATTTTGCCACTGATATATCAGACCATGGGCGTTAATATCATGCTTCTTGCTAGGCCCAAGTCTGTCACAATGCCTTACCTTTACTTTGAATCTGACATATAAAGTCAGCTGTCCCAAACATACTACACCATTGAAGCAAATTAGAGGGCATAAGATGCGTTTCTTGCTACAAAGTTGGAAGCATACAATTGGCTAGTATGTCTTTATATTTTGTAGCATCAAGATTTTCTTTCACTGGAACTAGCTTAGCCAAATTGTGCACAAATCAAGGTCCATAAAAACATAGTATGCCAAGGTTGGTGTGGAAGACGTTGAGTGGCCTGAGCTGATCACACAATCTCAACCATGTCATATGATCTCGACCCCACTGAACACCTTTGGGATGAACTGGATAGCATGCCAGGCCTTGACATGTCCAACCTTCCTAATTGTCTTGTGTCTAAATGAGCACATATTTCCACAGCCACCACCCTGAATCCAGTGAAAAGGCTTCTCAGAAGCATGGAGGTTATTATAGCACCAGAGTGGGAAGCAACACTGTGTTAATGCCCATGGTTTTGGAATGGGCACATATGTATGTCACCTTTATATTGTAAAATGTTTCCCTCCATGTAGAGGCATTCATTCATTTATCTTCAGTAAGCACTTTATCCTGGTCAGGCAAGTGGTGAATCCAGACCCTATACTGGAAACACTGGGAATGAGGCAGGATTACCCCCTGGATGGAACACCAGTCCAACACAATGCAGACCTATGAGCAACACCTATGAGACTGAAGTTGGATGTGAGAGGACACCATGGAAGCTCCTCACAGGAACATGGGGAGAATGTGTGAAACCATACTGAAAGTAACCTGAGTTCAGGAACAAACCAGGAACCAGCTTGCAACTGTGAAGCAAAGAACACAAAGAAAACAGCATGCTGAAACTGTTTTTTATGTATTACAGAGTATGATGTATCTTCCATCCATCAGAAGTAAGATTGTGTTAATCCATGCATTTAAATAGTATTCATATGATCAGTTTAGTTATTGGTAGTCCATTTGCAAACCTATTCATGAACATACTTACATAGTATTTATAACACTTCAACAGCTTATTAGGGTTTGGGTTTGAGTTTGGGTTATGGTTGGGGTTTGAGTTGGGGTTTGGGTTAGGGTTGGGGTTAGGGTTTTGGTTTGAGATGGGTTTTGGGTTTAGTTTAGGGTTGGGGTTTGGGTTAGGGTTGGGGTTGGGTTTGGGGTTTGGTTTTAGGGTTGGGGTTAGGGTTTTGGTTTGAGATGGGATTTGGGTTTTGTTTAGGGTTGGGGTTTGTGCTTGGGTTTGGGTTTGGGTTAGGGTTTTGGTTTGAGATGGGTTTTGGGTTTGGTTTAGGGTTGGGTTTTGGGTTAGGGTTGGGGTTAGGATTCGGTTTAAGGTTAGGGTTGGAACGTTCACCAAACTTAATTAAATGGTCTACTAATTGTTTGTTGAATATTTGTACATACATTTGTTGAACAGTTGTATAGTATAGGTTGCTGCAGAAAGGTTACAAATACTCTGCAAACCCTGTGGGTGTAGTATCCAAATAAAGCATTAAACCAAATATAAACCAAAATATTAGCTTTCGTGGAGTTTGCATGTTCTCCCCGTGTTCGCGTGAGTTTCCTCCGGGTACTCCGGTTTCCTCCCACAGTCCAAAGACA
>JAOVYV010000040.1:18766421-18790777 GCA_025674545.1 Hassar affinis | reverse complement strand
GGCTGGGCACCGGCTCCCCCGTGACCCCGTAACTGGGAATAAGCGGTACAGATAATGACTGACTGACTGACATTTTGCACCTAATAACATCCCTGCCCAGTTAAGTAAAATCGTATTGTTACTGTGGCCATAAATTTGCCTCTCACTTGACCTGTCTTTAAAATGCTTTTCTGTATGTATTATCCTCTTCTCTTTCTATTCTGTAAGAATGGGTCAAGCTTTGTGTCCAACTTTCAAGACTGGAAGAAGTAAAGATTTATTATATTTTCATGTGACAGTAGTAAAAGTGTATTGTTTTGTGCCCTTAGTTTGGCTAAATCATATAGATTATATAGAGTTTTTTTAAGAACTGTTCTATAATAACGGTGGCACAGCGAGAAGGTCCAGAGTACGATTCTCAGGTCAGGTGACCTGGGTACATGTGTGGAGTTTGCATGTTCTCCCTGTGTCTGTGAGGGTTTCCTCCCACTGTCCAAAAACATGTCTGTTAGGTGAAATGGAGATACAAATTCCTGCATTGACCAGTGTGAAATCTAATCTAGTGTGAAAACGTAACCTAGTGAGAAATCTACTAACCTCCCCTGTCTCCTGTCATGTATGTAAAACATGATATAAAACTACTACTAAATAAATGAATAAATAAATAAATAAATAATAGCTCACTCATTTTAGGCAATCCTTGTGGTGTTTCACGAAATGGGTGCTTTTTCACTGTTAATGTTCTTCTTGGGAGGCTAATTTTATTTCTGACACCACACAAGGCAAAGTAGTTGTTCAATGTAGTTGATCCGTAACGTGCCCCATGCAGTGCTTATGCGTGCCATGTGGTGGCAGTTTAGCTTGTCTGTATCAGGGAAGAGGGCTGGTAAAAAAAAATATAGATACATTTTACTGTTTGTTATTGAAGAGGGAAATATAGAAAGAGCAGTGTGTGTGTGTGTGTGTGTGTGTGTGTGTGTGTGTGTGTGTGAGAGAGAGAGAGAGAGAGAGAGAGAGATAGAGAGCGAGCGAGGGAGATGTAATTCTGCTAGCTCTTTTTTTGTTAATAGAAATATCTTTGACAGAAAGAAAGCTACAGTTTAATGAAGTGAATTGGTATCAGGGAATATAGCTGATTGGCATAATATAAAAAAAGAAAAAGAAAGAAAGTATATGATATGGATTGATCACGGTTATTGGAGAAAGGCAAGAACTAAAAGGAGAGAAAACTGAATTAATTGAAAGAAAGCCATGGAGCGAGAGCGTGTATGAGAGTGTGTGTTGGGAGGACTGGGTGGAAGCCCATTGCCCACGCAGGGCTGTGGTGTATCGGATAGGGGCGGAGTGTTCAGAGGCGCCATGCGTGCGTGCGCGCGCGCCCGCGCGTGTGTGTCCGACCAGCAGTGAGCGCATCGGTCTCACTCTACGTCACACCTCTTCGACAGCTACTGTGCTGATCGCTGTGCTGTGCTGTGCTGTGCCTCCGCCGTCCGTACAACTGCCTGCCGATGTTTGTTCCTCGCTGTCTTCTGCCGCTGGATCCGCTGACCGAGCGAGCGCAGACCTCCCTTTCCTCCGGTGTGTGATCCCGGGTGATATTCTTGTCTCCTCTCAGACTTGAGCTTCGTCGCTGTGCGTCGCTCCACTTGGAAGTAGCGCTGTCGACATTCACGCGAGCTTTTCCCCCATGCTTCATTTTAAAGCGCCGCTCGACCTGGCCGTGGTGAGTAACGTTAGCTCAGAGATCTGTCACGAACCGCAAGTGAAATACTGTAACTCGTCTGGCACACTGACTTACTGCTTCACACACTGACATGTTCCAGTGGTAACTTACACAGCCTGCGTGCCACGGAGAGAAAGCCAAGAATAATGTATTCGGGTATTGTTGTCTGGTCCTTGTCGTCTCTCTGCTCTCTCCGTAAAGTTCAGCAGCTCGACTTTTCTTCTTACACTACTCATCATGCCCACCGCAGTCACGAGCTTTAACCTGTCTCGACACTCATTTGTTTATTTCCTAGTGAGTTTTGTTAGTTTTTGAAGTTCCTATCATAGGATATGCCTCTGACTAGGAGCACATGACAGGGCAATAAATATTATTTCACAATGTCTTAAGACATGTTCACATACATGTGATATACAATCATATTTAGTTTTGCTTGCAGTGGTGGTTAAACCATGAGTTTAGTGATAGCTTTGCTTATTGTCTAAGAATGTAATAGTTTACAAAAATATAACTCTAGGTCCAGTCGTGTGACCAGTAGTATATAAAAGTACGGACAATTCGTGTGATGTTTCAGAGAAGTGGTCCTGTATTGTCCTGTAACTTAAATTTTTCATCCATGTAATATTTAAATCTTCATAAAGGTCAAACACAAGAATATAGTTGGTACTGACCAAATAGTATGACTAATGGAAAGATTAGTGTTTTTTTTTACATGTAGCACAGACTGTTACTACTAACACTGCTCTTTTCTTCAGAAATGCTGCTTCGGGTCGCCTTTTCATCAAACGCTTTACCACTTAGAGCTTAAATCTAGTGCCATTTGTTTTCCTGCCTTAAAGACATACATCGGTGCTGGGGTAGCATGTTAGGCTAAAGCTGAGTGGATATAGCTGTGGTATTTGATTGAGAGTGCCATTTGGCAGGTGACTGGAAAAGAAAATAGCCGGTGACCTGCTTCAACTGTTAGCTGGAGCTTAAATTTAGAATGCATGCAAGAAAAGGCCTAGAGCTGAAACACAGTGTTTAGAGAAGATTTGAACTCCTGTTCTCTTTTTCCTGTATCGTCTAGCTATCTAATGCAAGATTGTTGAATTATTGTCTGCTGTATGAGCAGGAAGGAGTGTTCCGTGGAATAAATGTGTATGGTTTTGGCCTGTCGGGTTCGCATCGAGCAGGATATCCTAAGGTATTTGAATAAAAATTGGCAAAATTTACAACAGCACTTTAGTGAATCTCCTTCTAAGACACAGGCAGTGTCCAAAGGACACTTACACGCACACATGCATGCGTTCTCTGTCTCTCTATCTCTCTCTCTATCTCTCTCTCTCTCTCTTACACACACACACACACTCACACAGCAAATTCAGTAGAGATCAAGGTCCAGTTAGATCTGCTTGTCAGAGTTCACATTGGAATAGATTATATCCACTACCATTATTCATGTCTAACTCTCTTTTTTTTTACTTTTTTTATGACACAGTACAGTACAATAGTGCTGTAGTATAATAGAGAAATGTATCTTCACTTGCCTTTTGATCACATGTAGCATAAGCATGTAGTTATGTGCAGCTTGTTTTTGTTTATCATGTATACGTGTGTACATGTGTGCGGAGCACTGTAGTAAAACCTGAGCATGCTAAGGTAGGATGGGCCAGGCATGATTTGCCAAGGCTGATTGGCATGCAGCAAGGTCATTAAAGTTAATGCAGAAGATGTGGGCAGCTTTCACATCTTGACTCGCTGGATTCAGTTAGAGCAGTGTAATATGCAGCATTCCCGAAATCAACATATCCATGTACCGGTAATCTGTTGTGTGGGTATAAGTGCTTCTTTTGTGCTGGTTGTAGGCCCTCAAAATCAAATCATACAGCAGGCTCTTATTAAACACTTTGGCATTTCTTTGCAGAGAAAAAGAAAGGATCCACATGTCCAAGATGGGTCTCCAGTTGCCCTGAAAATTCTTAAAATACTTTAGTAATTTGTTAGATTTTTTTCATTAGCAGTCAGAAATCTGTAACCCGTATTGAAATCTTTGTATTAACTGCTTCTCATTAAAATCTGGTGCAGTGCAGTAAGAAACTTTGAAACTGAAGTCACTGTGCTTTCTGGACTTTCCTAGCTAGTAATCTATATTGCTGCTAGTTTGGTTGTATTTTTCCTGAACCAGAGTGTGAGCGTGTGTCTTACACCCCCACACACTGCATCAAGCCTTTGGCCCCTCTCGTCAAACCGGTTTGAAAAGCGTTCGTCTCTCTGCCAGCATTTAACTCTCCAAGCTGAAGACAAGAGTTCAGGGAATTTAAACTCAGTTCACTTTTGAACTACTTTCAGTTTTGGTGCATTGTCTTCAGCGCAGTATTCAGCGCTGTTTGGGGAAAAAGAAAATAGAACTCTGAAGACATTTGAAATGCCTTGATTACAAGATTTTATTACTTTTTCTAGCATTACTGCATTATGAGACTCTCAGAAAGTATTCATAAAAGCATCAACTAATGCCACAGAACACACCTGCAATATGCACAAGTGTAGTCTTATATAGAATCATGCATGGTACATTAAGTTTTTCTCTAGTCTGCATGGTGGGGGCTGTTCGGCGAGTTCTCTAGATGCTAATGACGTAAAGCTGCGCTGCAGTCTGCATGCTGCTGTCTCACTGCACATGTGCCTGCCTGCTCCCTAAAGCCATGAATGCCCTTTCCGTTTCTCCTATACAGTATACTGAGCAATAATGCAGCATCACCATGGGAAAAATAAGATCTGTGAAATAAAACACATCGCTCTGAGAACGCCTTTAATGTGCCCAGGATGTCAGTTAGAAAATGAGTCACTCTAACCCACATTTCTCTGATTTACATGGCCTTAAAGTTCAAATGGTTATTCTCTGTACAGAGTTAATTTTGTCTTGTCAATACTGTTTTTACCACTTAATGTTTGTTCTCTTAACCTGCAACCACAGAATCTGTAGCATAACGTAGTTGTGATTATCTCCTGAAGGCAGATGTAGATGTAGTATTCATCTGCGATCAAGCCGAAAGGCAAGCACTTGGTCTTTACTGTGAGCTAGTTTGACTGCACTAAACACTGTTTCTTCCTGTCTTTAGAAAGACAAATGATACAAATTTACAGCTTAATGTACAAATGCTTTTGACACGGAAAAAACAATTACATTTCACACATACGTTTCTTGACTGTGCAATGAACTAACCCTAGACTTCCATTTACCAGTGCTTTTGAGTAAATAGGTTTGTGAGTTTTGACGTATAGGGAAACATATTTAAATTATTATCTGTAATCACATATATGATGGATATGCCAGGGATAGAGATTGGGTTGAAATGTGTCATATTATTGCTTTTAACAAAGGATCCTTGAGCTCTCAGGTGTTTTTTCCAAGTGCTGTTGAAAAGAAAGACTGATATAGGTTATAAGGTTCAAATGCTTGCAGCCACACAAAGATAATTGTCTCTCTAACACCTGATTTTGTTCATTTGTTCTGTTACTGGCATAATTGGCACTTGTAATAACACAGTTTTGTTTATTTATTCAGCTGGATTATAGTTATGTGGTACACTAGAGTATTTCAAGCATAATATCAAACTGCAGTTAAATGAATGCTTGATCATAAACGTGTCATTTGGTCTGCCTCTTTCTATACTGCTGTGTGTTCTATCTCTCTCTCTCTCTCTCTCTTTCTCTCTCTTCATCTCCTGCTCGTGCTCAGTATTGAGCCTTCGTCAGGAGAGCCCACACAAACGACACCCCGTCTTTGTGCCGTCAAGTACTGTGACAAAGCGCGCAGAGTAAGTACCGAGGCCAGGCAGAGAGGAGGAAGAACATGTATTATGCGCCTGTAATGATACTGTAAGATGACACCAGAGAGTGTGTGCCTTCCCCCTTGTTCTTTATCGCTGTCATTCTCCCTCCAGCTCTCTCTCTCATTTGACAGTAATGTTTGTGTTATTACATGCAGCTCATGCAAGTGATGTTCAACTATCCAGGCAGTTTGTGTGTTTTGTAGCCTGACCCACCATCCTTATGGTTCCGTAATATAGCTTTGCAGAAGAACTGCCAGCTATGCATGTACGCATGCATGCATGGTAGTGTGTGTGCGTGCGTGAATCCGTCCCCTCGGGACCTGAAATAGCAAAGCACCGAGGTAAAGGGGGAGGGGAAGTCAGAAGCACAGGCATGGAAACGTGCAGATCCTGTTACAGGATCATAATATCACTGATGATTCAGCGCGCACTCGCGCTCTAGCTCACTCGTTCACTTGCCCGTGCACCCCTTTCCTTTGCGCATTTGCACGCCCTCTCATTCATTCATTCATTCATGCTGTAGATCATCCATCTGCTCATACACTTGTTCATTTCCTCCACAGACAGTTCTACTCTGCTTCGTCATTAACACAGTTATATTTATTCATTTGTGCTATTGTGGAGGAATTGCATAAAACAATACAAAGAGTTATACAAAGATACATGACAAGTGTTCTCCTAGATATTGTTGGAAGAGTTAGGACTATAGACCTTTGCAGATGGACTGGATGTAGAAACTGAAGCACTGAGCTCTCACTTTATGAGTATGCTCTTATCTTAGAGCAGACCTTTCACATATTTTATCCATGTAGTCTGGTCCTTCACATGAAATTTCTTGTGGGCTGCTTAGTATACATTTTTCAGTCAGCCTAGTAGCACTGCAGTGTTTCCAGTCTCTGCTCTGACAGCCCTGTGTTCTCCTGTCCAAAGGCCCCAGCCTTGCTTTTACACTAATTCTGGACTTATCCGGTGCTCTGTTTCACACGCTTAGCTACTGCCAGGAGTGGTATCCAGGAAGTGAGCTGCAGCTGAGCCATGCTTTTAAAGCTGTGCTGCAAAGCCAAGTCATTGTCAACTATTTTACAACACAAATAAAGAAGAAAGAAGGAGCACTCTTTTAATGTAGCATCTTTTTTATGTATGGAAACAGGGTCTTTTCCAAGCCCTGGTGTAGCAGTGATGGAGAGGCAGTTTGCTGTGTGTTTCTCAGTGTCCCTGTGTGCGAGGGAACAGAGTGTGCTGAACGAGGTGGGAACACGGCGCTCCCCACTCACTCTCCCTCTCTTTCTGTGCACTCTTTCCTTCTGTTGTCACTCTCCTCACTTTGTAGTTTCAGGTCAGAAGCAATAGGTAGCAGCTGCTTTTTTTTTACACCGATCCAGAACAAACTTTGCCTTGCCAAATCCCAACCTTAACCACTGCAAAACAACCTACTGCTACCCTACTCCTAGTTTTGGCTCTTCTCTTCTACTTGCTCAGTGACCTTTCACCCCAGAGATGGAGAGAAGAGGATGGAGGAGGAAAAAAAGGAGAAGAGGAATGTGAAGGGTGGAGTAGAAATGGCATTTCAGTGCTGCACATATCTGTCTCCACTCCTCAGAGTGAGTCACAGGGACCTGTTCAGCTGCCCTGACATTTTTTTTCTTTCTCACCAGTTTTCCTGAAAGGGACTTTGAGTTGTGTGTTCTTCCCTGTTTAAAAAACTCATGATTTTATTTATTCTTTTTTTTTCTTCCTGGCATTAATGCATCCAGCCATCATGAATTCCACAACAGGGTCTGTTTCTCTGTTCCCACCAAACACCAAACGTAAAGGAAGAGGGCAGTAAATCAGAAGAAAACCACTAACTTGAGTCATGTTCCTTCCCTGTTTCCATTGACTTGCCAACAGCTGCCCAGGCTGTTGAGATGGTTAGAAGGCAACATTTTTTTTCGTCTCTGTCCATTTTTACTCTTGCACATTCTCATTTTAAGTACTTTTAAAATCTAAATATCACCTCAACTGAGCTCAAATGGTAATTTGACTTGATTCATTTGATATTTTATCTTTCAGATCTGTTGTCCTGCATCTATGTAACAAAACATTTTTTAATCAACAGAAGCAAGTTACTGAATGACCTATGCACATGCCTTTTTTCATGTATTACTCTTAAAAGTACTGTTTATCTGTTCATTTCTGGGTAGCAGGCGCTGTTCCTGTGAGCACTGGAATTCACACAGTGACAAGAGACAGAACTTGTTTTGCTCTCCAGCACACATTTTTCTACTTCAATTGCTTTTGCCTCAGAAGCAGTACACCACCAAAAACTGTTTCTTCATTTTTTCTTTAAGTTCCCTCATTCCCACCTCCTTCTCTCTCTCCTTTTTCTTCTTCCCACCCTTCTCTCTCCCTCTTTGTCATCTCTCTGGGCGGATTCCCAGCTGACCAGGTTTGTCATGGTAACAGGCAGCGAGGCAACAGGCCCAGCCACTTGCACTTCCTGACTGAGTGGAAATGCCTGACAGAGGTGCGCCTGCGTACTGTTTGCTTGCGTGCGTGTGTGTGCACGTGTGTGTGAGAGAGCACACAGACAGGGCCAGGGTGCACGAAGCTGTCAGCCTGGATTAGGTTCAAGCACACTGCAATGCTGCCTACTGCTACTGGGCTTCACTTTATGGTAATGAGGAGAGGCCTCAGGAACAGGCTTCTTTCTCTCTAGCTCATTTTTTTCCCTCTCTTGCTCTCTGTCTTTGCTCTCTGTTTCTCTGTTTCCTCCACTGGTTTAAGTTCTGCTTCTTGCTCTATTGCTGTGAGGAATGGGTTCAAACCAGCAAGTAAAACTACACAGTGAGAATTAGGGTGTGTTTATACTTGTAGTTTGGTTCCCTTGGTCAGGACCTACAAGAAAATTATACTTTGCTACATTTTAGAACTGGTTTGCTAAGTGCTCACACTCACAAATTTACAATTGAACCAAAAAAAAAACCAGTGACATGTGACGCACTTATGACATATATTTTGCAAGGCAGTCATCACAATGCACCACGCTAGGCTTAATGCACTTACCAGGGTTGTGTGTACCTGGTGGTATTTTTTTACCAACTGGAAACACAGCAAGAGGTGGTAAAATGGACAAAGGAGTTGAAATATTTATCTCTCATGGCACATTAGTGTCACATCTTATAATCTCACGTCCTCTGTTTGGTTTGTTTAGATGCCTTTGGTTCCTATTGTGTTCATGCTTCAAATGAACTGCAAGTTGTGTGGTAAATGCAAGTCACACAGCACAAGTATAAACCCCATTTCCACTTTCTAAAAATGCAATAAAAACTGAAATCTGTAATGTGTTAATTCACTTGAACCTTTATTTAACAGACAAAAAGAGAAAGATATTGTTAAATATAAACAAATGTAGAAGTGGATGTTTGCAACATGCTTAAGAAATGTTGGGACAGAGACAAAGTAAGACAGTGTAGTACAGGTAACACAGTTCTGGAAGGTTCCACAATTAGCAGTTTAACTGGTAACAGGTCATCAAGATTGTGTATAAAAGGAGCATCCACCAAAGGCTTAGTCCTTGTAAGCAAGGATGTCGTGGTTCGTGGTTCACCATTTTGTGCCAAATTTCATGAGAAAATTGTCAGACAGTTCAAATACAGTTTTTCTCAGCACAAGATTGCAAAGAATTTTGGTCTTTCACCATATACAGTTCTTAATATCATGAAAAGACCCAGGGAGTCAGGGGAAATCTTGGTGCGTGAAGGCCAAGGGCAGAAGCTGCTGCTGAATGTGTGTGACTGTCGAGGCCTCAGGTGGTACTGTTTAAGAAACCATCGTGCTACGTACTTTGGAAAATCATTGTTATTAACACAGTCCACTTAACAAAAGTGCAAGTGAATTACCAAATTACAGATTTGAGTTTTTATTGCATTTTATTGCAATGTCCCAATTTTTCTGGAAATGGGATTTGTAAGTTGTACGTCCATGCTTATTATAATTATTGATTTAAAACTGAAATAAATCATTAAGTCATATGGGAAAATGCGCAGGCGTTTATTTTTCCTTACAGAACACCACTGCATGTCAAAGCATCTTCTTTAAGTCTATTTTATTTAAAAGTTTATTCCTTCCAAAGTCAGTGGCAGCACCATATTGCCAGTTTCCTGAAGCTGCTTATTCTTAGTCTTGCATCCTCTAGTCATTGAGTCATTAGTGATCTATCTAGCACCTAGCAGCGGAGTGGCAAAGCATCAACCTGGATTCCACAAGCAGTTTGTTCTGACTGCTTAATTATTGAGAGATTCTGACTGAATAAACTGAACAAACCCTTTGTGAGTGTTTGTAAATACAGTGAAACTGAAAAGGAATATCGTATGTAGTTATGAACTTGATTACTCATAAAATATACAAAATGTCATTGAGTATGTTTCATGTTGCAAGTTAGTAATTAATGTTTTAACCAGATATTATAATATTAACCTTTGTCACTACGCCCCCCTTCTCATCCTCACACTGTTATACTGCTCTCTGTCTGTCTGACTCTTTGCTGCTCTCTCCACAGAGCTGTACTGTAACAACATGGCGGCCCCTGAGATGGGCTGTAAACCTGGTGTATGTTGTGCTGGTACAGTAGCTGAGAGCTCTGTTTCCTAACATGGGGAATGAGAGCAGCTTCATCGCTGCCCCTTTCTTTTTGCACAGCACGCTGTTCTGCCTTTTCCGCTTCCCCCTCTCTGTGCATACTGGAGCAACACACAACACTGCGTTTTTTCATATGGCACACTCACACAACGAGCTCTTACTGAAAGTCTGACACACACTTGCCTCCTTCTCTTAGCAGCAAGTCTCAGGAAGCAGTAGTCAGAACAGGATTCCTGTAATTGCCCCTAATTCAGTGCACTGCTCCTCTCTTTTTAAAGTGTGAATAGTTCTGTATGGTGATTAATAATTTGAGTGAATCATAGCACTTTGAAGAGTTTGGTTTTGCATAAAGTCCTTTCCCCTTGTTGTGTTACCTTATCTGTTTGGCACAGTTGTAACGCGAGTCGCTGTGTGCTCTTTCTTCTCTGCGGCCACCGTACAGATATTGTAGACTCTCACCCCAGTGGAGGCTCAGAATGCTAATATGATGACAGCTTGCAGGCCAATGTCATGGCAACAAAGCTACAATCTGGTAACAGAAATGGTCTTTTATTTTTAACCCAAGTCTACCTGTTGATGCTCAAGCCAACTGCTGTTTGGATTGGGTGTCTGTTTCATTGGTTGTGCATTTTGTCCAACATGCCATGTAGCTGTTCATGATGTTTATTGCCTTTATTTATGGTTCCTTTAGTTTATGTGCCTAACAAGTTTTAACATACCATCTCATTGACTAAACACCATGTGTTTCCTTTCCAAAGGAGCGTTTTTGTACTTTATTGTTGTATTTTGCCTTTATGAGTTGGCTTTTTGTGGATTTATCTTGTTCAGTTTGATGAATCATGTCATTGTTTTCATTTAGCATTCTTATTCTGGATGAGAAAGCATCTAACACATTTTACACACTGTGTTAGATTTTCCTTCGCTTCATCCTTAATGAAATAAATATTTATATATGTTTATACACTTAATCGTAATGTATGTATTTTAGTCATCAGCACACAAGAACTAAGCAATAAAGAAAGAGCCTTTGACTTTGGATCTAATCTTCTCTCTCCCTCTCTCTTCTCATTTTCTCTCCAGATATATGTTGGGTAAAGGAGCAAAGCGGAAGCTAGATGAGGATGATGAGGGAGTGGAAAGCAAAGCGCTGGCGATGGCTGACGGCCTCTCCAAAGTCTCATACACTCTGCAGAGGCAGACCATCTTTAACATCTCACTGATGAAGCTGTATAGTCAGCGAGCGCTGACAGAGCCGAGCCTGGAGAAGCGTGTGCTCATCAACAACATGTTGCGGCGCATTCAGGATGAGCTGAAGCAGGAGGGCAGCCTGCGACCACTCTTCTTTCCTCCATCACCTCCACCAGACCACCCAATGGACGAGGAATTCCGGGAAGCACAGCCTGCTTTTGGTGTACTCTCTGTGGTGGCTCCACCCCCTATACTATCCCAGCAACCCCCAGTCCCACCTCTGTCCCCGGCTCTAGCCAGCCCCACGCCGCTGGATGCTTGCCTCACCCCGGCTTCTCTGCTGGAAGAGGATAGCGCTGTGCTATGCACTTCTCCCTCTTCACTCCATCATTCTCCATCCAGACTCCGACCCCCCATGGCCACTGACAGCTTCTCCTCAGCCCTGGATGAAATCGAGGAGCTGTGTCCATCATCCACAGCTGCAGGGTCTGTCACTACCTCCTCACTTACCGTTCCCCTTCCCATGCCCCTCCAGCTTTCCAGCCAGCCCACCACAGAATCAGACTCCAAAAACTGCACCAGATCCTGCAGCTCAAAGCCGGAGGGGCCGAGCCCACTAACTGTGGAGCGGGTAACAACAAGTACAGCAGGTACAGCAGCCACTGAGCCCAGAGGGATGGACACTCTCCCTACAAGTGGCTTGGACATGAGCACTTTGCCATCCTCCTCCTCTTCCTCAGGCTTCCTCACCGATCTGGCCCTGGACGATATTCTCTTTGCTGACATCGACACCTCCATGTATGATTTCGACCCATGCACCTCGGCAGCAGGGGCCTCCCCATCCAAACTATCGCCTGTGGTGACGGCCGATGACCTCATCAAGACTTTAACCCCCAACCAGCCTTTTAAAATGGACCTCACTGAACTGGACCACATAATGGAGGTGCTGGTAGGATCGTGACCATGTTTGGCTGGGAATGCAAAAATAAATAATTTTTTTAGATACAAAAAGAAACTTAAAGACTCGTCTCTGTGGGTGTTTTGTACAGTTTTTATTTTTAAGGCAAGGCAGTTGTTATAATGAGTTGTAATGCCACCTAGTACTACTTTTCAACACTGTGCATGCACTGTGCTCGCCTTTCCAAATATGAACATGAAGGAACACACTTGGCTTCTGTCAGATTCTAGTGCCTTCATCAAAAATGACCACTTGGTAAATTCCTGTTTAATTTTTCCTTTATTATTATTTTTTTACTATTGTCTGTATTTCATTCTCAATTAAGCAGAGAAAGAGTAGCAGCTCTCTTTCCTCTCCTCAGCGTACTGGTGCAAGATTGTGTTTAACCAAGTCTATTTTCATATAACTCTCATTTTCATAAAGCACAACAAATTTTAAGGAGGAACTTGGTTTATGTGCTTCTTTAGTGTTATTGTTTAAATGATAATATTATAAAGAAATATTTAAGTGAATTCTCTTTAAATTTAATCTTGTGAAATAACTTTTGCTCTTTAGTGTAAAATGGATGTTACCCCAACTGATGTATTTATACATGAGCTTTGGTATGAGATTTACCTTTAAATTTGAGATGATCTGCAGTCGTGATTTGGTTCAGGCAATAAGTGCAAAAAAATGTGACAAGGAATTCTCTTACTCATCTGAAAAAAGAAAAACAAGTCAAACTTAAGTCCCTTCATGCAATGCAAATGCCCATAACTGCCACGTTAATTATTTTCAAGTTTCCAGACATTTTCCATTTATATTATAAAAAATATATATTTCCTGTAAAAATATGACACTAACTTATAGTAAGGGGCTGTTTGCCTGCATTTCATAATTTATATCATAAGCAGCCTCAAATTAACATTGACTTAAAAAAATAATCAGAAACAACAAAACATTTCCTGCTTCTAATGGTGGCAACATGTTTGCTTTTTTACAAGCATTTCCCTCACCATTTCTTTGTGAGCGGTACATTACTCATATTGCATGCAGGATTGCATCATAACTGTACAAAAGCAAGCTGTAGGATTTGGGGCAATGGGTTGTATTTGACCTTATGCATACCATTGGTTAAGTTTTGCCGATGGTCACCATGTCCTGTCTTCGCTCCTTGTTGTCTCTCTTGATGGTTTTGGACCAGTACGAATGGTCAGAACGATTGGGGATATAAACATTGGAGATTTTGAATTTAAAACATGCATAAGTGATGCTTGTCCTCTGTTACAGTTAAAATTACCAGAGAAAAATTTCCCCGTTTATATTTCTCAATGTTTGCATTACAAGACTTGATTCCATGGTTAAAAAGCCTGTGTGTACAACAATAGGCAAGATATGCCTTTAGCTCTGAAACCTACTGCGAACCACTTAGTGCAATCAAACTGGATGCAGGGGATTTAGACTGTGTTTTCAGTTCATTTCTGATTAATCACATCATACATGTGCAAAGGGACCATTTCTCATATCAGCTGCTTAGTATTATAGACCTGTTTACTGGAGAGTGCTGTTAATCAGTGATGACTTTGTAACAAATATCATTTCCAGTCACAGATTTCAAGAGCATCTAGGCTTCTTAGCATAGATTCACATAGGCATTATCAGATAGTGAACTGTAATACTGGTTCTTTACTAGTGTGACCATTTTAGACATGGGATTCGAAATGTCTGTTTACAGAGAAGCCTTCGGTGGGAGTAACGGATCACATCCTATAGTGCTCAAGAGATTATATAAGAATTGGAAAAGATGACGATCAGGAGTAGCTTAAAGCCAAGCGGGCACTACTATTCGTTCATAATTATAATTACTGATTATATTAAGTTGTTTGGATTTGGAGTGATTTTTGTTTTAAATTATTTATTTTTCATTTCCTGTGTAAATATATTTATTTTGATGTGAATCTACCATCTGGATTGTAATATGTACAGAATATATGGTAGGAATGTACTCCGCTTATAGGAATGTATTATACAATGAAATGGGTTGGAAGCCATCTTTTTATGTTTGAAAATGTATTATTTTTGTTTCTGTTTCAGTTCCTTTATTATAATTTTGGGGTGGTGTTTGTGGCAGTGTTTAGGTCTACACTTCCTACCCCTGTTTAAATATGACTATTTAATGTCCATCTAATTTTATTTTTGCTTTGTGTGCAAGGGGAAAATTGTGAAGCAATACTATATTCTCTTCAGAAATTTTGAGGTTAAGACTCCAAAGCTTATTTTTAAGGAAAGTCTATCTATAACCCTCAATGCCAAAACATGAAGAGCAGAGATGAGTACTTTGTGATGCCGGTTACTGTTAGTATGACATGGTGTCTCCTTGTCTTCAGCCTATACCCCAGACTACCTGTTTGGGGAAATACAAGGAGTTCAGTGGTGTTTGAGAGAGACCACCAGGAGCTGATGGGGTATGTGTAAGTGTGTGTTTTTTTGGGGGGTATTGGGGGGGTGTTCCCTTTACTGCTCAGTAAGACAGGCTGTATTTTTCACAGACCTTGGGAGCTGTGCCTTTTCTATGCAATTACCAACATGTTCATTTTGAGGAAAACCCACCCACCAACTGATGATCACTGTATTTAAAAGGTGTGGACTGTAGAATATATATAAAATATGGACAGGTGTCTATGAATTTGAAACAGTCTTACTTTTGTAGTTTTATATCATACAATAAACTATTCAAATTAAAATGTATTTGATGTGTCTTTTTTGTGTTTATCACATTTTATCACTTAATAAAGTGCATTAATAAAGTATATGTGACTGATGATGCACTACAATGTTCACATACTGTACACTCTAAATTAATCAACAAAGATACATGAGAGTTTCATGTTCCCATTACTTTTCTCTCTGTCCTCCGTATCTCAAGGCTAATATCAAGAATTTCTGCATCAACATTTGCCACCATTTTGTAACTGTGACTCATGAGCTGTTACACTGAGCCTATTTCCAGCATTGGGGCCACACAGCTGTGGAGAGCAGAGCCACTTTTAGTTCTTAGCGCCTGGCTATGTCTCGTTTGTGTGCACGAGGCAGTAGGAAAGGGAAGCCAGGCAGGAGCATGGCCTTGTCATCTAGTCAGGACAGAGAGGAGTTTTTTTTCCCTTATGTAGAACACTGTCTTTATGTGACTTAGTGAGTCACACACACACAGCAACCACAGCACCACACACTTATGCACTGTGTACAACACTCTTAGCCATTCTGTTTGTAGACTTGGATTTTAATTTGACTTTCATTTTGCCACTGATTTGTTTATTGGTCATCTAAACTAATAGGGCAGATTGTGTATTTGTAATACTTGGATATTTTTGTGATATTTTGCAAGGTTTTGGAGAATAAATTACAATTGGCTTATATTATTTTCAAAGGATTTACTCTAGTATTAAGCAGCTTCACCTTCTGTCAAAACAGCAAACTTTTTTTTTTTTCTCATTGAGTTTAAGTATTTAAGCTGCAATAATATTAGCAAAATAAATACTATAATAATACTAATAATAATAATGTGACAGGAACAACAGTTACTGTTTGTTACTATTGTAATATATGGCATATATGCATGTATGTATGTCTATGTTAACCACTCAAATCTATTACACAGCTATTACACTATGTTGTGGCGTGAACAAGTGGTATGGACAATGTCCAGAAAGAAAACTGGGTCCCTTTGTGAGTCTTTTACAACTAGTTCCCTCTCAGGGCCACTTTAACTGGACTGAATATGATTTATTTAAAAAGAACTATAATTGAAAACACCCTTATACTGTATATAGTTTGTCTTATAGTCAAAGATTAATAAAGTTTAATACAGTTTAGTAAAATGTAAAGGAACTATAAGCAATAAGCATCATTTGATAAAGTGGATTCTCACCAGGGCTTAGTAACAAGCACTTGGTAGGTTTTGGTCACCCGAAATTGACCAGTAGCTAGAGAAATAAGTGTAGTACTGAAGAAAGCATTACAGAAGTTGAAGGAAATAAATGTTTTAACTGGGTCACTATGTCAGGACTGGTTGATGTCTAAGGGCCTGCATTATTTCATGCTTAATGTTCCAAATGATGGTGTCCACAAAACAACTAAGATTGTCTCTACGGTTTCAGTTTGCAGCTTGTTGGGTAAATTAGGGATAAACCAGCTTTGACAGATTTGTGTCAATATGATAAACTGATATCTTGAAACAAAGGATATGCTGGTGTGAGATGCTTGCTTTCAGGTATTTAGAGTTTGTGTGATTATAGGGAAGTCTGATATAGATGTAAAGGGTTAATCTGTGCCCTCTTGCCAGTTATGCCACACATCTAAGGCTAACTTAATGGACACAAGTTACTAGTTACTCCGTTACTAGTGTCTTTCTTTAGGTGAACTTTTTTCCTGTCTTTTCTTTTTTTTAAAGAAAGTGATAGGTTACAGTTCTGCAGGAGAGCTGTGAATTGTGAGAGAACGGCACCCACCTGCTCTTCTGAGGCATCAACCTCGACGATGAATGGCAAGCTGAGATCTGGATATTAGAGGAAGGCACTACAATAAAAGCCTTTTTGAGAGAGGAGAATGCAATCTCCTCCTGTATACTCCAGACATACTTCTTTTCTGTTATCTTTTTAACAAGGACGTAAGTGCAGTCTGAGCTAAAGTTTCTAATACATATCTGGCAAAAGCCTAGAAATCTCTGAATTTATTTAATATTTTGAGGCCAGTTTATGACAGCTTGGACCTTGGCATCATCCATGACATCCATGACAGCCCCATACCCCCCCTTCCTTTCCTATAACTTACCCAAGAATTGCCACTCAGGGTACACAGAATTTATATTTTTCTGCTTTATACTGCATGATTTTGCCTGATTTGCAGGACACTCTGTAGAAGGTGGATGTACTCCTCAAGGGAACTGGACCATATCGAAAAGGTCAGCAATGTAATCGATTACAAACTAAGCCAGTGACCAAGCCAAAGGTCATTACTAGGTATTCATAGTGCTGAGACTTAGTGCTAAAAGCAGTATTCTACTAGTCTCCTTTTTCATTTTCATCAAGATGGAAGGAGAACTTAAATGTTCTAAGACTGATAAAATAGGTATTGGATACAGATACTTGATGATAATCTGATTGAGGCCACAGAAATCAACATAGTAGACCCATATTTTTTTTGCTTCAACACCACATAGGCAGGTGATGTGCAATGTGTTCAATATAACCTTGACCGAAGGACCCAGAGATGAAAGTCTCATGACTTTATAAGGTGGATGGTGAAAAATCGTCTTTAAAGACTTCAATATAATGTTTATATAACTGTGTAATGGTGTCTCTAATTGAGCAGACAGTCAACCTTTGCTCCTGTATCCCTTTTCAGATTTGATGTCTTGTGTTGAAGAGTACAGCAAACAAACATTGACACTTAGACAGATGTCTTTATATTTGTTAGGTTATGCAATGTGCAACTATTTGCTAGTGGATGATATAACGGGAGCAAGACCAGGAATCCCCAGTTGTTGGAGTTTTTCAGTGAAGTTTCTTAGCAAGACATGAGGGGCATGAGAGTTTTGGTACTGTTGTCACCTTCTACACATCCTAATGGAAATGTGTTCTATTATAAATGGCAGATGCAGGTGAAAGTTCAGATTTAATTAAAATCATTCAAATAAGACCAACCATAGTGTGTAAGGGATTATCAAAATGGGGACAAGCAGAACGTCAGATGACTGGTGATCATGCAAAACTTGAAATGTCACAAAACTGAATGAAAATCCTGATTATTTAAAGGCAGTGTGAAGGACTGAGTACAGGTTTGTCTCATTAGAAGCCTGGAGGTTATGACCATGGCTACTTACCTGCTACAGATCTGGCTATGAACTTGAAAAGTTCTTAATTCTACCAAAAATAACTCTTTTTAAAATCACAACTCTGACCAATGTCAATTGCAGTACAAAAATATGGTAATTTCTGTTTCATGTTTCAGTATGACTGAGCTCACACACCTGTATTTCTGGCTTATTGTGCTAATGGTTCAGTCGACATCTCATACATCTCTCCTCTTTTCCTCTGCTTTCCATGTGTAAGTGTTGAGTGCAGCACATTATAAAGAGGGAATGTATAGTTTTTAAGTGGTGAGATGGTTATTTGGTTGTTCCATAAATATTATGATTAGTATGACAAAACACGCCGAGGTGTTTAACTATTAGAACCAGTGGTCATAGTTGCAGAAGCAAACTGCCTAAGCAGCTGCATTTATAATTGCATTCTGCTCAGTTCACAGAGGGCATCTACAGCATTTCTTGTTTCTGTGAAAGTGCAGAGAGAGAGAGGGGGGAGGACACTGCAGCAGACTTGCATTCTGCTCTGCCCTCCTTCCCGCCCTCCCTCCACCTCTCCCTGTCAGGTTGGCTTTGTGGGGCTATCTGAATAATCCTGTTCCGCTCGGCCTGTGGAGGGAATGAAGCCACGCCTGCTCTCCGCCAACCACAAGCCCAGCTCAGCACACACACACACACACACACACACACACACAGACACGCGCGCGCACACACACACACACACACACACACACACACACACACATGTTTATGTAATGCCTATGTCAGCACAGCATTGCCCCCACTGGCTGGAATGTAGAGTGCATTGTTTGGAGGCCCCTACGTCTCTCTGCACTCCACCCCCTAAGGAAAACGCTTAACTAGTGATGATACATTGCTGTCGTCACTTTTTATACATTACGAACAATATTTCATACATATACCTGCAAATGAAGCACATTCCAAAGGCTCACATGCTCACCTGCTTACTAAACACACTCCAAGAAAAATGTAAAGTTTCAAGAATATAGAGACAATAAAGGACAGAATAAAGAACAGAAGTATGTTTTGTCACACCATGCCTACTGACAAGATAAAGAGCAATTTGCTCAAGTATAATCAGACCTATTACCAAGGTCATTTGTCATCACAGTAGAAGTAACAGATATGCAAAGACCTTCAGGGGTGAAGATAATTTTACTCTGATCATTTAAATCCACAGGCTTAACCATTTCTCTGCACATCTTGCACACAGGTGGAAGCACCATCTAACACCTCAGTCAAAATGTCCTATAGGTTTTCACTCGCAGACTGTAAACTCCATAGTAGATGATTTCTACAATTTTTATACTTATAAAACCATTTGGTGAGCCCTCATGCCCTGTGGATGGGGGCATTATAAACCTGCAAGAGACCATTCCTATTAGAATAGGCATATTTTATCTTAGGATAAAGGAGATCAGTCTAAATATCTTCGTATTGATTTGCAATGACCTTGCCCTCTAAGAAGGCAGGTTGACCAGAACTATCCCTGCAATAAATGGCCCCCTCTGCAAAACAACGCCATCCATTTTCCCATTCATTTCAGTGGTGGATGTCAGTGCCAAAGTTCTCTGGGAGTTAATAATTATTCAGGGCAGAATGGAGATACCAAAGACCAGTTGATTTACATTTAAACAGTTGACAAGGTTATGAGACTATGAAACTAATAATCTACATTAGTACTTGTAATACCTTTAAGCCAGTATGGCACAAATTACTTTTTATGACATTTCATGAATACCATTTAGAAAAAGTCACATTTGCCTATTAATAGACAGGTGCTTTCATCCACACATGTAAAAAAAACAAAAACAAAACAAAATTACAAAAATAAATCTTAAAAGAGAAGCTGATAATGATGTCAGATGATCTTGACTTTTATGAACAAATTTCACTTTTTGCCTTTGCATTAGGTTATTTAAGTGAATGCATGTGATTGCATGTGAGCATGAACAGGTTCATGTGATTTCCAGTGTGCAAGTGTTGAGGGGAAAGACCCAGAGTGAGGAGCCAGAACAGGAAGTAAAAGGCAGACCACACACAGCTGCAGCATGGAAGCAGTGGGTGTGAGGAAGTGTGTGGGAGTGTGACATTAAAAAACAGACAAACAAGGGACAGATAAAGAGGCAGAGCGACAGTAGTATAATAAATGAAGAATGTAAAAACCCTGCTTGAATATTGTGAATTAAATAACAAAACATGAGATCTCTGAGTCTAATTCATTCTTTATTAGACAGTATCAGATCAGATGATATGAACCCCTCTCTTTACATACACTGAAGAATTCAGGATACTGTTAAACACAGCTCAATTCTTTATCATTTTAGGCAACACAAAAGCCCTATTTTTCCTCAGAGCCATGCTGTTGGTTGATGGCTGGTATCAATTAAAGGGCTGGATTCTGCAAACAAGAGAAAGAGGCATATAGACAGATGAGGTGTTCAGCAGGCCCAGGTGCACCAGGTCGGATCGCTGTGTCCAGTATGAAGCCCTCTGCAGGCCTTTCCGCATGAGAAGGTGAGGAGAATGGAGCAGTGGGAGAGGAGCACAGGGCTGCTGCAGCATTAACCCATTAATCTAATTACAGCCAGGCCATACTAAATAAACACTTATTAAATTTGCATGCTCAAATACACTTAAGAACGCGCACAGTCAGAATGTGAGGTGCTTTTCACCCTCACTTAGGGAACACCAAGAACCCACAAAGTTTTCACTAAACTCATGGGTGTGCAATATTTGTTTACAGTAAAGGCAAGTAAATTGTTGTTACTAGTGTCAGCAGGATAGTGAGCTGTACTTGAATTACACAGACAGATATTGCAAAAAATCTCTCTCCCCTAAAGAAAGCAAATTGAATCTTTATAAAATAGAACTTACTAATAGGGACATTTAATACAATTATCTAGAGAGGAGTAGCAAGTAATATGACATTAAGCCGCGCATTTATGTGACCAAATGATTATACTACTAATGATCGAGTCCCTACAGGTGGCCTTCCTCATTAGACAACTTGTTCGTTTATTGCACAAGCCTGCCCCCTACTGTCAAACATAATGATTACTTACAACAAATTTCAGGTCCCCACAGCGACCTCTCAAGATAACTTGCATGCAATTGCATTATAATATACTGTATATATAGTACATAGGCCTATAATAAAGCACACATTTTATAAATAAAGGAATAGCCATCCATGAAATATGAAATAACTCATTCAGATAATTCAAACAAATCAATGAAACTGTTACAAAAAAATAAAACTGAAATGAAAGCAGTACAAACTAATTACTGTAAACGTTGTATATAACTTAAATATAAATGTATGCATTTATCCTATTGATTTATGTACTTAAATATACATATATTTATGTATTTGCCCTATTGAAAAGGTTACAAATATCAGTCTTTTTTTCTGCAGACTTTGTTAGCCCCCTTTTACCCTGTTCTTCAGTGGTCAGGACCCCCACAGAGCTGGTATTATTTCATGGTGGATCATTCTCAGCACTGCAGTGACCCTGATGTGGTGGTGGTGTGTTAGTGTGTGTTGTGCTGGTACAATTGGATCAGACACTGCAGTGCTGATGAGGTTTTAAACCCTTCAGTGTTACTGCTGGTCTGAGAATAGTCCACCAACCAAAAATATCCAGCCAAATGTCCTGTGGATAGCATCCTGTTTTGAGTTTTGCCCATGTCCATGTGGGTTTCCTCTGGATTATCTGGTTTCCTTCTACTTCCAAACACTGGCAGGTGAATTAGCTATGCTACATTGTCCTGAGTGTATATGTGTGCCCTTCATGGCCCTGTCCAGAGTGTATTCTTGGCTTATGCGGAGTGTTCCTGGTATTGGCTTCAGATCTACTGTGACCTTGACCAGGATAAGCTGATTACTGAAGACAAATGAATGAATGAATGAATGAATGAATAAATGAAAATTTTGTGTGATCTTCACAGTAGAGGGATAAATGCCTTTTATGCAGTAATCACCTGTTATGTAACAAGCTCCTTTCTGAGCAGCCAGCTGTTTCTCTGCTTGCTCTTTTTGATGGTGGCACTGTAGGCACTGAGCCTGGACCTTGTCAAGATCTGGGCTGCATAACATTCTAATTTACTCTGACTTGCAGTTTTACATTGCCGATGTTCTGGTTATTTTTGGCCTATGTGGTATGATCTGTTTAGTGTTTATACTGGGGTGTAAAGCAGTACTGGTCTGGGCTTTGTGTTCTCTGTTAGGGAGCCTCAGAACCAGCTAATTAAGGGCTCTTTCTTGGGTTTTTAAGATCTTGAATTTCAGCAATTCTTCAGGACTAGTCTTCAAGTGCAAACAGAATTTGAGGGCTATTATTATGTTTTATGTTTTACATTATTACAATTGGTTTGTACAAAAAGTTTGTTGACAATTCTTACCTCACATTACTTTATTGAACACACTAATTTAAGCATTGTCAGGATTTGGAGTTGGAGGTGGATGCCAGCATAGGTTTAAGTTTATTAAGTGGAAAACAAAGGCGAACACTACGAACATGAACTAGAAACTTGAAAAACAAGAACTAGCAGAGGGAGGCCACAACAGGTCAAAGGGGTGAGTGACATTCTCCATAAAGCCAGAGAGGGAAGTGATGCCTTCAGTTGAGCCAGAGGGGGGAGCAACATCCTCTGCAAGACCATGGGGGGACCTATGTTCTCCATAAAGCAAGAGGGTGGAGCGTTGTCCCCCTCATAGCAAGAGGGGGTGTGACATACATCGTAAAGCAATAACATCCTCAGTGGGATAGGTAGGCAGAACCATGTCGAAAGTGGACCTGGTGGGATATCAATTTCCTAAGCGGAGCAGGAGAAGGAATGATACAGCATTGTGGCATCCTCTGCAGGGCAGAGGGGTAGATGGATGTCCTCAGTGTAGCAACAGGATGGCATAGCATGCTTAACTTTAAAAAATGGACAATTCAACTGATAAAGCATGTAACCATGTAAAGGCACCACCAATCTGTGAATTTGGGTTTATTATCGATAATAATGAGTGTGAACACCATCAACTCACCCAAAGTAATAGTTTAAAGTAACCTTTTGTAAAGTGCCAACAATTAAACTTTTTAATATAATAACTGAATTAAATGTTAATCAATCAATCAAATTACCAATCAGAATATACATTTTGAAAACTCAAAGAAAAATACTTATTGCCAGTGCAGTGCATCAAATTTTTAAAGACAAAACTTTAACATTAAATCAAATTGACTTACATGTAATGATTTGGTGACTTACAAGTGAGGAGCAATACTCAAGCTTTGATACAATACGAGATCTTGAAGTAAGCACTAAGTTCTAATCAATAGGATAAAGTGCAAGAGATCAGAAGTGCACAGTAAGTGTGAGTTAGGCATGTTATTAGATTATGGTGTCAGGAGAGAAGGCGCTCTTTTTAGAGATAAGTCTTCAAGAGATTCTTGAATATAGAGAGGGACTCCCCTGCTCTGATAGCATCTGGTAGCCTGCTCTGTCCTCGGGGAACAGACAAGAACAGTCTGGACTGAGATTACCTTGTGTATAGAGATGGCAATACCAGATGATGTTCCTTGGAATAAGGCAGACTTGAAGGAGCATGAACCTGTGTTGGGTGCAGACCCAGAAATTACTCTGTAAGCAAGCATTAGTGATTTGAATTTGATTCAGGCAGCCAGAGATAGCCAGCAGAGGTCAATGAACAGCAGAGTGAATTGTGCCCTTTTTAGGTTGATCAAAAACCAGATGTATTCTGGATCATCTGTAAGGGTTTCACTGTGCATACCAGAAAGGTATTGCAGTAGTCAAGGCAAGATAACCATGGCCTGTACCAAGACTTGGGTGACTTACTGAGACAGGTAAGGTCTGATTTTTCTAATCCAGTGTCAATCAAGACACTTTAATGCCCTGTTATAAGAAACCATATAAACCATATAGACCAAAATAGACTCATCCTGGATCACTTGAATGTTGCTGAATTTGTAAAGTCCGAGCTCCTTTATCCTTTTTATTTATTTAGTTGGATATATTGTGAAAGAGTTTTTTTTTTTGTTTGTTGTTTTTTTTTGCAGTAACCTGAACCTCGGCAGTTCATCTGCTCAGTACCAGTCAACTGACAAGACGACTAACAATTTCAGTCAGTCAGTCAGTCATTATCTGTACTGCTTATTCCCAGTTACGGGGTCACGGGGGAGCCGGTGCCCAGCCGGC
>JAOVYV010000040.1:18742423-18757326 GCA_025674545.1 Hassar affinis | reverse complement strand
GAAATCACAGTAGTGAATTTGTAGATTGGCATTTCACCATTGATGAGTCTAAATTAACAGTTGTTTGATTTGGAGATTATTTGACATATACACACATTTACAGTGGCCTATTACATGGAACTAGCTTGTGGGGTCAGTCATGTTAATTGTGGCTCTATATCAATTGAAAAAGGTTAATCAAATGTCTGAAGTGTATTGGCTCGCTGTATTTTTATTTAAAGATGTGCCTATGGAATAATGGCTGTGGCTTTTGGAATTTTACCAAAATATTTTGCTGATTGAGTTTGAATTTCGTTAGCACTTTCCAAACGAAGCTTAGAATGTGTGACAGATTACCCTGAAGTTCTGTAATGTAATACCATTTTATAATGTAAGAGCAGCTATTGTTAGAATATCAGATAAAACCACACAAAACACCTGACTAAGCAATACATGTTTGCCCTTTCCTAATATTCGCTGCAAAATAAACATTTCAATAACTGAAATACTGCTTTGTTTGATCTGTTTTATCCAGTTGGATAAAATTGCATTCATTGCATGATAACAATATCAGTACAATATCAGTTTCTCATCATATAGAAATACCTACTTATAGCAAAACAGCATGTAGGAATGCACTGATATGATAGAGTACTGAGTACTGGAGCCAATATTGACCTGAAACACTGGACTGGGGGCACTCCTGCAGCAGGAGCTTCAACACTTCAGGGTCCTCAGTTCAATATTGAATGAAATGTATTATTATTATTTTTACTTTTACAATTCAGTACATTTAATAGTTAATACATGTCACTTTATTTATACACAATTTATACATTTATTATCAAAGTCATAAAATGATTGTAAATTCTTTTAAAAAATTTTTGCTTGGGAAAACAATATTTTAAGGCTATCCTAAGTTGTATAACATAGTAAGTATGTTCTTTACAAAGTAGGCAACTGTTGTAAAAATGTTCTTTTTATATTTCTTATTGACATGACCATAGCTTTATGCCTTTACTCCCCTACTTATTGGGATGTATTAGTAATGAGTACCTGATCAAACAGTAGCATGACCCAAAAACATCTGTAATAAGAGATTTAAACCATTTAGCAAGCCCGTAAAGCCGGTTACACACTCTCACTGTAAGCACTTGGTTTAAAATCTGCTTAGCACTTAGCATTTGTTAAACAAATGGGTCTTTGTTTAGTTGTTGTATAGCAAGATTGTTTACTCTGATTGTACTTCTGTTGTTCATTGTTTTTTATGCAGACATTGTTTTTATTTCCACACCATTTTAACAAAATGCTTTGTCACACCTCATACACGGATTGACTGAGCTTTACCAACAGCACGGTTTGTGAAATGAAACTTTATTTGGTGATTCATTCTTGCAGTGGTGCTTGAAACAAATGATCAAAAACACATAGAAGAAAATTAGGATATGCAGAATAATATTTTTACTATTAAAATAAACAGATTTGAACATAATTTTAAATTAAGTAACTTGTGCTAGTTAGTGTGATAATGAGATAACCATACTTATAAAAAAAAATACTTGCTTATAAAAATAGGCTTAGACTTTCAAATCACATACTTGCCCTTACGAGTACAAGTAGTATTGTTCATACAGAAACATCTGACAAGATGCAGTGTAGTAAAATTATATGGGTGTGGAGCAAAAAAAAGTGTCCTGGCCTAAAAATCCCTAAAGGCATACTTGCTCGTGCATGCACACACAAGTCTGTCCTACTTGAGTGTATGCGGTCAACAGAGGGAGCCAGTGTAACTCTGAATGTGATAATCCACACTTCCTTTCCCCCTGCTCAAGTATACCATGATCCAGTTAGAGTTATTGTACCTTGGACACTCAGTGGTTATATAAACATAGCACAAAAGTAAGGAAATTTGTGTTTGGTAGATTATTTCTTTGGCAAAAAGAAATCTGTTAAAAGAATGTTAATTTCCCTTTTAAATGGTGGCACATTTGTAAGGAACATGCATTTGTGGGATGAGCAGTAGAGCTGAGAATGTGGGTTGCGCCCATGAAAAATGTGCCAAATCCTCTCTGCTACTGCCAAACAGCTTATTCTGCCATTGACTCATCTGGTGTTTGGTGGACGGGATGATTGAAGTTTGAAGAAACAAGACATATTGGCAATTTAACAATTTATTCATTTAACAAACAGTAGCCTCAGTAGGGTGTGGAAGAACCACACACAGCCACAACAGCCTGGCACCTCCTCCTCATGCTGGTCACCAGTCTAGTCATACACTGGTGTGGGATGGCATCCCATTCTTCAACCAGCATTTGTCACAAGTCAGCCAACGTGGTTGTGTTGGTCACGCTGATCCCACAAGTGTTCAGTGGGGTTGAAGTCAGGAATGGAGACAATTTCTGGAGGTAATCTCTGATAAACCCCCTTCTATGGGGGTGAGCATTGTCATCTTGGAGTATAGAGTTCAGTCCCAGACTGTGGAGATATGGGATTGCCACTGGTTGCAGAATTTAATCTCGATGTATCTCTGTATTGAGATTGCCTCCAATGATGACAAGCCTCATTTTTCCAGTGAGGGAGATGCCACCCCACACCAACACACTGCCTCCACCAAAAGACCAAAAGCAATCAGCATAGCATTCTCCACATCTTCTCCACACTTTGACCTTACAATCCAACTGCCATAGGCAGAATCTGGACTCATCACAGAGCATAACATTTCTCCACATTTTCAGGTACCAGTTCATGTGCTGCTGACACCAGTCTAAATGGGCCTGACAGTGAAGAGCATTCATGGCAGGCCTCCTGGCAACCAGATGAGACCGGTGATCGGCAATCAGGCACCTGATTGGCTGCACCTGGGGGTACCAGAAGCTCAAAACAATAGCAACAGTAAAATAAACTGCTTGGCAATGGCAGAGAAGATTTGGCACATTTTTCATGGGTGCAACCCACATTCTAAGCTCTACCGCTCATCCCACAAATATGCTCCTTACAAATATGGCACCATTTAAAAGGGAAATTAACAGGCTTTCCAATGATATATTGCCAAGAAGTATTGTTACAGAAATGAAATAATTTACCAACACAAATGTCCTTACTTTTTGTGCTATGTATATATAATGGTTCTGTATGCTGTATGTATGTTTCACATATCCAAATGGGTCCACATGGCCCACTTCTGTGACACCTCCCCTTCTAAAGGCTTTCAAGCGCTACTGAATGGTTCGAACTGGGTGAAAAATACTTATATAACCCCTTAACCAAATTAAGAGATGGGAGATTTTAGCACTCTCCACCACAATAGACCAATAGACCAATAAGTTTTTAACACCTCTTGAAAGAATGCTTGTCATCTTCGCACTACAGTTCTAGAGACAATGTATCAAGTCTTGATCCCATCAAATATGGGACTTTCTTAAATGTAATTTAGAGTGTGAGAGGATTTTGTCTGTAATATTTGGCAACCCTGCGTCAGCGTCGTTCCAGTGGCGGAGCAGTGCAGCCGAGGTGAAACGTTGAACTTGAGGAAAATGGCAGTGTTTTGCAGATCAGCGGCTTCAATTTTGAAACCAGTTAACTTATTGCCGTGTGCACTTACAGCCGTTCGACAATGCAGCTCAGGTAAAATAATAAGAAACGTGTTGAACTGCACTTGCTCCTTCTTCAATGTCATACCGACCAGCCAGTGCGGGAGGCAGCTACACATGCTAACAACACGTAGCTGCCTCTGTAACGTCAGATATATAACTTTATAATCACAGTTCACCTCCTGAAGACAAACCGTGTTATTGGCGTTGCGCTACTCTGTTTCTATTCATTTTGTTTCATACTATCGACGATAATTTATCACAGCTGAACTTTGACGTGTTAGCTAGCTGACGTCACTCAGCTAACCGACATTACTTAGTATTCACGTAAATTGCGTAAAAGAAACGTAGAAGTAGACGTTGGGGATTTCTCTCTCAGCTACACCTACCTTGTTGGCAGATTTGCTATGTTCATCTACGAGTCTGAGGAGCGCACAGTGACAGCGGCTCTCATTGGAGCTCTTTTCAGGGGAACGTTACTAATGCATGCTGTAGAAGTCACCAGATGACGTCACACAGTTGCATTATTCCTTGTCATGCTCATTTGCAAATTTCATGAGAACTTTTTATGAGAAAGGTGAGACCTCAGTTATTGTGGAGAGTAAAAGTCTTTGGTCTCGACACTACATGACATCGCTACTCTTCAAAGAAATTAATTAGTTAAAAATGTCTTTAAAATGTCTATCCTGAATGGAAATCTTACTCAAATATGAAATTGATTTTTGTCATTTCTTTTGTAGGTGGACAGTATCAGTATATACTAGTAGACAAGAAAGGTGACAAGAAGAATGTTGGTTTCATACAGCTAAACAGGCCCAAGGCCTTGAATGCTCTGTGCGATGGTCTAATGCTTGAAATGGGAAAAGCCTTGGACACCTTTGAACAAGACTCTGAGGTTGGTGCAATAGTCATCACAGGCAGTGAAAGAGCTTTTGCAGGTATGCAACATGAGTGTGAACCTAATATTATGTGAGCATTTTTGTTTGACTAACAATCATTGGCTGTCCAGATCGCAAATTAAATTTTGCTTTGTTTAGCGGGTGCTGATATCAAAGAGATGCAGAACAGAACTTTTCAGGAGTGCTTTGGTGGCAACTTCTTGGCACACTGGAACAAAGTGTCAACAGTTAAAAAGCCAGTTATAGCTGCTGTAAATGGATTTGCTGTGAGTACATTTTCAAATTTACTTTTCCTTTCTTCTTGAAGAATATTTTTAGTAAAGCAAAAATCTTTATTATTGAACCCCGTCATCTCCTTGTAGCTTGGAGGAGGGTGTGAGTTGGCCATGATGTGTGATATAATCTATGCTGGAGAAAAAGCACAGTTTGGACAGCCTGAAATCTTATTAGGAACCATTCCAGGTAAACAGAGCAAAGTATGTCAGGGTCTGCAAAACCACTGCTGGTACAACCATGGTTTTACATAGCCGAGAGTATAAAAGGATTCCTTTCTATTAATATTTTCTTTGTATACAGGTGCTGGTGGTACTCAGAGGCTCACTCGGGCAGTGGGAAAGTCACTGGCCATGGAGTTGGTCCTAACAGGTGACCGGATCTCAGCACAGGAGGCCAAACAATCTGGTGTGTGTTTATTTTATATGCATTGCTACTATAACAAATGCATATAGTTTGTAGCATGTTGGTAAATATATAGTAAGAGGCATGCATTGTTATTCCAAACTGAAAAAGTAAACAATTTATGTTGAGTTTATGTAATATCATGTTTCCTCTGTAGGTCTTGTAAGCAGAGTGTTTCCTGTGGACCAGGTGGTATCAGAAGCAGTCAAATGTGGGGAGAAAATCGCAAGCAATTCTAAGCTGGTGTCAGCCATGGCAAAAGAAGCAGTCAATGCAGGTGAATAGTGATAGTTCACTGGATTATTATTTTCTCTAATAATTCAAAAGGATATGACATTTGCCTTTATCAAACATTGTTAGAAAAAAAGTGTGTTAGATATACACTGGTTTTATCTTAACTTTTAACTGGTGGGTTCCCTGGCCTTCTTTATGGAGTGATGGCCTGTTGCCTTATCTATGGCTTCTGGCTTTTAGATGGATAATATTCTGTGTGTTCTGGGACATACTTGGCATTTTTATCTAACAGATATGGTTTACTTTCAGCTTTTGAACTCACCCTGGCTGAAGGCAACCGGTTTGAGAAGAGAATATTCCATGCTACCTTTGCTACAGTAAGTTGTAGGATGATACAAATTAAAGACTGTTGTTGTGAGAGAAAATCTAATGATTGGATTTGTTGTTTCTTAAACAGGAAGACAGAAAAGAGGGCATGAATGCATTTGTTGAGAAGAGGAAAGCTGATTTCCAGGACAAGTAAAGGATCAGAGCAGAAGAGTGTGTGTTCTTTTTATACACTAATATATTAACATGTGATCCAGTGCTGTTACTGAAAGACTATCAGGTCTCAAACTTGCAGAATATCAGTGGTTTGAAAGAAGCACCAGAATCTGAAATCAATAGTACAATACTCTGCCATTTACTTTTCTCAGTAAAACGTTTGATCATTTGAGCTGAGCTGTTTTGCTTCGGTTATTGAATTGAACTAGACCTATCTTGATGCTTAATGTAAAAACAATGAGCTGACATTAGACTGGTGACATTACAGATTTTTGAGCTGGTCCCTGTTTGTAATGCATTCCAGGTTTAATAAAGATTTAGACAGAAATTTGAGGTGAAGAATAAACGGAATGCATCTCTTCAAAAGAAACTGTTTTTGGTCTGTACTAGAAAGACTAAAACTCCAGTTTGGTAAGTGTGTACTTACAGTTTTTAGACACTAGGTGGCGACAGCACTGTACAAACTTCTAGCATTAAACATTTCCCTGCAGAAGTCTGGTTGACGAAGTCAGAAATGACCACTGAAGTTTGGCAGATAGCACACATTAGGAGGAACATCTATTCCGAGCTTGTTCAGTCAACACACTCCATCTCCTTCTAAATATACTCTGAATTGTAAGCTTTAAAGTTTAATGAGCATTTCATGTGCAGGCTGTAGTTCTGAATCTGTGGGTGTCTTTTGTTACAGCCGCTAATATTATTCTGAAATGTAGTGTTACGCAGGGAAATGTAATCATAACCAGTGGAGAACTTTTGGATCTAAGTATTGTATACAGTTTTCTGCTATTTTACTGCCTTATAAACTAATAGCATAAATACAAAAACTAATAATGCAACAGCTCTTTGCAAAAGTGTCAGTTCGTTTACTTTATTTCTTTATTTCTTATATTTTTTTGCTCACTTGAAGAATTTTCCTTGATTTTTTTTTTACTTGGATTAAAATGGAATAATTCCTTAAATTAAGCATGAAACAATAATGGATCAAATTGTAGCAATAATTCAACACACATCCAAATCGCAGAAATATACTACACATGTTGTGCGTTCGTTTGCAATAATTAATTGATTTTAAAATGAATATACAGAATTATCATTGAGACTTTAAATGAATTCAGAGCAGCCTCGTTTCAGGGATCGGGGTACACACCACTTTTACGCGTGGTTATCTGAAGGTACTTGCGTTTTTAATAGCGTTTTTGTTTAACTGTTTTCACATCCAGCGTGTGGGTCACAAAGGAGCACGGCGAATTTAATTATGAAACGACTCTTTTATTTCCACTATATATCAGAGCGCTTTCTCTCTCTTAGCACCTCGGGGTTTTCTTCACACTGCCTATATATACACTCTCAAAAGTCCATAGCCTAATTGATTTTAATTTTCATTCAATATATCCCCTCGAGTCGACTTTCTTCTTTACCCCTGGAACAAAACTTTTGAAAGAGGCGAAAAAAAACTTTCTTCACATCGAAACGGCACAAAGGTCTCCAAAAAGCGAGCAAAGCAGCACTTGGGCTTTGAAGTCTGTCCCCTGCTAACGAAAGGTCAAAATAATAAATGTAGACCCAATTGAGGCGCTCTGCCCAGACAAAAGAGGCAAAACGTTACATTTTGGCAGAGGCAAAACCCCTCATAGCGTGATAAACTCATTAAAAAAAGCAGAACCAAAGAGAGAGCAGCGTGGTGCCGCGCGTAAAGAAAAGCGCTTTCAAACTGATCAGACGCTCTTGGCTCCGGATGGTTTCTCCTCCTTACATCAGTCTCTCTCTTCACTTCGCCTCCGCACTTCCATCACACTCAAGCGACAGCCTCGCAAGAAATGTGCGCGTCTGTTTACTTCTTTACATATTCCTAGTTAGTCCAGTCGTTTGAGCTTTGTACAGAAATGTGGATTTACTCTGAGTTTTTACAGTGAGACTTTTTCATTTAGCTTTATATTAAATTGACAATTGGATTACAGAACGGGATTTTTTATTGTATAACTTTATGCTTATTTATACGACCACGCTGGGATTTAACATCAGTACAAAAAAAATAAAATTAAACAAATAGCAAAGAAATTAAACGTTTTTCCTCTCTAAATGAATAAAATGATCATTTTGAGGAATGAATTACCTACCAAGAAATGTGTGTGTTAAACTGCAGAAAATCTACCATCTATCCTGTAGTCTTTGCATGCACAGAAGTATCTGATGCTTATAAACTGGTTAACCTTTATAAGTATGTAGTATAAGTAAGTTAATGCTAGAATTACAAACACTAAATAACAATACTTACTATTTATTTATCTGGTAACGTATATTATTAACTTATTATTATCTTGATTATCAGTGTCGTCTCAAATTATTGTATCATTGTAAAAAAAAGCGTAATCTAGCCTAAAGAAAACATTTTATTCTCACATGTAACCACCAATTTTCTGTAGCTGTCTATAGGGTATTACTGGGGCTACATTTCAGTTAAAGGTAAGTTTAGAGATATTATTAATTGTTAGATGGTGTCAGACTCCAGTCTTTAGAGATTTTATTTGTATTTAAGTATAGCACATGAGACTCTTGGTTATTAGTGTTTACTAGCATTCAAAACGACGAAATCTTCAGAATTCTAAGCTATAGACCTAGTAAAGTCCCAAACCCGACACTACTGTTCAACACCTATCTGTTTTTTGATGAAGCCACATACACAGCCGGGCAGCGCGTGCCTTGAACACGCACGGTCTCTGACCAATTGAGGGAGACGCTGCGATCACGTGACACCTTCCACGTTTCCGTGAGTGTGCTGTCACCTGCTTGGAAAATGGTTATGCTGAAAGGAATCCCGTCCATACTTACACCTGAGTTGCTGTATGCCCTGGCCAGAATGGGGCATGGAGACAAACTGGGTAAGCGCCATATAATCACAACCTTTAGGTGACTTCACTGTATAAATGCAGCTTCAGTGTGAGTTCAGGCTCAGAGGCTGCAGCGCCCAGTCATTTCTCTCTGTTGCTGCATGTTAATGGAGTCGTGTTCACCGTGTCTCCAAGATTAAACCGTGTGAAAGCTCCACTCTTCTGACACCCGCTCCCTCGGAAGTCCCAAGATTTTAGTGACTTCGACTATGTTTCTCAATATGGCGGAACTCTTTAGGAGTTTGGCTAGCAGTCAGTCAATGCTAAGTGTATTTCTGGTTATACAGAATCTTTCTCTTAAACTTACTCAACTCTAAGAAATAGTAGACTTCCATATTGCTTCCAACTATCACTTTTCTGAATAAAACAGACATGCTACATACTATTAGCTATTTTTATTATTTTATATGTTAGCTAACCAAAACGTTAGCCCAGCTAACACGCAAAACCCCCCGCCCCTCCCTCTCCATCTAGCTATAATATATATATATATATATATACACACACACACACACACACACACACGAATACATACATACAGATGAGGCATAACATTATGACCACCTCCTTTTCTCTACACTCATTGTCCGTTTTCTGCACTCTGTAGTTCTACAATTACAGACTGTAGTCTATCTGTTTCTATACATACTTTGTTAGTCCCCTTTACTGTGTTCTCTAATGGTCAGGACCCTCACAGAACCCCCACAGATCAGGTACTGATGTGGTGGTGGTGTGTTAGTGTGTGTTGTACTGGTGTGAGTGGATCAGTTTTTAAGCACCTCAGTGTCACTGCTGGACTGAAAATATTCCACCAACCCAATATATCCAGTCACCAGCATCCTGTAGGCAGCTTCCTGTGAGCACTGATGAAGGTTTAGAAGATGACTAACACAACAACAGATGAGCTACTGTCTCTGACTTTACATCTACGGGGTGGAGCAATATGGTGGATGTGTCTCATAGAGTGCACAGTACAATGAACACAGTGTTTAAAAACTGTTTAAACGCAGCTCTGCTGTGTCTGATCCACTCACACCAGTACAACACACACTAACACAACACCACCACATGAGTGAATGTCCAAACTTGCAAGATTTCCCAGCATAGCATTCCCAGAGCATCACACTGTCTCATTTTGCTAATCTTATCCCCATAGTGCCTCCTGGTGTCGTCTCTTCCCCGGGAAACGATGCACATGCGCCTGGCTGACAACAAAATGTAAAAGAAAACATGATTCATCAGACCAGGCAGAAAGTGTATAGTAACTCAAATGAGCACTGTTTACAACTGTGGTGTGCAGAAGACATCTCTTAACGCAATACACAAAGCTTGAGGGCTAAAACAACAGTAGATCACATCGGGTTTGATTCCTGTCAACCAAGAACAAGAATCTGGTGCTATCATAGGCCCACTGTAGCCTCTGACTCCTGTTCTTGGATGACAGCAGTGGCACCCAATGTGGTCTTTTGCCGTTTCAGGCTATCTGCTTCTAGATTCAATGCTCAGTGCATGCTGAGATGCGTTTCTTTTCATCACGGTTGTAAGGAGTGACTTTATGAGTTATCTTTCCTGGCATCTTGAACCAATCTGGCAATTTCACTCTGAACTCTCTCATCTCTCATTTATTTATCAATCATTCTGTGAGACTTGAGAGACTGTTGTGTGTGATCCCAGGAGACAGCAGTTCCTGAAATACTCAAACCAGCCCATCCAGCACCTGTGCTGCAACTGTGCCAAACTTAAAGACAGAGATACACTTTTTCCCACATTCTGATGTTTGATTTGAACATTAACTGAAGCTCTTGACCTGGATCTGCATGACTGTATGTGTTGTGCTGCTGCAGCAATATTGGCTGATTAGATAACTGCCTAAATGTACTAAACTGCACCCTCTTAATTATATTTTATGTTTGTATGCCTCACTCATCAATATAAAAGGACCATTGACCAGATATAATCTGAGTGGTGGATCTTTCTCAATGCAGTAGGTCCTATTTTTTCTATGACCAATTTGTATTAATTATCCACCAGTCTAGCAGTTCTTTCTTTTGAGAAATTTGAAATTTCCAACCACACTGTTGCACTTGATGCACCTGTACCACTGAAACATCCACCAGCATGCAACATGTGGAATTGATTGATCCACTGCTCAAATAGCACCTGGTCAGTGGTGGTACCCTTCCATTGATATAATGTATACAGAGGGACTGCCAATAAACTAAGATACTCAACAATAGAGTTTATGGTTTACAATATACCAGGATTTTTCTTAGTTCTTGCAGATGCAAATTTTCCCGTCTCCTCTGTTTGTAAGTGTGGTCCCATGGAGATACGAGCTGATGGTAGGTATTCCTTCATTTTTTAAACAATAAAACGTTCGTATTTAACTGAATTCACACACCAGTCAAGTATGGGCTATGTTTTTTCTTTTAGGAGTGCGTATTCCTGAGCTATTGGAAGCAATATTGAAGCTCTTTCCTCTCGATTCCTATGTTAAGTGTCCGGTGGGTAATGCAGTTTTATGGTGAAATCGTTTCTTCTGAAATTTAAATATTATGGTATATGGCAAATTGCATTATACATTACAAGTTAATCTGTGTTTTCCAAAATATTTTCATGTAGTAAATAAAACTTTTTAAAGCTAAATGTGGAGCTAAGGAGGATTTGTCAGGACAGCACTGACTGAATAAATTCTGATCTTTCAGGCAGAAGTAATGGATCTAGTGGAAAGTGACAAGCAGCGGGGTCTTGTAGTGCCCGTGTGGAACTGCTACTCTGTACTTCTCAAACAAGCGGGATCAGATGTAGGTTGCTGTGATCTTCCCTGTCTAGGACAGGATTATGTCTGAGAAATTGTTAATAGTCATATTATTATACTCACAGAACAATTTAATATTTTTGCAAAAATCTTGCTATTCATCAATTGTGAAGTGGACTGTGTTTGTTGAGATGATGTAGTCATTAATTTGGGGTTGGCACAACAAGTAATGTTGCTGCCTCACAGACTTTATATAAAAATATATAGAAATATATAGTCATTGTTATTCTGAAATTTTTTTTATTTTATTTTGTTTTTGTAGGGGAATTTTGATCGAGTTGAAAGGTTTGCTTTCTATGAGCGTGCTAAGGAGGCTTTTGCTGTTGTAGCAACAGGGTACAGTATAATTCTCAGCTGCCATGAATTTACAGGGTCATGTTTAATTCTACCTTGGTATTATAAATCTTTCTTATCTCTCCGACAGGGAGACTGCTCTGTATGGAAACATCATTATCAAGAAAGGAGTCATACGTCCTGAAGAGCAATGCTGAAGCCTGTTGTAATAGTCTTGTGGTTCCACAGGTTAACTATTGGCCTTTTTTAAAAACACTTCAACAAGTTGGAATTGGAGAACAGCCTAGGTGTTGTAATTTACTTATTTTTGTAGTATATTCATTACCCTGCAGGAAATTTGCAGATTTAGAGCCTGTAAGTTGGAATAAATGTTATGACTTAGACTTTGCTTTTGAGCCATTAACTTGGTAGAAACCACTGGCACAGTTGTACAGATATCAGCGAGATCAACAAAGACTTAGTTTCCCAAGCTAAGATCCAGTGTTGTTCAGACAATTTGCCTTTTTTTATTTTGTTTTGCCACTATTGAAGTGATTAAAATGTTGCTTGGCACAATTACAAACCATCAGCAAAAAATAATCTACAATGAATGTTCCTTTTCTATTTTTTACAAATAAAATTTAAAAAGCAATATTGGTGTGCTTATAATAAGTTTATGTTTATTAATTTGGCTGGTACTATCCAGAGAAATGCAGAATTGAGGATACACTCCAACACTACTGCTGAGCAGCTGAGGTTTAGGGGCCCACCGGTGGATCTGGTAGTCCTGAGAATGAAACTTGCAATCCTCTGATCTTTATCAGAGCTTTAACTGCTGTGTGCACATAGTCAGAATGAATTTACATGAATTTACATTTCCACCAAGCCATTACAAATGTAATCAATATATGCAATTTAACACATTCTGGTCACAATTTCATTAATTTAAGTGCATTATTGTTGTTTAGTTATGGAAGATGTGATCTTTGTCCTCTTCAGGTTCTGTATAAACTTTGGGAGGACTTGGGAACTTGAGATCATCTTTCATGACTGGAACCTGGAACACTTGGTCTGCAAAATCTCCATGATACAGGCCATCTTTGTCTTCGTCTGGGGTCATATACACACTTGTTTCACGTAATTCCACCACTTCAGCCTCATCAGGCACTGGTATTTCAGACTGGAAATCAGCATTGTTTACTAGCCCCTGAATGTTATGGTAAATGTCATCCAGGTCTTTCTCAGCTTCTTGATAGCGCTGCCCCTGACTGTGGTACTGAGGTTCAAAGTAGGCTTTATCATGCTCATTTCTAGTTGATGGCTGAGCGTCAGATGGATGGTAGAGCTTGTCTTTGTCTTCTTCAGGCTCATTGTATTTCTGCTGGCGAAACTGCTTCATAGCTTTCCATATGGCCATGTGGGGATCAATGTCAACCTCTCTCAGATCCAGTTCCTCTATAGGTTCAACTTCCTTTTCATGTCCCACCTTTTCATTAAAATCATGGTATCTAATGTGGTAAAAAGAAGTCAGATTTATGGTATAGTGCTTAATCAAAGGCTAATGTCTATTGTTTATTTTATTGTTATTCCATTATTTTAAGATGATGTGCAGAGGGAAAAGAGACACAACCTTGTATCTTGAATTGCTGCATCCTTTTCCTTTACCTATGTAAGAAGTAAATCATACCATTGATTAATATTTAAGTTAATATCAAATCTGAAAAAGCATTCAGATTTATGTTGTGACTTATCCAATGAGACCAGAGTGGCAAAATGAATGATTTATTCTCTGATCCAGATAATTTTAACGCTAACATTAGTTTTTAACTTTAAAATGCAAAGTCGTTTTGCATTAAATTTAGATATATTCCCAATAAATTTTAAGAACAGTGCATTTTAGATCAAAGCAAAGCTGTATGATGATTGTTCAACTAATAGAGCATGGTTTAGGCCCAGTGGTTTGCAGACACAGATGTACTCAATTATTTAGTTGTAGGTCTTTAAGATTTGGCTGTAATGTTGCATTCTGTGGTTGCATACAGAACATATTAATTATTTTGAAAGCTTAGGCTTAGGCTGCCATGTAACTCCCTTGATATACCTTACTGGTGAAAGAAAATGGAAAGATAATACTTATTGGAAAAAATCACATTCAATAAGATGCAAAATAAATAAGGACTGGACAAGTTTATATATACTAACTACATAAGTAAAAATGATGAAAAAAGACAACACTAAGTACGCATACCCATGATTTATATGGACTTGCTGTGGTACTGTACAGGATCACTGACAAACAGAGTAGAACAGAGCACCTTTAACATGGAAAAAAAGATGGCATTGTTTCAATTCACAATAGTGCATAACTTATGATATAAAAGTAAAGAGTTTATATGCACTTACCTGAACATTGTTGCTCCTGATGTCTTTAAAAGCAGAGCGAGTGAAGAAATAGATTGCCACTTGAACATAGTGCATATAAAAATTGCCATAAAAAGAGTAAAGGTCATTAGTTAAGTAAGCATTCGTAGACTTTGGTCCTTTAAAGTACACTGTAGTATTATACCGTTTTCTTTATACAAAACGCATATCAAATAAAGTTCCTTTGCTTGCATGTGTAGGAGCAAAAATAATGAGTAAATGCTAACTAACTAACTAAATAAACAAATAAATAAATATCTACCCTGATAAAGTTTGATGATTTAGTAACATACAGGTGTTAGACAATGAAACTGAAACACCTGTCATTTTAGTTTAGAGGTTTCATGGCTAATTTGGACCAGCCTGGTGGCCAAATCTTCATTAATTGCACATTGCACCAGTAAGAGCAGAGTGTGACGGTTGAATTAGAGGGTAAGAGCACAGTTTATCTCAAAATATTGCAATGCACACAACATTGTGGGGGACATACCAGAGTTAAAAAAAAAATGTTGGTGCACGTCTTGCTGGCGCATCTGTGACCAAGACAGCAAGTCTTTGGGATGTATCAAGAGCCACGGTA
>JAOVYV010000040.1:18721913-18733203 GCA_025674545.1 Hassar affinis | reverse complement strand
ACCGGAGTACCCGGAGTAAACCCACGCGGACACGGGGAGGACATGCAGACTCCACACAAAAAGGACCCAGACCGCCCGACCCGGGAATTGAACCCAGAACCTTCTTGCTGTGAGGCGACGGTGCTACCCACTGAGCCATGGTGTCGCCCACTGTAGATGATGAAAGACCTAAATACTTTGCAATCTTGTACTGAGAAACATTGTATTTGAACTGAATGACAATTGTCTCATGGAGTTTGGCACAAAGTGGTGTACCACAATCCATCCTTGCTTGCAATGTCTAAGCCTTTGGATGCCCTTTTATACTCAATCTTGGTGACCTTATCTGTTACCAGTTAAACTGATAATTGTGGAACCTTCCACCTTTTTTAGTGTGTTTGCAGGTCAGTTCTATTGTTTTTTTTATATTTGGAGAAATACAATTAGTTTTATAAGTGAAAATACTGAAAAAGTTTTCCTTGTCCTTTGTCATATTACATATTACAGTTTTTAGTTTTTATTGCATTTTTAAGAAAGTGTCCCAACTTTTGTCAAAATGGGGTTTGTTATTCAATAGGCATCAATTCCCAGAATCTGAACCTTCACCAGCATGGAATAAAAGACATGAGGTAGTTTTAACTGCATTTTAAATGCATTAATTACAGCCTATTCATTGGGACCTCCATGAGAGCTTGAGATTTTACTATGAACAGGCCAGTGGCAATTCTGTAATAAATTCACCTTTTATCCCTTTTGGAAAAAGTATCAGGAGAACTTTGCTCAGCAAATTGAGCAAAGCTGGATTTAGAGTAAATCCAAGAACTGAAGCGTGTATCATGTGATTGGCTCACATTTAGCACCAGAAGTACTACACAAGTAGCAAATGAAGAACATCTGCCGCTGAGGATGTCACTGTTGTCATGCTTTTAGTCTTAATTATTTCTCAAAAGAAAGTCTGGCCTGAGTATCTTCTGCTCAACATTCTCTCTATCACCTACAATATACAAGTGACTTCCAGTCACCTACATCCATCCATATATACAAGATCTGTCCAGAAAGTAATGAGAATTAAATTCTCATTCTAGGGCTTATGCATGGGGATGTGTCTTGTCACTGGAACTATGTAAGCAAGTTTGGAGCAATTGTTGGATCATTTTAACAAGAGAGCACAATTTCTTGAACAGAATGATCACTGGAGCTTAATCTTGTATGTTTGGGTATGATCCTGAAACAAAAAGACAAAGTGCTAAAAAGTGCACATCATCACCTCTTCCAAAGTAAGCTTGCATGAGCAAATAAAAAATCAAGTCACTGTTCATTGTCTTTTTGAATCTCAAGGGATCGTCCATAAGGAATACTTTTCGAACACTTCGGCACAGTAAAGAACATCCATAGAGACGTTTTTTTTCAGGCATTCCATTAAACAGACCTGTAATAACAGGTGATTAGATGGGACAACAAACCCACATGTGTCTTATTGCTTTGAGCTCCAACGGTGTAGTGAAGATGAGGAAAACAGAGGGGGGTGGATTATCATGAGCCCCAACTCATCTTTAGAGGAGCGTGAGTTTGCCCATTGTCTGAATGCAGGAACGAACCCCACTCTGTGGCGCCAAGCTGACATGGCAAAATGCTGTCTGGGTCAGCGAGTCACCTGGCTCCAGGCGTAATAGCAGGCAAGGGTGGGCTATGTACAGTCGCAGCCGGGCACCAGGGGCCACAATGGCGACGCTGAAACACTCCCCTCCTCGTGTGATGACAGGCCAATCTTCGCACAACAATACCGTATAATTTGTGAGAGGGCCCTGCTGTGAGAGAAAAGATCGGTAATTAAAGCAAGAGAGGACAGCCTGAAATGCATGCAAACCAGCACTGATGACAGCCATCAGCTGACTGCTGTATAGAGCCTTGTTATATGCTCCATCGTCATGGAACTAAATGAGCTCTCTAACTTTGAGCTGAGCTCGGTGGCAGTGGAGAGTGAAGAGTGTGGTGTGTGTGTGTGTCACAAGTCCAAGAATGGAGCTGGGGGACTATTGTTCTCTGGTGCTTGCTTTCGTGGGAACAGCTTTCTGATCATGGAAAGGGGAAGTTATTATCAGCCTTCGTTCAGCTCACCTATTAATGATACTGGTCAACAAAGCCGGCTCAGTCCTACTCTCTGTCGCAGACATTGTGAGGCCAAGCACTCTGCTGTGCCCTAACTGCTGAATTAGGAAAGTTCATTTGGCTATTAACTCATGAATGGAGTCCTCTCTCTGCATGGCCTATAAATGTGAAGGTCTTTATGCTCTTCGCGAAGGTTTAGACTTAATACTTTGGGGAATATGATTGGCTCTATTGTGGGTTGAGATAATCTGCCTTGTCACTTAACAGCTTGGTTTGTGGTCAAAGAGATGGCACAAACCCCCCTTAGAGTAATGGGCATTAATAACACCAATAGAGAACTCCCATTTGTGCACTCGCCAGCCATTAAGCTGCTTAAGAACTGAATATGATAGGACTTAAAGTAAAAAGGGAAGTGACCGAGACTATTCCTGTAGTTAATGTGATGAGTGACTTAGCAACAATGGCTGATGTCCATGGTGAACGTATAACGAGCCTATTTTCTGTGTTCACATATGAGTTTCAGGCCTCAATGTTAAACTCTATGCCAAATATTTTCTCTGCTTGGTCACACATTTTGGAGTCAGGACCCCTGTGCATCAGATTTCTGTATAGCAGCCTAAATTACTCCCAGCTTCATATAAGAGCTCCATCAGGCCACATTGTCGAAATGTTAATTGGATTGGTCATTTCTTTGTTCTGAACTAGGTTCCAGGCTCATTTTTTGAAGCTATTTTAGTGCTTCACACTTCACCAATGTCTTTATAAGTTCTTGCCCCATACAGCTGCAGTGGGGTTTGATCATTTCTATCTTCACCCAGTACAGATGTGGCTGATACACAAGATGTGCGTGTGTGTGTACGTGTGTATGTGTGTGGGTCACTGGAACCACTTGGCACAGGCTTCAGCAGACTGTGGCTTCCCCTCACAGACAGCACACTTCCAGCTACACTCCAGCACTCATATTCACTCCAAGGCAGCCAGTCTGTTGACAGACACATGATTTACGACCACTTTGCTGAGTTTTACTGCAAATGTTAATGTGACAGAAACTATTGACTTGGGGAAGTAATTCTGATGTGGGTCATAAAGTGTAGTGTAAAAGTGGTTGTGCTTTCATGACAAGTGCACTTGATGATATGTTTATAACATTATCATAAAACTTTCTTCACTACTCCTTTTTTGTGTGTGACTCAGCCAAACAAGACTTCCACACCCCGTTGAATCACTAGAATACAGTGAACACCCAGTAACCTGTCACCGGAAACACAACAAACACCCAGTAACTTGTCACCAGAAACACAATGAACCCAGTAACCAGAGTTAGACAAGTGGATATATGAACTCTTTCTATATAGTAGGTCTGTGTTTGGAGTTAACTCCCATATTGTGGGCCAACTGGCAAGACAACAAAAATGCAACATGCGACTATGAACACAAGATAATAATACAATTTAAATATTGTTGTTTTTTAATAAAAAGCTTTACACATACACACAGCCATACATGTATACTGTTCAACCTACTTTAACTAGGTTCTATTAAAATGGCTAATTATATATTTATTATATATATATCTCCCTCTCTCTTTCTCTCTCTCTCTTACACACACACCTATACTTTTTCTCACACAAACACATGCATAAGCATCTGGTAACACTTAAATCAGTTTTAATAGCTATTTACTGTGATCTGTACTTTTTTTTATTTAAACACATTTTCCACTCTGCTAATGCTAATGTTTCATAAAACCCCCATTTCTAAATTAGACTATAGTTGTGCCAGCAGTTAGAACATAAGTAAGTGTTGCACATGCAGGTATAGTGATTCATTTTAGGCTTGGAAACAGTCAAACAGCATTTATTTGTGATGTGAGGCTGTCGACCATTCCTCTTCATAACAGCCCTCGGCAAGCCTTAATGATTAAACGCAACTATCCCAGTGAGAGAATATGCAGGAATCATGCAGTTTTAATAAAGTCATGAGAGCTGGCCAGGCTACAGTTCTGAGGTCAGCTGCAGTTCTGTCATCTCCATCGAGGCTGAAGTGCTGCACACTGAAAGCCCCTCTGCTCCGAAACCTGACACTGCACCGGCACAACAGGACATGTGTTCGCTCTTACTCTAATGTGAAAATGGACACTCAAACATTCAACTGTGACCTGTTTTATGGTTTTACACACTCACAGAGCCCTATAACCTCTAATAGGACACACAAAGCTAGGCTACAGAGGTAAAGCACTTTTCCAGCTGGATTAGGAAACAGAGACAGAACACAAAGAGAGAAGAGTCCTAATATGCTACAAAAATAATAATAAGAATTTTTTATAAAAAAGCTATACATATTGAGGTCTGTTGGTAAACATTGCAGGACTGTACCAATAATCAGTCATGTAATATCTTGATCATTAAGATACATCAGGTATACTGGACCAAACCAGATTGTAATAGTAATGTTTAGCTGTGTAAAAATGTCCTCATAACCATATAGACCACAAAAAGGTCTAATCTCATCACATTCCTTCAATAATGTTTATTAATTTGAAAGGATGCACTCTTTATGGATTAACATAATATATTATATTAATTAATGACCTGCTGTGGCAGTGGCCATGGGATGTGTAACAAATGCATTGAGTTAATGAAGTAATTGTCATTAATTTAAGTGTATAATAAATACAAGTTACATGAGGCAGCAAACACAAAAAAGGACTTCTATAAGATCTTTGTCCAGACTACTTTTTCAGACAAGTCAGATCATGTTAATTAGCACTTTAAAAACATGTATCATTTGTTAACAAGAGCAAAAAACTTTTAAGAACAGGAACTTCTTCAAACCTGAGCAACAAGATTATTATCTAAGCTCATTGCTTGTCCACACAACTGACACCAACTCCATGCCAAAGCACTTAGGTCTTTAGCAAACTGCACCTCGTAAGGGAAAAGCCTTTGTCTGTTATGGATTTTCTGCTTTGTGTTTTGGCAGCAGAGCAACAGCTGGCAGGCTGGACGCCCCTCGTTCGGTTGTCAGAGCGAGATGAACACACTTCTTTTTAAGATAATTACACCATTCAGAGGTTTGACAAGTACATAATTGATATGAAATGAGTGACTCATTGTTAATTGGTCTTGGTTGACTTTATGCCAAGTATGATGTGAAAGAAAATAAAAGTTGCTTAACTTATATTCCCTACGTTGTTTAATTTTAAACCGAACATGGTCTAATGGAGCCTAATATTCCAGAAATTAATCATTCAATCAACATGCAATCAAAAACAAAAAAGAAAATGATTCGTTGTGTAATCTACCTCATAGAAAACTCTGAATCTTAGAAGATGATTCTCTAAAATAATGTAAAATATCCACAGATTTTGTTTTGATTATACCAATAGCTTTAACTTTACAGGTTTCAGATAACAAAACTTGCACTTTAGTCAATAAAATAATTTAAAAGATGCATGCCATCTGCATTTCACTGTATTTCCTTAAAACATTTTCTTAAAAATAAGAGAAACCTTACATTGCTGGACTGAGCAGTGGAATGTGAATTGTTCTCAGTGGCTGTAATCCATCAATGATAAACACAAGTTATGTCCTTTTGGCCAACAAAAATATGCAACATTTGAGGGCACCATTTTTCATGTTGTTGACAGATGATGAACAGATTTTTTCCAGGATTCAACTGACTTTTACACAAGGGTTTAAAGTGCTACAGCTCTGGCTGCTTTCCTGAATTTTATTGTGCTCCACTGGGCCAGAAACTAAATTCAGAAAGAGCTTTCCAGATTTCAGGTAATTCCACTCAATATCTGTATGCATGCTATGTGCTGTGAGAGTAATTAATTGTGAATAAATTAATGATTGTGCACCATGTTCTTTGAAGGGTTATACTATGCATTTAATTATTATGACATCCTTCACATTAAAGCACGCCTTAGCCTTTGAATTTTTGACCTCAAGCTAATAATGGAGTTCACACTTTGTACGTCATAAAAGGGAGAGAGTATAATACCACTAAGAGCAGAGCAATAAGTCAAAGTGAACGCCCACTCTGTTTTTTTTTTTTTCTTGCTACTGATCTCTTGGTTCTTTCAGCTGAGGCCAGAGGCAGCGTGGGGTGGGACACATGGCCGGCGCTTAGTCAGGTGAAAGTGTCTCCCCCGCACTGGCGTCTGAAAGGCCCGTCTCCAGGTCCCACTGTGTCCCTGCCTGCCAGCTGGAGCCCCCTGACCCCTCCAGTCCAGTCAGTGAGCACAGCAATGCCAGCAGGGGTACCTCTTCAGGGTCACTGAACTCAATGTGAGACTATGGCTGGACTCTTAATGCATTACTCTAATAATGCATGACTTTTAATGCAGTATAGTATATATTGCTTTCTGAGGGTCACTGAACTCATTGCAGTGCATACAACTTTACACAGGTCACCAAGAAATATGACACATTTTCCAGAATTTCATGTAAACATGGCTCAGGAACAATAATATTATCTTCAGCCTATTTTCTTTTTGTTGTACTCAGGGTTCATTTGCTTCAATATAGCTGTGAATATAGCTGCAAGTTTACTGTTCAGTCCTGATACTATAACAGGATATTTTGATAATCTGTTTTGTGTTTGTATATAAAGAACAAGTTATCACTGCTGCTGCTGTCACTTGAGTAACTTACACACCACGTCAAATGATGTGCAACAGGACAAATTTATATTGAATATGAGGCTAAGGACTGTAGCAAAGGGGAGCTTTGGGGGATAATACTCACCCGTGTTGCATACTGTGCCACTTCAAAATACACTTTCAATCAATACCAATTATTTTTATTGTTTGCATGTGCCTTATATTTTATATTTAGAACTTCTACATTTATATTACATCTCAATTGTATCAAAGATTAAGGAGAATAATATTATAGTAACTTACTAGTTCAAAACATTATATTGCATTAATGTAGTATCACAAGTCCTGCCTGTTGTCTAAAATCTCATCCGTGACCTGTTTTGCAGGCTTGGTGTACTGGCTTAAGCTTAATGAAGGAATGACAATACAAGGAATGACACTGACACTGGTATGCATGCTAACATGGTTGGAGCATCAGACTAATTCGTTATTAGACCTCTACTACAGGCAGTTTGATGGGAGATTTTATATTAGGTTTACTAGTTTTTTGTTTTACTTTTGTGCTGTTTTGGTTTTGTGCCTTGAACCCTCCATACCCCTCAGTCCATATGTTTCAGATATGGCTGTGACGACTAATTAAAGAAAGACTTCAAACATTTTTATTCTATTTTAAAAGCATAATACCTGTGCTTACTCATAAGCAAGTCTTATTATACCTCATTCTGTCATAAATCTTTTCACACAGAGACTTCCAAAAGAATCAATTGGATACAGCAGGCCAAATGAACTACAGAGAATTCAGCTCTGGGGAGCAGACCTTCAGGAGCAGACAGCAGTAAATCTCCTCTACATGAAGACCCCTCTTTCCTGTACTGATATCACCCTCTCAGGTACTAAATCTTTACAGCTAAGTTAGGGCCATTAGAACCAAACCTAGGGATTGCTGACTAATTGATAAGGTTACGATTTGAAACATTCTCCAAAGCTCTAATTGAAACCATTAGGGAGGAAGACTGGAGATGTCTGGGGAACGAGCGCAGGGAATCGAAGGGGGTCTTTGATCTCGGAGCTTGTCTGCCATCCTGTTTTCCTTCAAGGTTTCCTGGTTTGTTTCAGAAGACAGAGTCAGACTCTTGGGGACAGGATGTTAATGGATCGCTTAAAAGAGGCCTATTCTTTACGAGAAGGCTAAAGCGTTATCAGCTGGGTTAAAGACAGTCAGCATTTGCAGAAGGGAGGGAGGGCAGTAACAGATAACCCTGCTGAGTATTACAGTAGCATTTCTTGCCAAAGAAAGTAATTACACTATGCACTATGCATTTCAAAAGATCTGAATGTGACTGCAACTGTAACTTGTTGGATGGGTGAAAAAAAAAATTAAAAAGTAAAAGTTTTCACCAGTGTGTTCAAGTTAATAACTTACTCTGTATCTGCATAATAATAGAAATAACAAATTAGATAAATTTGGAAGTTGGAATCTCCCTAGACAATGTGCTGTCAGAGTACAATTATTCTACTTATAATATGAAGATTTATGTTTATTATCCTGATGGCTAATGAGCAGGATATTTTCATAAATTACCTCACATCATTCCTTTTGGTTAACAAGTTAAAGGTTATTTTTAAGGCATGCCAAATTAAATGGCTTGTTTATATTGTGCCCTTATGTGAGACGAGTTAACTAGGCGTTAGGGTACTGAAACAATAATACACTGTTTTCACATTGTATAGCTCCAGTTTCATACAGATTACAGGCAAGACAAAATAAGAAATCATAATCTGTATTTTTATGGACCCTCTTAACTTTATTCAAAAGGAATGAAAACAAATCACAAAGCCAAGGATGTGGAGACTGAGTGAATTTAGCTTTTCCTTTCTGTTGTCTTAGCAATATTAAACAAATCCAATAAGACACAGAGATTTTTTTCCCCTCACTGCTGATCACTGAGATAGAGGTGCATCAAACATACGGTAAACCTCTTGACAGACTGTAATCTAAAGAGTAACTCCTGTATGGTCAAACCCTTTGGCTTTGATTATGTCTAATCAAACTGTCTTAGATCTTCATTACTAAATGTAATGCCTGCTTTGATCTTGAGCACTAGCAATGAACATTTCTACAAAACTGTGCACTCTGATTAGACTCATGGCTGGTTTGAATAGAGCCTTACCAGCGGTGACTTCAGTAACAGCCGTGCATTCACAGGACTGCTCTGGGTGCTCGACAAAATATGAATCACCAGACTCTCAAGACCATGGAGAACAGTTGGCTTTGATAATGATATTCCAAATTACATTTGGCTTTGAACAGAAACATTTACTTTAGAATTTTTTTTTCTGTTTGCGTGTCAAAGTCCCATCCATTCCAATGGCTCTGAATTATAGTGGAGATCATGCTGTTCCAGCATGAAATGGTGCCTGCTACAGAAAGATCAGATTTCATGAATTTTGCTCTTTCATCCTTATGAAATAAATATGTGCGCCCTCTCCCAAAATTGCTCATTCCTCTCATTTTAAGTTTACAAAATAAATATTATTTTTCATCTTGTTCGGAACTTTCAGGAAAAACAAATAATTCGTTTGAATGACAAATGGTTAAACAATTTTCTTTAACAGTTGTACTAATGATCTATGTGTAAGGGCACATTTGAGAAGTAATATGTTAAATTTAATAAAATGTATCATTAAAATGATTATTTATCAGCCTGTCCAATATATTTAAAACAGACATGTTCTCTCCCCTTCTCCAGTTCCTTTATAGTTGGATTTTCTGATTCCACTCTGTATATGATATATTTCAGTGTAATCATAGAGTGGTATTCATAACCTTACCTTTATTATTTGGATAAAGAAATGTGCCTCAGGGTAAATGAGCCTAACCTGCTCATGATGGCATGACGGCAGAGCTGCATGCCCCCTAAGGACTTCACACTTTAATTGGCCTGGTGCCACAGTCCCTGAGTGGCTGGAGATCAATGGACTGCACGGGTAGTGCAGTGGCAGTGACCCGTAGAGCTGGACTCTCCCTGAGCGTCTGTCTCTCCTGCTCTGCCTCACACTCCTACTACGGATTGTATGGGGGGCTTCTGAGAGACCACTCAGTCCAGTCAGGCAGGCGCTAGCAGAGCCAGAGTCAATAAGCAAAACTGAGCCCCTATCCAATTCGCTATCATAAACTTGACATCCTGTGTTATATACATCTAATTTGTTCTGGCATGGTGGCTCCTTCATTTCCCATCAGCACATCACACTGTGTTTAGTGTATGCCATGTGCAGGTACAGTGGAGGATGCATACATATAATATTGTGGCATTTGGGATTTTTAATCATTATCGCACTTTATCAGTTACAATCCCATTATAGAAATTCTGCAAGTATTTGTATCTGCATAATGCTGAGTCGAAGGTGCCCATGCTATCTATTTTGAACTCTGGGCTTTAATGTGGGTCTGTATGGAGGTGTAGTGCCGAGGTGTGGGATGATATTACAGCCTGAGAGAGTGAGTGTGTTTGCTCTCTGCTTATTATGGAGAGGAGCCAGTCTTCTCAGAGGCCACAGGGGGAAGATGGCAGCACTGATAGCGGCCACATGGGTTCCATCAGGGTAATTGAAGCAGTCTGCCCTACACCAAAACGGAGCCCTGAAGGACGCGACAAAACCAATTGATTTAAAGGCAATAGAGCCTGTGTTCAAAAGATGACATTTTTATTAACATCCCTTAATGCAAAGCAGGGCTGTTTATGGCCATGTAGGTGTCCTCTGAATATTTTTTATTTACTTTTAGATGATTAGAGAAGTTTGGGCTTGCAACAGGGTCAGAGGAACAGAACTTCAGAGGAGTGATATGATGATCCTGCAATAAATGACAGGCTTAAAGGTCAGCTCATATAAAGAATAATTTAGAAAAAAAACATTGCTGTGCTTGGTATCTTCATTAAAAATCATCAAAAGACCCAAAAAGACATATTTCTTACTAAGCAATAACCATTATGGATGACGTCGGTGCCTACAACCACTTTACTGTAATCAGTCACTAAGGGTAAGTCTACAAAGACCATCTAAATCTGGCCTACCTAAATTCTTCATTCTCCATCTGTCTCTCTCTCTCTCTCTCTCTCTCTCTCTAGTCTCACTCATCTTTCAAGTGTGTAAAAGAAAACGATAACAAGGCCTATGTTTGCACAATATATGGTGCAGAGTGACATAAAAATAAAGGCTTTGATAAACACACCCAGTTCAACGAGGATTACCGTGAGGCCTTTTCTACAGCTAGATATTGCCTTCATGCCAGGTTAACCAGGCAGCAATCAAAACAAATGTCATACCCAAACTATCCATTCTCTAATTGTGTGCCATTTCTTTTATGCTTCACATTGGACATGTGTGAGGTGGGGAAGGGGTAAGAGAGGCTTCATATCTCCATCCTGTAAATTGTTCAGAGCCATTGTCCTCTGGCCCCAGACCTCAGAAACCGTAATTGCAAAAACCACATCTGCAAAAACCACATACAATACTGGTGTAATAAGGCAGCTTATCACTCAAGACTCTCAATGCAGGCATTGGGATTTGTTTTGCACCTCTTATACTGTATAT
>JAOVYV010000040.1:18707445-18719532 GCA_025674545.1 Hassar affinis | reverse complement strand
AATTCATTGCCAGTCCTAAAGAGAATGTAAAACAATATGAAACATTAGCATATTCTCTTCTAATTCTTTGACAGATTAAGGAGGACAATCTGTGAAATATCTATAAAATCTCAGTTAAGAATTTTACATTTTTTTTGTATTTGGTGACTGAAAAGATCATGGAAAGTATTTTCATCATGTTTATGAAACCATGACCATTTCATGCAGACATATTGTGAATAGGAAAAAGGAAATATGATCTAACAGACATACTTACTGTCTTTCATTACTAATTACTTTGCTGATCACACTAGCTAATTAACCTACTATAAGGGATAAATAAGCTACTGCTTATTCAACAGGAGACATATTATTGTTATTTTTATATCTATTTTTTAATAATGAAAGTTGAAGTCAATTTCTGTTCATTCTCAAAATTACACAAACAACAAACAAACAAACAAACAAACAAATAAAAATAACCAAATCACTAAATACACAAGACTACTCTAAATAGCTCTTAAGTGAGAGAGAGTGAATAAGTAAATAAATGAAGGTGTGAGGCCCTGTGATGGACTGAGGCACATTTCAATTGTTTCCACAATGTTTGGATGAGGCAGGCTAAGTGGTTACTGAAGATGTATAAGTTCAATTAAGCAGTTCATATTATTGCTGTGTAGTTATTAAGTGCTAAATAAGCAAATTAAAACCATATTGGATCTGTCAGATTGCTCAGTTGTATTAAATGGAATTGAACAATTAGATGCAGATCTTCAATTTTCCCCCTTAAACCTCTAAAATATCATTTTTCTTATCACTAATAGGTTTAAAGTAGCACTGACCATGATGACTTACTGCTGATAGTGAGTAGTAATTAGGCTTACTGATACAAATGATGTGTAAAATCCCAGGTTAATCACTTAATACTCCAGTAATTCACCCTATCAAATTCTGAATGTAATTAAGACCAAAGTAAGCAGCCTTAGGCAGACAATAACAAAAAGTGGAGTTGATTGAATAAAGCCTCCCACGTTACTTGAAATTAGACCAGTCTTGCTAACTTAATTAGTTCAGGCACTCAGTTCTGTATATGTGGTAATGCTTTGCCTCAGCACACAACTGTCTTTATCATAGCACATCTATCATTTACTCTTTTGTGTATTAACAAATAATATGCAATTTTAAAATGTAGGAAAATAAGTTTTTTGAAAAATCTTTGATTTTTTTGCTGAGAATACCCATAAAGTATGACAGTATCTTCTTTCACACAGCAAATATGGATCAGCGTCTTAAGCAATGTAATCTAATTGCACCACCTTTAATATGTGGTGAATTGTGTCTCATCAAGATATAAATGGTATGCTTTGGCATGATCCAAAGAAGATTTTCTAAGATACTGCCAATGAGATATGAAACATGAAAGAGGAAGGGTATTAGGCCTACTGGTGTGAATTGAACAAGCAGTGTTTTTTCAATATGGCCTCTGCTCTAAACTCTATTGATGTTGAGGAAGCACTCCAGTGACTTTCGGCCATTGGCGTCAGGGAGCCCTCCTCCCTTGTCCACTGCGAGCTTGATGTGAGCGTGAAAGCTGTTGCTAATAAAAGTTTCAAAGAAAGGGATGAAAAGAAGGAGAAATTGAGCAGCCAGGGCTGCATTATCCCTGCTCTGTATGGTGGCTGCCCCGGCAGAGGTGTTCTGCCAATGGCAGGGGCTTGCAGAGGTCGCTGGAGATGTCACCAGCATTGCTTGAGGGCAGGGGCAAAATCACTTGCTTCTCACAGGCTTCAAAGTGCAGGGCAATTACACTCAAGTAGCCAAATGAATAGATGTATCAGCTTGCCAGCAGTTTCTTGAGCAAAACAGAAGAGGCCTTTGAGAAAGAGAGAGGAGGCCAGAACCACACCTTATGAGTAATGCGTAACAACTCACATGATAATTACTAGGAGTAAAAAAAGTTGCCTATGCACCATCTAAAAAAAGGAACTTACTGCAATCATAGGTTCTGATCATGGAGAAAAAAAATTAATAGCAAAAGAGCAAAAGGAATGGCCGCACTCCATATGAGCAACACTGTTTAGAGAAGGCGCTCATTGTGAATGCTTCTCTCGGGCAGTGGCACATACGAAGTCAGATTCCCATTGAGTGTACTGAAAAGAGCCTTTGATTGGAAATTGCTTTGGCAGGAGAGCTCACCTGCAGAGAGTAGTCTATAGCCTCTTTTGGAGAGCCCAGCAGCTGCCAGAGCTGTAAGTCTGGGCACCTAGTGGGCCAAAGAATGGAAGCTGCAGAGTCTTTCAATACAAAGCCACTTAGTAACAGAAGGCATGTGCCAAGCTTGCAAAGCCAGAATAAAAAGTGCCCTTCGGAGTTGACTAAATATCAGGGGCCACTTTTTTCGCTTTCTCCCAGTCCCTGCTCCTCAGCCCCAACTCACACTTCTATCATAAGGACAATAGTAGACCTAAGGAGCCCTAACCGCAGAAATATACCAACAATCGCCAGGGAAAGGGCTGAGGAACTCCGCCGGAGTGTGGAAGCCATCAATTACATAGAGCAAAAGTTAAAAACCCAGCAGGGCCCATGCATTAGAATGCAGAGATATGCAGGCCTGCAGGCAGTGGAAGCCTGAACTGTGGCCAGGCTAACAGAAGCTCACAAAATGAAAGTGTGGAGTATGATTCATGAGGGAGAACGTTTTACCACAACTTTTTCTCATTTTTTCCCACTGATTGGAAAAATATGAATTGGATAAATGTGTAAAACATTTATCCAAGCAGCTGAAATCCAAGTGCATGAAATTCCATGGTGTGCTGGGCAAATATTCTGTCTTTACTGTTTCCAAAATAAAAATCCAATAAAACTTCAAAAAGAATATTAATGAATAACAACTATTCATCAATAGTTGTTATTCATCAGTATTGACTACAAATAACTTATTGATGAATTACAAACCAGCACTTGAACAGCACTTGTTGCATCTTTGCAGCAAAGGCATAACACATAGCCATGTGTTACAGAATACAGATTCTCTGCTTGAATGCCTTCACAAACAGCAGAGGGCCTAAAAGGGATGAAAAGCACTTGACTGTCCGGACACTGAGCGCCTGAATTCCACTGTGCCTTTTTGGCCTTGTCTCTCAGAAGGCGCCGCCTGACACACTGAGAGCAATGCGCAGGGATCACACAAAGCCTCGTCAATTCAACCATCTCCCAGCAGCTAATTTATGATGCCCTCAAAGCAATTTTCACAGTCAGAAAAGTGCAATTGTATTTTCCAGCTCATTAAACCCAAGCACAACAAAGCTTTCATCCTCCCGCTGCCCCCCTCCCATTCCAGCCCTCCATCCCACAGTCTGCATTTCAAAAGAAGCATCGTGAAAACACAAGCCTCTGTAACGTGTAAAATAAACACATTGCTCCTTTTTTAAAACATTTTTTGGTCAGCGCCTAGAGAGAAATTTGTCAACACATAAGGCCAGGATAACAGAGTTCCAATTTAAAGCATTCATAAACTCAGATTGCCCAAGTTTCAGTGAGAATTTAAGGCTTGTTTATTCAGAGGGCCTCTTCACTCTCCTCCCTCTTCTTTGTTCTGCGTTTCATGGGAGGACTTGAAAATTGTAATCTCAGGACAATCAGGCTGACTTATTTGTTCAGCTCCTGTCTCACTTGTAATCGCAGGAAAACCTTTAAATCATGTGAGTACCTGTCAAGCAGCTCCGCTGTGCCTCGGTTGCCCAGCTTAACAAACCTTACCACCAAAAATAAGCTCCTATGGGGCTAATAAAAAAATTTGTTGTCCAATTGAGCTTGCATAATGTAGTGCTGACAAAACATGGTCGTGGAGTACTCAATTTTAGTGTATTACCTGCTTTAATACACCCATGTAGAATCAGAAAAAGACTTACTTTATGAGATGATTAGTTGGATCCCATGTGCTAGTACAACCTCCAGGGCCAGGATTGGGAACTACTGACATACTGGATGTAATTACACCCAGACAGTTCTTTTTAACTTGTGCTTTAAAATCAGTTACAAAAACAGTTTAATCCTCTCACATTCTTCACTCTGCTTGTGCATTATGCCGTTTCAATCATAAAACACGAAAGCTGAGTGATGAATGCTTTCATGTTACCACAGAGAATCTGCTGTTACAGTACTATGCAGGGTTTTAAGTATAAGCAAATAAAATAATTGCTACAAATGTAAGGCCTTAGAAGAGTAGATGTACAAAGCAGGAGTTCTAACATAATAAGGGCAATTATAGTTTAAGGATGCTAATTTAACTTCATAGTAGGAGAGTCCTTTGAACATATTTTCCCAAAAAATGCATTCTCATTTTAGTTTGTCAGTGAATTAGTCAAAGAGATTGCTCACTGAGATTGCTCAGAAGAGTTGCTTTGATAAAACAGTCAGTTTGGCTATAGTGATTTTGCCCTGAAAACATTTCTGTGCTCTGCAATTTGGCCTCAGTCAAACTTGGACTCATGTGAAGGGGAATACTGATGCTATGGCAGAAGCTTTTGTGAAAACAAACTCATTGTACGTCTGGCCACTGGAGAGAGACTGGGAGGGGACAGAGTATTTGAATGTGTGGTCAGAGTTTTTAGTCGCGCACTAAAACCACAAAGATGCCACAATTAGTTCTTGTCCCTACAGAGAAGGCCATGTAACCACTCTCATTGTATCTGCCCTTCACTCAAAAATCCTGGTTCAAGTCTGCAATCAGAGCCAAAAATTGACCTCAATTGTTGGTGTTAACTCTGTGGCATACTTTTAGTGCCATCTGTAAAATATAGTCTACATTTCTGCTTTCGAACAGAGAAGCTGGCATGTTGGAAAAATGGTACAGTTTGAAAAATAAGGGTCTGTATATTTAATCATGTATGAATATAATGATTACTTCTTGTTCTTTTTTTGACCATGTAAACTTATGCAGCATCTGATACAGATAGCCTAAAAAAACAAAGATGGAAAAGGCTTTGTGGTAGGTTACATTTCCCAGCAGGGCAGCTCAACAGTTCATGGGTAGCTTACCCTTATAATTGTTCAAAAATAAGAGCATGGCAATTGAGCTAAAGCAGGCAATGTTTTTTTTTTAACAAAAGTCAAGGGACTCTAGGACTGGGGCCATATTGGGCCATGTTAGCCTAAAATGATTAGGTCAGGTCAAGCTCTTGTTAAGTCAAATAAAAGGTCAACATACTTTTTACTTATCCGTGTCACCCGAGGCCTCTACTTTAAGTGCCCCCTCAGGGCTGAGTAAAAAAATCCGAAGGAAACCTTATGCGCATGGATGTAAACCCAAAGCTGACTCGCTATAGCAGTTTCCCTTTCTAGATAGTTAAGTATTTATGATGCCTGACCTCTGCCAGTTTCACTCTCAACAGTCCAGTGTGTTCTGGTTTAAAGAGAATGGAGGAAAAACTGTCAGTCAACAACAGCTACAGAAATAAACCAAACTTTCGATTCCATTCAATACAACATGTCAACATTTTATCTCATGCAGTGACTACTCTTCAATACTATCTCAATTCTATAATGACATAAAATTTGACACTACACTACAGAGATGTGCAGTAATTACATACACCATCATATTTTACTGTTTACAAAACAGCTGTCAATTTGCTATAAAACTTTTATACTTAGGTTAAATTTAAGGTAAAAGGTATAACTCTAACACCTAGCAAAATACAATCCTAAAGATTCTCTTTCAGTTAGGTCACTCTGAATACCAAATAATAAAATTGAATATTAAATAGGAAACTACATCTCAGTGACAGGTTCATAACACACATGCAATCCTTTTCAGCCTGATTCACAAAATCTTTGAGAAGGTCTTTCATTCTGCTACAGGACATCACATGTTGCACTGCTATATTTTACTTGGTACTGGCTTTGCTAATTTGCCCTTTTGCATGGTTCAGCATCCTTATATAAATAAACAGAAGCTATTTAAAAAGATCCTCTTTAACATGAGGAAATAAAAAAGACATATATTCATGGCATAACAAACAAACAAATACATATTTCTTCATTTATTGTAATAAAATGTTTAATTTAAATCCTTGTTTACATTATGCCATGATATGCATATAACATACATAGTTTCTTAAATTCTTGAATTTTTTATTTTTGTATCCATTTTTTAAAAACGTGGAATTAGTGCACTAGATGAGCTGGTCCTCATCCGCTCTGCAAAAATGGCTATCCCACTTGAGGGTGACCTTGAGGGACAGATCTGCTTTCAAGCTCTGTAATGACTTCTGACATGGTTTACTTGCCTCCACGCTGTGACAGAAATGTTTGCTGGAGTCAGAGGAGGAAATATTTGAAACAAGGCACCACTAAAAAGGAGCCTGAAGCAAAACAGTGAGATTACACTTCAAGAGCAAGTTTTTAAATAAAGGTGCTTGTGTGAAGAGGTACGGTATATGAACTAACACAACATCCCTATTACTGCCACACGTTAGTCTAACATTAAAATAAAACTCATATGACCATTTGCAGTGTAACAGGAAATACATGACCACATAGAATTTAAATGAAGTCTGCACAGTTGTTTAATACAGAGACGTTTTGCAATGAAATCCAGATGAAAAACTTCACCTTTGGCTTTCAGTACACAGGAGACTCAGAGCGGCTCAGAGTGACACTAAATGAAGCTCACATGAAAACACGCAGAATGAGACTTGAATAGTTTAAATTAATTTATGTTGACAAGACAGATAATTAATTTGGAACATGATTAATAATAATAATAAGATGAAGAAGAAGAAGAAGAAGAAGAAGAAGAAGAAGAAGAAGAAGAAGAAGAAAAAGAAGAAGCCCGATGTCATAATGAACTCAGACTGTTATTTAGAACAGAATATTTAGTTTGAATATTTTGGTCTACATCCTAATTATAGTAACATGGTGCATGATTTGTACCTTTTCATGTAAGATATCATCATTATAATCACAGTTCTTATTTCAGAAACATTTTTAAGCATACAGTTTAAAAATATTTTGTTATGATGTTTATGACACAAGATATTTATCGTGATCTGTTACAGTCTCTGTACCTACACAAAAATGAAATCCAAATGATAGAGTAATGAGAAGAAAGTGCTGCAGGTGTAGGGAGTGGTTCTCTGTGTTCAGTATGTGATGAATGTGCATGTAAAAACTTGTGTGGGGTACTAATCGTCATTATCTAATTTCAGCCATTCATGCCACGGGCATAATATCAGCCTGCTGATGACTTTCAGCCGTGAACTAGTACAATACAAACATGGCTGAAATTAAAGCCATCAAACGTAAATATTGTAAATGTTTATCAAGAAATGCAGTGTTCCAAAATCTGTCACAGAGGCAAGTAAAAGCATTTCTTCCCTTTTCTCTGTCATTTTATAGATAATGGATATATGCACCATTCAAAGGTCTGTTGGACTCAGTATCATTCTGAAAATATTAATTCCTTTTTTGAGAATCAGGGCGGAGGATGCATGAGAAATCTATGTAACCCCCCTTAGATGCAGACAAACATTCCATCCAAAATCAGGTCTTTGCAAAACTTTGAACTCACACACAAAGATCTAAAATAAACAGTGCTGCACTGCACCAAAGCAACTACTCCACTGGCAAAGCAACAGTGAAATCATGAGGGATTCCCAAAGAAAAACATTTTGTGTTGATGTTTCAGGCAATTATACTAAGCCCAAGAAAAGCAACAGGAAAAATTAACTATTCAATAAAAGTGGTTGAGAGGGATAGTTGGGGGGAGGTTTCCATAATGACATTGAATTGAATTCCCAAGAGGTGAAATAATGCCCTTAGATGACTGCAAAGGAAATTCCTTAATAGCTGTAAAGAAGCAAGGAGTAACAGTGATACTGTTAGATACAATACATAATGACTATGTTTAACTACTGTGGCCTGACCTCTTATAGCTCTCCACTGAATAACAGCGGAAATAATGATTATACTGCAGGGACTTTCATTTGCCACTTATAATATTGTGCAGATGACATTTTTTTAGACAAATTACTTCTAACAATATTTGTTAAATCATAATGAGTGGTGCTGATTTATAATGATAAACAAATCACATAGCACAATAATTAGAGGCATGTTTTCACAAAACTCACAACACCTTTTCGTTTACTGACACTAGACACTGGATTAGTGTAATATGTTTAAAAAATGCTAAAAACTAACCGATAATGTGATTTAATTTGAGAAACCCTTCAGATTTAAACCATGTATAATTCACAGGATAAACAGATAACCGAATGGAAATTCCTTCATGGAATATACTGAGAGGTGCAACAAAAAAGCCACAAATGGAAAGAGCTCAGCAAACATATGTTTACTGTGGCATAAAGCTGAGAACTTATGATAACTCATAATAGCATATCATATCCCAAAACATTTAGTAGAGTAATAGGGCACAGAGGTAAACAATTATACAGCAAAATGTCCTTGCCAGAGACAAATTCACTAGGCCCTTTTAATAAGTAAGCCTCCTGTCATTTTCTGTCATTTTGAGTTAAAGAGCAACATACTGTTTATAGTATTCTGCTTTGTAATAAATCAGAAGACCACTTCCTTCAGAGGAGTAAACACTTCAATATGTGCTCTGGGTTTTGAAGAACATTCACAAGTGCTCTCATTAGAGGAGGATACATGGGCAGAGCCGCTACACTGACACCACCTTCCTAAGAGCAAACTGATGCACACTGAAAGCTTCCAGGCTATGTTAACATTGACAGGAGGAAAATCTGCTTTTCAATGTTTTATTAAATTAGCCAAATCTAGAAAAATGTTGTCATCAAATGGTGCCACTTAAATTGTGGGAAACAGACGAGTGCAGACAGTGACTGTTAGGAAACGGGGGGTTGCGTAAAAATATAAAGATATTACATCCAGTGTTTAAAGATATTTTTTAAAGATTGCGCAGTTGATTAATTAGTATAAATGACATGTTCAAACGTATTGAATTAAACTTTTATTTTATCAAAAAATATAAATATGTAAATATTGCTAATAAAATGCAGTGTGTAGATCTACATTGGATTTTAACCCACCTTGGCTTTACCGACAATCCCCACGAAACCATACTAATAAGGTACGCTATTAAAAATATATTGCATACATATATGAAATCTAAATATATATATTTTAATCTCTCAAATAAAATATTTACAAGCAGCCCAAAGAGCAATTAATATACTTAAATGCATGGTTAAATATTTAACTTCCTTCAAGGGAACGGCACATTTACAGCTGTCAGGAGAAAACATAAACCGGCTATGTGAAGCTTTGGGGTTTTTTTTTTCTTGTGTCTATTCGTTGTAGAAAGAATGAATCTAAAAGATAATCGATTGTATGTTTTAATCGAGCTCGTAGTTTGGTTAGGTTTGAGAGGGCAGCAGTAATGTAGCAGCGTGTGGGAACGGCTCGCTCTGCAGTTATTTTCCTGCCATTAAAGTGCTGCAGGAGAGAATTGGTTAAGTGGAGCTACCCGCTGCCTTACTCTCCCCGAGGTAGCTTCCTTTTTGATCTCGCCGAGACTGGCGCCTTCCAAAGCACGACTTGTCTGCCTTATGAAATGCTTTGACTTACGGTGAAGGCTTGCCAGTTGCGTTTCAATAGAGGCTTTTTTGCAATCTTAAAGGGCCAAGACAAGCTTTAAACTGCTGTAATGTGGCGTGACACAATCGTCATTCATTCTTTCCCACCGTTTATCAATTGTTCCTAAAGATCAAGCTAAACGTGATCTAATTGGTGCATTTCTTTCGTCTTTGCTACTTAAATTCTGTATAGCCTGTTCTCTTACACATTCTGCTTGAAAAAAATTTACAACTCTTTGTTTACAAATAGGCTAAGCCTAATTACGGCCATTTTTATGTACCCTAATTTACGGCTGAAATGACGTTAAAAAAAGAAAAGGAATCCAGTGTGTTAAAGTTTTATAGCAGATTCAGATTAATTTCTCAAAATATATATAGTGGAAGAAATGCCAAAGGAAGTGGCTAGTTGTCTTGCTGCATGGTTTCAATAAGCGTTAAGCTAATGAGAGCGGAGTCAGTCTCCCTCTGTCTCTCTCTCTCCCTCTCTCTCTCTCTCTCTCTCTCTCTCTCTCATTCGCCCCTCCGGTTAATTGCAACAAAAGTTCTCAAATAGCTCAAACACTAGAGCCCTGGAGCCATCAATAAACCACCGCGGCAAGACAAGTATGATTGACCACGCACATTTCTTTCAAAATCACTTTGACGTCCGTCCCTAAGAAAGTTTGCTGGCCAATCAGAAGGCGGACACGGGCAGTCATGTGGGCAAAATCAAGCGCCGATTGGAGGGCGGCAAAGAAGAAAGCAAACTTTTGGGAGTTTTATAGCTGGGAGAGCTTTAAGATATAGAGGAGAGAAGCGAGCGTTGCAGAGACACGGCGAATGACAAAAAGGAAAAGAAACGAGGACGAGTTAAATTAAGAGGGCCTGGTATTTGGAAGTTGTATGGCCCCTTTACCCTCCACGATGAGCTCTGTTCAAGGACCGCTTTCCCAAGAAGGTGAAGCACAAAAGCGCGCAAACACGGACGCAGAAGAGGCTGAGAGTACCGACAGAGCCGCGGCTAAAGGATGTAAAACCAAGGCGTTCAGTCTTCCTTTTAGTGTGGAGTCTCTAATATCGGACAGAGTTACTTCCAGGACTTCATATTCTGCATCCGACTCAGGGCTTATATCCCCCTCCGAGGAGCGATCACAACTCTCACCAATGGCTCTTTACTCAGACAGGAAACTGCCGCTGGAGAGCGTCTCAAACTTGGCTGTGGGGAAAAGAGGAGAGTCGGAGGAGCGGAGTGAGAAGGGACAGAGCGGATGGTTTCAGACACCGTCGTACGCCTCTCCGCCAAGTATGTGACCACTCAAAACAAACTATTCTTTATGTGCCTTGTGCAGTGTTTTTGTATACACATAAGACGGATTTCTTCGTGTAGTCTATAAAGATTCATCATGTAGCCTAGGCTATGAACCGTATTGATGTTTTTTCATGGGAAACTCTGAGCGAGCTTGTTTGCTGTCACTAATGGGCTTAAATAACAGCGAGCCAAACAGCCCATATCCGAGCCTGTAATGTGTAGACGCTCTAACTGCTTGGTTTGTGTATGTCTCTTTACTCGCCTTATTCTATCCATCATTCTCACACCTGTCTTATTTATTTTTTATTTTTTTTACAGGACACCCGAGTCCGTCTCCGTGCGCGCTCCGAAAACACAAAAACAACAGAAAACCGAGGACCCCGTTCACCACCTCGCAGCTGCTAGCGTTAGAGAGAAAGTTTCGCCAGAAGCAGTACCTCTCCATTGCGGAAAGAGCGGAGTTTTCCAATTCACTCAATCTAACAGAGACACAAGTGAAAATATGGTTCCAGAACAGGAGGGCGAAAGCAAAGCGACTTCAAGAAGCAGAGTTAGAGAAACTAAAACTCGCCTCGAAGCCTCTGTTACCCGCCTTCGCCTTTCCCTTCCCGCTGGGAGCGCACGTGGGTTCTCCCGGGCTGTACGCAGCCTCCAGCTCTTTCCCGCGGCCCTCGCTGCCCGTGCCGGGACTTTTCGGAGGACCTGTTACCTATGGGATGTATTATCTGTCTTAAATGTGTTCAGTGTAACTCACTGCAAGACTGCTGTTTTTGCCAGTCATAACCGGACAAGTAGCCTAAAATGTCCGACTATGAACTTTACATTAAAAATTACTATTGTACTGGCAAGAGCCTATACACGCATTTAAGTCTGAGAGCAAAGATTAGGAAAACTAACAAAATATATACAGAAGGCTTTCAGTGCTGTCCTCAAAATAAATAACCTGTTGCTTATAGGTCATACTATTTAACCCCCCGCCCTCAAAAAACCCGTCAAACTGTCCTGTCTTAGAATCAGCAGCAAACTAATTTTAATTAAAGCTAAAGTCATCTTTGGAGAAATCTGTGTTTCAAATGAAACCTGTAATTTAACCTTTTATTTTGGAACAACAGACTATACAAAATGTTTTTCCCAAATGTTGTCATGGAGGCCTGAAACATCTGTGCCAGACTATCTGAATACACTTCGAGCACCCTTTAA
>JAOVYV010000040.1:18663342-18673900 GCA_025674545.1 Hassar affinis | reverse complement strand
TGTAGAAGTTACCTTTCAACTGTGGACAGTGTAGTATCTTACCTGACTGCATTGTCTTTGGACTGTAGGAGGAAACCCACACAGACATGGTGAGAACATGCAAACTCTAAAGAGAAAGACCCTGGTCTGGCTTGGGAACTGAATCCAAATGCTTCTTGCTGTGAGGTGACAGCACTACCTGCTGTGCCACTGTGTAAAACTTCACAGAGATGCTACTTTTTTTAATCAAGGTGAGTTTTGCATAAAGCAGAAACATTCAGCTTTAAGAAAGGGAAAACGTAAAAGCAAACACAGTAAGCTGAATGAAAAATGGGCCTTTTAGATCAGCAAACATTTAAAAAGCGATTGAGTCAGGGTAGGCCTGTGCCCTATAAAGGTTAGTAGGGGTACTAGTCTTTTTTGTCTGCTGACTAACATGACCATTTCCTTCCCTTTTCCTTCATCACCTCATGACCCACTGGTTCAGTCCTATACAGAAAGCTCAATGCTTCATTTGTTACTCTGGGCTAAAGCCATTGACATTTCCTGTCTTTATACAAATACATGGCTGAAGGAGTTTATTTCCTAAGCAAACATGGACATATGGGCAATTACAACAAGCAATTATTTGTTGCATCTTGCAGTTGTTTTCCAAACCATTATTTTGGTTCAGCTGGACTTTTCACGTTTTTAATAAAAGGGAATGAGCAATGCATTATGTCACTCAATTTATTACACTCTCTAGCACACTTTGTCGTTAGTTTTTTGTTTCACCAACACAAAATCCCCTAATTGCCAAGATTAGCGAAAAGAATAAAGAAAGAACAACCGAGTAACAAGTTTAGACAAATAATATCCAATAAAATATTTATCCATTTTATAATAGTTTCCTGCCAATGATACACAACGGCTTATAAGATGTTACAAAAACATTATAGGTTTTACTATAAGGATACAGAACTTAATGAAGTATGCAATACTAGATAGGGATTAAAACATGATCGGGGTGTGGGGAATACTCACTCACTTTCAGTAACTACTTTCAGGGTAACTCAGGTCAGGGTCGTGGTGAATTCAGAGCCTATCCTGGGAAGACTGGCCTTGAGGCAGTAATACAACCCCTGGCAAATTTTATGGAATTACCACACTTAGAGGATGATCAGCCAGTTTTTTTTTTACTTTGTGTCACATAAATATATCACAAACGTGACTCAAGACAATATTCATTTAATAGCTGAACATTTTGGCATCATGAAACATACCTCAAATGAATTTAATTAAAGTAGGTGAATTAATGGCATTTTGTTCTAAATCAAGTAGAGGAAAAAACTGGAAAGACCTTGTAATGTTCTGAATTAAATGCCAGCACAGGTCTAAAAATGCAAACGTCTGCAGTTAAAAGAAATTGCTTACAGACCTTCAACAATCTGTCAGACTCGACTAATCGAAAAGAAACATGGCCCCAACAAGAGGGTTGTCAATTGAAACTGTGGAAAGGATTATAAAACTCCTTCAAGAAGCATATTCACCATGGAGGGTGGCAAAAGATGTTGGCTGTTCCTACTCAGCTTTGTCTAAAGTTTGGTGCAAGTATAATCAAAATGGGAAGCCTATAAAAGGAAAACATGCAGGTAGACTAAGGAGAATGTCAAAGCATCAGGATAGAAAACTATGGTGGTAGAAAGGTGTCCGAATACACAGCTTCCTGTGTGTGGGGCTGCATAACTGAGGACCGTCTTGGTGCCAGATACCACAGTGCACCTTCAGATGCCTTGGAGTCCATGCCTTGATGGGTCAGAGCTGTTTTTGTGGTACAAGGAGGAGAATATTAGGCTGGTGGTTTTAACGTTATGGCTGATCAGTAAATCATGACCTCATGTTTGGAGTGGCTCTTTTCAGACTTTTGAAGTTTGTATTAATTATCATAAGACAGTTTTTCCTTTAGAAAACTTCCATGCAAACCGGTTTTCGATAGCTGCCCGGCTGTCGTACGTGTATGTCCCCTATTAAGTGTGTGCAGCTTAAAAGGGAGGTGGTGTATTTTACAATAAAGTATTCAACATTATTTTCTTACCTGTATTATTTTGTACCAAATTTGTTAATTCACTTGGAGCATGCTCTTCCTCTTAAGGTGAAGCATAATTTCTTCAACTTTTTTTTTTTACATTTTACCGCAGACCTACTCAGTATAAAACCTACTTTAGGGTTAGAGGTTAGTTTTAAAAGGTGTATGTTGACTGTAAATGATTTGGTGCAATGGTGTAACTTTTAGTCAATTCAAACGTAGTGCCAGCCTTCTGCTGTTCCAAAACATCCATCTAAATGTTTAATATTTTGTGCATGTTGAGATGCTTTTCTGTTCACCACAGTTGTAAAGAATGATTATGAGTTAGCTTCTGGGCAGCTCCAACCGATCTGGCAATTTTCCTCTCTTTTAGATTTTCCTGTCTTATCAACAAGGCATTTCCACCCACAGAACCGTCACTCCCTCAATGTTCTTTGTTGTTTGCACCATTCTGGGCTGTGTAAACTCTATGTATACAATAAGAGATTATATGAGATTAACAGTTTATGAAATACTCAAACCAGCCTCAAACCTCAAATCTAGCACCCACAACCATGCCATGATCAAAAGTCACAGACATCATACTTTTCTTTTTTCTTCATTCGGATGTTTGATGCATTTCATCTGTTCAAGCACAAACCAGACCAGACACATACAAAATAGCAAACAACTACCTAAACACACTGATGGTATCAAAATAAGTTTTAATTTAGAGACATGAACTGTCAAAATGTTACAAATTTTGCATATAAATGTTGGGAAATGAATTCAAGAATTCAACTTATGCATACGTATAAAAGTCACATTCACAGAGTAGCCTCATTTCACCCCTTCTAAATGATCAGCACTGAAAAATCATATCCACCACTAGTAATCAGACTCAAAAGCATACTGATTTCCTTATGCTTATGAAACATTTAATTATGTATTCCATTCAAGCAATTAATGCATTTTCCCCTTAAAATTGTTAATGTTACATACCGTATGACCCTTTTCCCAACCTTTAAGAATACGCACTTTAAAATCACAAGGGGAATAAAGTTAAATGTTATAAAGCAGAGTAGGAGGCCCACATGAATGGTGGAATTAATGACAGAGACGGGATGAATCCTCAGCTCTTTGATTTAACCCCCACCGACTGAGAGAAAACAGGCTGAACGCAGAAGCTAACAAAAAAAGGGCATTAGACATCTTGATGCCATTACAGGCCTGATGAATCACCTAAGAAAGCTTAGAGGGGGAAATGTCCTAAAAGCTTAGCAGAGTTAGAAGAGACTAATCAACCTTACAGAAAATCCTGATACCCCAAACTACTGAATATGTAGAAGACTTGATAAGATACTTTTGGTAAATTCATCCTGTATCTCTTTCCTGAGAATTAGCACCTATACACATACCGAGTTATAGCCGTATCCACTGAAAGTGCTTAAGTTTTTTATTAAATGTACACAAATTACTCACAAATAGGAAACTGAGACCATCTAAATCTAACAAAGCTGAAACAGTTTTCTTTGTACTTCAGGCTCAATTAGTATTTTTTCCTTCAGAACTACGCTCCCTTCAGTATTTTCCCTTCAGAACCTACGCTCCCCCTAGTGGTTAAAGGAAACATAATAGCAAATGCGAGTTGAAGGTCTTCTTTACCTCAGGTTACAGCTCAAGTCTATTAACTGGTACAAACATTTTACTGAAAGATTAATTTCATAGCCCTTCATTAGGTTGGTATTTTCCTTAGTTATTTTTTATTTTCCAGATACATTAGCCCTTATTTAAATGCCCTTTGTAGGCTCTTCTTGGACTCCTGGAGATCATCATTTCACACATCAGTCATGCTGTGAAAGCAAAGTAAGACTACACTAGACATGTTTAAATCGTGGCAGCAAATGGCATATTGAATTCCTGAGCCCATGCTAGGAAAATGAACTGAATGCAAGCTTAATAAAGATTTCTCAAACAATTCAACAATCACCCACAATTCAACTTGCACAAGAACAATGCAAATACTATACTACATTTACATGAATCTATGGATTCCCAATTTATAGAACAGGTGAAAACAATGCAAAAAATTCATTCACAGAGCCAACTAAATCAAATGTAAACTGTACACATCATTTCAACGCAATATCGATTCACTGCTCAACACCACCTGACTGTTTAATATGGGCTTATAGTCACACTGAAGATATTAGACTGGTTCTCTAGACTAAGTGGGGCTTTACTTTAAGACCTCAGTGTTATGACAAATGTTATGAAAAATACAAGCTAACGTTTGGCAAAAAAAAAAAAAACATTCTCTTGCAGCTGCATAATCTATTCTGCCCGTCTCATTTAGCATGAAGCCTTATAATTCCAGTTATGCAAGAAGATGCACGTTTCACAAATTAATCCACAAATAACACAAAAGAGCAAAAGGAAGTAAAGGTGGGAAATCCATGCTGTGTGATCACAGCACCATCACTGACTCATTACCGCACTCTATAGATCTTAGTCTCTTGTTAAGACATTTGAGCCCTACCCCAGACCATAGGCCTGTCGTAGTAAAACACAGCCTCTTTGTTGATCAGTGCCCTCAAGTCAGATGACTAACTGCACAGTTAGTTTAGAGCCCTCAGCAGAAACGTATCCATGCCATCATGCCACGCAAGCACTCCCAACCCCAGAGACAGACAGTGACAGAGGAGAAGCAATGGGCCTCTCAGTTGTGCTCTGCATCTACTTTTAGCCCAGTTACTTTCCTGTGCTTCTGAGCCTGGGTTAAAGGCTCCAGCTGCTCCGATGAGTCAGCCCTTTTGGTTGAGGGAGAGGCACTGTTGTCGACAAACATGTTGGGAATGTCCTGGCCAAAGTAGATCTTGCTGTTGGCAGCTATGGCCTGATATTTCATGAGCTCTAGATACTCTGGTGTCAGCTTCAGCTACAAGACAAAGAAAACAGGAAGCTGCTAAAAAAGACTTCAACAAACACTTCTTTCATAGCATACCTAGCATCATTTGCATAATACCTGTAGACAATGAACACGTTCAGGCACCTGCTCACAGCTAATGTGCTACTAATAAATCACATGCTAATATGCACCAAATGCTTTGGAGTATAAAAAATGCTTCTATAAACTTATTGGAAATATCGGTTTTACCTTATTGGCTTCAGCGAACTTGGCTGCCGTGTAGAACTCAGCATCTGCTTTAGCTTTCTCTCTGGCCATGAATGCAGCATCTGATAACAATATCGATCAGGCATGTCAATACTAAACACATTCCTTCCAAAATCAATAAACTGAAAGTAAATACATGTAGCCATGTTTACCCACCTTCTATTTCAGATATCTTCTTCTCTGTCTCCTTTTCCATGATCTTCTGCTTGAATTGGATCTCAGCCACTTGTGCTACTTTTTGAGCCTCTGAGATACAAACAAAATAAAATGAATAAGAATAAGAAAAATAAAAATATAAATCACTAAAGCAATAAAGCAGGTGATGCAGCTTTTCCCCACCAATGATAGCCTTCTTTCTCTCAGTCTCTGCCTCCTTCTCTACAACTTTCTGGGTCTGAGCTGTGATCAGTAGTCTGGTCTTTTCAGCTTCCCTATAACAGAGCAAAAATATATTTTTTACACAAAGCAAACATTCATAAATAACACAAATAGATGTACCTAAAGCTGTGGCATTACTTGTCTTAGTTCCAAGGCTAACATCTGGGGAAAAGGTGAGACTCCACTTGTAGCTAATTTTATAACAGCAATCAGCCATGTGCGTTATTTTAATTAAGCATTTAAACTACATAAGACAAAAACAATAATTTTCAACCAGATGTGCAATGATGCACTGTTACATGATGGGTCACGCTGCAAAAAATCTGACCTTGTGCATTGTGGCAAAGTGGTTCACATTGTAGGACTCAGCGTCTTATTAATATAATTGCACTATGTGAACACCAGAGGTCCCATTTTACACAAATCAGAGCCAAAATACAAAATAGATCCAACAGCTCTGGCTCACAAATAGACACAGGTATGTCATATAGTTATAAGACAACGTTATAACAGTTAAACAGTTAAAAACCGCTGCTGCTATCTATGGTGCCAAAGAAAGAGGTGATGGAACTCAGGCATTTCCTACTTTGGAGCTCTTTTTCCAATTAAAATGACACCTCAGACACAGCTACAGCTCATTATGTTTCAATCCATTATTTTCCCCAGGTTAGAGACTTTGTTTATTGAATTTTATTTTTGAGAAAATTTCCATAGTTATCTCTTTATTTTACAGATCAACCTGTAGAACATTTTGTTTACAATATTAAGCCTCTGTTAATATCAATTTCTGATTTATTATTTTTATACAGACAAGATGCACATCTGGCATTGTTTAAGATTCAGCAATAAAAAAAGTCTATCAATTTTGTTCAAGCTATTCTGAGAGCTGAATATAATCGAAATAGCAAAGTCAGTATCATGAATGGATTTCAACACAGAATAAATGTAGAATAATAACAGACAACTAGCTAATCATATTACATTTGTTCAAAGCCAAGATACTCACATCAGCTCAAAGTTTCTCCTGATTGCTTCAGGGATTTTAGGCTTGGTGACACGGACTGCCTGCAAATAGCATATAACACATACAATGAGCTCCAAAACTGGTCACTCCAGCAACATCATACACAGCTGTACTCCATGGTCACATTCAATACCCTTCAGTTTCGATGTACATTAGCCAGTTGTCTTTTTTTTTTTACTGTATGGTCAGTGAAGCTGATAAAATGGACAAAGAGTGTAGATACAAGTAGATGTTACGGCTGATCGCTGTGTGCATGGTTTATACCAGGGCCACTCACTACGTGAGTGTCAAGTCTGTATTATATTCATCATGAAGATTTAAAAGAAAGCTTGATACTTTTACATTACTGGAGAAGCTCAATTCTTTTAGGCCTTTATATGTCAAGTACTGGATGGAAATATGCCACCTGGAATCCGACTTAATTATAATTTGACAGTTTTTAAAATGTTATCAATAAGAAGTCTTGTTGTTTATAACAAGTGCTCCAAGTTTGCCACCCAATGTTCAACAGCCTAATAAAAAGGATGGCTGTTTACACAGATCTCTACAGTATACTTTACCACCAGTGTGCTGTTAAAGTTTGCTGACACTCCAATGGAACACAAAACAGGTTGGTGTTAAGCAAATCATTCAAAATATATTTTTTTCCTTTAGACCTAAAAACATTGTTAAAATTCATTGGTCCATTGTGTCCTTTTGCAATAACTGTGCCAAAAAGCACTGTAATATGGGGACAAAAAAATGTGATGGAAGGCAGGTGTTACACTCATGATGTTTAGGCTATAGTGAAGTCACTCAGTTAGTTATATCTATTGCAAGCATATCATCAAAAAAACTGAAATAATTTTTTTTTTTAACTCCCTAGAGATGCACTCTGTAGCCAAGAAAATCTCTCATTGTACTGAATCCTTCTTTCTGATTGGCCCAAAAACAGACTAAAGTTAAAAAACTAAGTTATCATGAAATAATAAGTTAACAGATCTTGAGGTCCAAACTGTTTATTATTTTTAAATTTCCGTTAACGTTTTTTACGGATTGTCAAAAGTCTTTTTAAACTGTCATTCACTCTACAGCACTGCTTAGAAACCAAACTGCAGTACACTGTAGTAGCACTGACACTTTACTCTGTGCAATGAGCAAGTTCAATGTAATTCAAGCTCATCCAGTGGCTCATGCAAAAACTACAGTGCAAACACCAGACATGTCTCTGCTGAACAGCCACATTTCATATTAGTGCAGATATAATTAAGCTTTCACCCAACTACCATTTTAAGATATGCAGAATATATAATATATAAAAACAAAACGGGTAAATTGGCTAGTTTTAGAGTCGACTGTATAGCGCATAAGATTACACAGCAATATTAAACTAAGAAAGTAGAGGTTATTAGTGGACGAAATAAGGAAGAAAACATGACATGGCATGCTGTTACAGGAAAATAATCAACAACTGGAGAGTCTGATACCACCAACTGTTACCACCGTGAAGAATATTTCCCTATAACAGCACCACACACTGAAGTGTTTTATTCTTATAGCACAACAATTAGTCACTCAACAATCAGCCATACCTTCATCAGTTTTATAGTAATGTCTGAAAGTGACCTATAAACAATCGTTTCCTCACCCAGGGTCATCATTTCTCTCTTATAAAGCTACTAAAAAAACATATCTAAGAAATGGCAAAACCATGTCTGAAATCTCTCTCCTTCCCTAAATGTTAAATGTTGCAAAGCTTTGCAAGTTCAGAGTCTGTATTTTTTTTTGGCTGTTATATAACATTTTTTTTAAAACTGTTTATTTTTAGCTTTAAATTGCCTCCGTTATACAAGCCCTGGTGCCATTTGCTGCTATAGAAATGATAAGGAATTAGAAGGAGTGTGTTAATACAAGCTGTGATTTGCCTAGCAGTCAGCATCAAATCAAAAGTTCATCTGAATTAAAAGGTCTCTGTGCAATAGGACAGCTTTTAAGGTAGCCTTAGATTTGATTTAGACCCAAAGTCAGGGTTACTATGTTCTAAGTCTTTTATTTTCATGGCTGAGTCACTGTAAAGGTGTCGGAGTCTGCTGTTCTGTCCATGCATGCCCGAACACTGAAACAAAACCAGTTCTTCACCACGTAAACGTCCCAGCAGGACAGGTAGCATTATAAACCGAAGGCAGCACAAACTAGAAGAACAGTGCAGATGTGATGTAGAGAGAGCACACCTGGATAGTGAGACCCGGGGCCATGGAATTCAGATCCTTCTGCAGAGCAGTCTTGAGGTTTTCGTCGATTATATCTGCGACACAACAGATTATAAACACGAATCCATGACACAACCAACTATACACAACTCATCTGAAGGTCAGCTGCAATGAACTTAAGGCAAATAGTTTTAACTCTCCAGGATACACACACCATGGCTTCTAGGTTACATCATGTAAACATTTAACCAGCAAGTACAAACTGTTTGACATTACTGCAACTTACCAAACAGCTCAATGTAGACTTCTTGTAGTGTGTGAACACTGCAGAACTGATTCAGCTCGTGGTGGATTTTGTTGAATATTAGTGTCTTGTCATAATCTGCAGTGTAATTCCTCACGATGTCCACCACTGAAGAACACAGAGGTCATGGTCAGTGTTATTTACCCCCCCTCAACTTTGCTGTATCTTTTTCCACTGAATCCGAGATGTCCTTACCTGCTGATTGCACCAGCATGTTAACCACCTCGATTCTATCAAAATAGATCATGACACCACCACTGCAGACAACAAAGAATCCTCTTATTAACAAGATTTAACAATCAATCATTACTTAAGTACAAACTAGGCTTTCACGTTTTACACGGAGAACTCTTCCATACCTCTGTAACTATTATGCAATACAAACTCTTATCAGTGGTTAAAGTTTTACCTTGTTCCACAAGGCACATTTTTTATTTCATCTGTCTGCAGTGTCGTCTAAAATAAAGAGATCATCATTAGAAACGTGCATCACAGGATTATAAAAGACTGGGGAAACCAGAAACTAGCATTATTTGCATAATCTGCTTCACATTTCAGTTTCAACAGACCAAGTTCTGCTTTTGAGCTGGTCAGTGAGAAACTGAAAGAAGTCAAACAGTCAGGGATAAAGGGTAAGAAAACTCAAATGCATTAAACGCTAAGAAATTACACAAACTGCACTGTTATGCAGACCTGCACTGATCTGTAAGTGGTGATGAAAGGCAGCATGATGTGATAGCCTGGGCCATTAGGACTGGTGAGCAAAGCCCCGCCTCTGCAAAAGACAAGGGTCACACAAATCGGCCTTGTGTTTCACAACAGGTTGCTTTTATGATTCAATGACACACACACACACACACACACACCAACAACTGTACCTGTCTAAACTTACCTGTAATAAACTGCTAAATGGCCTTCTTCAATCTTGTGTATGGAGGAGTGAAGTAGTATGGCCATCACAGCAGTGATCGCAGCAACCACTGCCCCAACATGCGCCATTGTCATCCTTCTTCCCAACTCTCACGAGCTGAAAGACCAGACCGAGTATCCGGATCAGTTTTCCCAAATCTTAACAGTGGTATCAGAGGACTGGCTGGTATCTGATCGGATAGTTTAATTTACAAATCCACTGATGTGTCATTAGAATACATAACAATGAAAAAATAAGGTGATATGCATTATGGAAATGTGTGATATACATGTTTTATTAATTAGCCATTTAATTAAACAGCACTGTGTGAACACCGGAAGTCCCGATCTGCACTAACCAAATTCAAATATTCAAACGAGTTCAAATATACAGAGAGTGTGCTGGTCATGACCGGTTACACAACCATGTTACAACAGTTAAAACGAGCTCTTTGTTAGCTTTCAAATGCCACCAGGACCATTCATTCATTCATCTTCTTGGCCGCTTATTCCTTTTCAGGGTCACGGGGGAGCCGGTGCCTAGCCGGCAGCATAG